>JAJOZX010004945.1:55000-130000 GCA_023014485.1 Bathynomus jamesi | reverse complement strand
TGGATGTTTTTCTTAAAAGGGAAAAACAACAGAAACCATCACAGACTGACCGAAGTGATGTCTCTCTCTCTCGAAAGAACCTGCTTTTTGGAATGCCTTTTTTTCTTACTTTAGCGTACACTCTATCGTTTTGCATATTTCGAGGCTGTTCAACAGCAAAAAGCTTTTCCTCCATATACCAAATGATAGACATGCCGTTATATGATATAAAACGGCGAAGCGGTCGACGGCAAAATTGTACACGTTTAACTTTGGACTATTTAGATATGCGATGCAAGTGGAAGCGCTTAAATGTTTTTAGATCAACGTCTTCCTTTGCAATTCGATACAATAAAATTTTTTTAATACCGGTGCAGTTAGCAGTTCTCTGTATACTCAAACTTGAGCGGGTATCGGCTTCTTGGCTGCAAATAAGTTCACTTACAGATTCAATGTTTGCCTGGTTCCTTGCTGTACGCGGTCGTCCACTTCCCTTCCGATTTTCGTGCATGAGTTCCCCTTTCACGAATTTTTTTCCAACAAACGTGACACACTATGTATAGATCAATGTCAATTTGGATACAGTTTTACTATTCTTTTAGCACCAAAACGTCTTTCCTTGTGAAGAAGTTTGATACCAGTTTTGTATTCTTTATTTAAGCGTGGCATAACAACGCTCATAAAATAGCAGAATTAACAACCTTCCTTCGCTCGCTGCCAAATCAAAACTAATTTTCGTAACGACAGTAACATCTATACCATCTAGGCCTAGGCGTACTTCATATATTGGCTTGCCTAGTCTAGCCTACAATCCATAACAATGCCCCCAACTAGCCTAACCTAGGCCTACTCTGAATCGATGAATGATCCCAAAGTTGACCATAAAATTAGGATTTCACCATTCAGTGCCATGAATTTAGCAATTTTTTCTGCATTCGCATTGTGAACTTCATTTTTTAGCAACTATTGTTCAAGTTGAATTTGTAAAGAGACTACTCATCTAATTTAAAAAACTACCTTTCATTTTAAGGACAATATAAGGGGTTAATATTTATGTTTCGTATAATATATATATATATATATATATATATATATACTGGTATATATATGAAGCAAATATTCTGTTCCACGGAGGCTACTTCTTTGAAACTTGTTATAAACATCCTTATTGGTCGAAATTGGTCATGTGAGAAGTTACTGACCAATCTAAAACGGTTTTATATATATATATATATATATTATATATATATATAATATATATATTCGTTATTTCTCTTCCCCGTGTGCAGAGACGCTCCTTATTTACGTCGTTTCTATTCATTTATATACTGCGTGGTCATTGCAGTTAAATGCATATATATATATATATATATATATATATATATATATATATATATATAATATATATATATATATTCGTCCTTTTAACCCCCTCTTAACCTTCCCTCTTCAATCTTTCTTAATATACCTCATTGCCTATTCTGCTCACAGCCTCTTTTTTCCAATACTCTTCGTTTTAACAATTTTATATCCACATCGAATTATGGAACTGCTTTTCCTTTATACGTTATATACGACTCGAGCAGCGACAAAAATCGGCTGTCTTATATCCAGGGCAGACGTTATGTAAGTAGGACCTTCCTATCGATCATATATATATATAATATATATATATATATATAATATATATATATACATACATATATATATATATATATATATATATATATTATATATATATAATATATATATATATATATATATATATATACACAGTATATTCATGCGTTCATATACCTTCTTTTTATGTCTCCTCTAGTTTCACTTTCAGCCCAGTTTGTCTCTTTATTCAAATAAAGTCTCTCTCTCTTCAGTTGCCCTTTGAAATTCAAATGATTCTATACGACTTTCCAAACGCTTGGATGCGTTTCGTATTACAAATCACGAGAAATTACATATACTCCTTTTTCACTTTTTGAATAATATAAAGCCACTGTAATTACAGTAATGGGTACAATATGTTTTAGAGGAAACGAGTCTATCTCTCTCAGGTCATCGAAAAGGAATGATTGGATGCAGATATAAAACTTAAGATATATATAAAATGATGTTTATTTAGCTTCTCAGTCGAGCCATTCAGTCAAGTTTGGAAAAATTTCAGAGGACCTTTTTTTTTTGATGGAAAATACTCGATTTTAGGAAGAAATAAAATGTAACTGTAAAGAATTACAGTTATATCCCTTTCGCCAGCATTCGTAGTTCAGTGAGAAACACGGTTTCCTTTTAAGCGAAGTGAAGACAATGAGGTCGGGGTTCGAATCTCGATAATGCTAGTAATAATAATATAGGAGTTAAAGCAATGGGCCACATTATTAGTTGGCCTGAGCTCCGTGCCAGTTTCTGGCCCTCAACACTGATTACACTGCCCAACAAAAAAAAAATGTTTTGCTGCTGATTTAATTCTAAGACCTGTTTCTGGATAATATTGATGTACTGATTTAAAAAATCACCTTAGATTTTGTCCATCACATCAGGTTTTCGTGCAATGCATTATGCATATTTTGGGTGATCCATGAAGGGCGCTTATCAAAATTTATGATTTTTGAGACCTGTTAACAGCTGTTTTGCTGTTAAAATTTTATCTGGTATATTCGATGGTCCCCAGATAAGAAAACTGATGAAAGATCCGCAGTTCAGTAACTCAATGACCGAAACGAAGGCAAGAGATTGGAATGTTTTTGTGGCAGTAGTTAAGAACTTCCTAGGAAACAAAAAGTCTGAAAATTATAAAGATCTTGTAAAGGATTTACTTGTAAACTTTCAGCAGTTGGGTTGCAACATGAGCATTAAAGTTCACTATCTCAACAGTCATCTGGATAAATTTCCAGAAAATCTTGGTGATGTTAGTGAAGAGCAAGGTGAAAGGTTCCAACAAGATACCAAAGTGATGGAAGAACGATACCAAGGAAGATGGGATACCCATATGATGGCTGACTACTGCTGGAGCCTGCAAAGAGATTGTCTTAACATCTCTCATTCTAGGAAGTCCTATAAGAGAAAATTTATCAGCACTGAAAAGTAAGAAAACAAGAAAAAGACAATGTTAAGAAAACTGGTCCCGTGCTTGCTTTAATATGGATTCATTTTTTGCTTATTTAAACACTTTTAATCACTTTATGTGTCAATATTACCATTGTATATTAAAGTTCACTCCCTGCACAATTGTTTACTTTTCCATGCTGATTCTGAGTATGTAAAAACTTATTTTTTGAAAAGAAAAAAAATTGGGCATAACCCTGCCAAAATGCGATATCTCCAAAATATCTGTATTTGATTGCTCGAAAACCTGACGTGATAGGCAAAAACTAAGGTGATTTTTGAAATCAGCACACCAAAGTTACCTAAAAACAGGTGTTAGAATTAAATCAGCAAAATTGGTGTTGGGCAGTGAATTATTAATATAGAAAGATAATAATTTCATATATTTTTATGTACAGCATGAGCATAGCTATGACGTAATATTATGTTTCTTGTGTTCGTTCGTAGTTTGTTCTTGTAAATGTGTTCGATGTAATTCGAATTACAATAGCAGCTCTGTAGAGCAGCAAGTGTGAAGTTAGTCTGAACGGACATAGAGAGGTTTTTACACCATTACCTCTAGACTTACAATTCGTCCCTTATGCTGAACGTGTGCTCAGCAATGTCGGGTTTCTGAGGAACTTGCTCATGCATAAGGGGAATTACAAAAGTCGTGGTGTTCTTTTCAGAATGTCAGGATTTTTGGCGGACTACCTCTGAGCACTGCTCACAGAACTTTGCAAATTTTGATTATGCACTTCAGGCTAATGGGATTAGACCATCGACATTGAACTTAGAATTATTGAGCTGACGTTTGACTTTGCAAACGACATCAGCAAACAAGCACGACGTAACACCGAACGCAGCTGTTGCGATACGAGATATGACTCTCAAAAACCATGAAAACTCTCGAGGCGACGATGATATGATGTAATGAAAAAATTATAAGTATGATTTTTGCAACTAACAAATCTGTTTTTCCAGTTCTCTCTTTCGATAAACAATGCTAGATTTTTCGTTAATAAAAAATATAGCTGTTTAAAAGTTGGACAAAAAGCCTGAAAAAAAACACCACGGCATTTGCAATTCCCTTTAGAAATTCTTTAGAGTCTATATTTCTAGAAAATTGAACAGACAAAAAAAACACTACAGTATTTATAATAATTTATACGTATTTCAAAGTGTAATTATACTATACAAATATTTTACATTCACGAAAAAGGCAGAACTTAATAAATTAAGTTGCCCATAAATTTATATTTTCTATAACTAGCTAATCTCTAAATATTATAAACTATTGTAATCGCCTATCTATATTAATAATAATTTTATATTAAGTTGTACTTTATAATTTATATCTTAAATCATCTCATGTTGGCTTTATTTTAAGTATTTTAATAATTTTATAAACTCAAATTTTAAATCCAATTTTTTTATTCAAATTGTCCACCAGGGACTTGAAATTTTAATGAAAACTTTTGTCGTTGTTGATATTGTTGAAGAAAGAAAATACCTTCAACATAAGGAAAAACAATTACTTTAAATATTGGTATTCAATTTATGAAGCTAAAATAAAATTATTTTATCATTTTACTGAGTAATAAAACTTTTCAATATCATTTTAGCTACGGTATATGAGTAACAAATTCTGGTGCTGTACATATAGAGTTGAGTGACCTAAGGAAAAGCATTTAAACAAATTTGAAGTGTAAACATATGAAAATTTAGAGTTTTCACATAAGATTAGTAAATTTATAAAGGGAATTATTTTTTTAGATATATAAAAGGATCGGCGCCGGCATCGGCATCGGCACTTTTTCATGGAATTGGCATCGGTTAAATTTTGGAATCGGTACATCACTAGTTTCAAGTCACTGCCAGTGTTGCCACTTACTGCTTTTATAATGCAATCTTTACTGCGTAACTGTATCGTAGCTTTTAGTGTAAAGCTATACCGGTAAGCTATGACAAACTGATGTGTAACTGTAAGTACAAGGTGTTAACACGCGAAAAACGTACGAATTTTTAAAATGCAAATGGAAATTTGTGTGCCACTTAATCACAGCATTGACCCTCCCTGAAAGGCTCCCAGGTCAGGCGGGTCAACCTCATGACCCGTGACCCGGAGATCCGTGACCCGCTGACCTGTTTCCAACTTTTTTTTCTAACCCCTCCTATTCAGAGTGATCTTGGAACAAGGAACAGAATTTCCAGTAATCCTGTTTATGTAATTCCTTTTACTTTACAAAAGGAACAAAATTCAATTTCCTGTTCACTGAATGTTTACACTGACTTTGTCGACTTAACTTTATTTGTTTATCTGTTGATAAAGATAAACTAATTTTTTTAAGTCAGAATTTGTTCCAGAATTTGTTTCATGCGATACAGATTACGGAAAATGCAAAAAACTTCACTTTTCTACGTGAAGGTCAAATTATGATAATAAAAACCTACTCTAATAGACAGAGTTTATTTCCACAAGTTTCGATCCCCACTGGCATCCTCTTCGGGTGGATACAGAAAAACGAATGAACCACTGTTGTGGAAATAAACTCTGTCTATTATAGTGGGTTTTTATTATCATAAGATTACGGAAAAAATTTCGCCGAAAAAAGTAAAAAAAAAAATTATGCAAATTATCTTTTAAAAAGTTCGTCTAGAAACAAAATTTTTAAAAAGCTTGAAAAAATACCAATTGGTGATATTTTTTTTTTTTCTTTGGATAGTTTAGTCTTTATGGTGACGGTAATAATATTTAAAAAACGAAACCCAGTCATTACTGATTATTAATTTTTTATGCTTTTAAGAAAATTTTCAAGAACTCTCTTTGGAAATCGTATCTTCAGGTTATAAAGGGACGTGAAATTTCTTATGAGACACTGATAGCACTAAATGAAATTTTGAAAGGAATTCCCCCAAGAAAACATAATTTGGAACAGAAATTACACCAAAACAACTTAAAACTGGACGCTTTATAACACTTTTATTCACAAATGAGACTTTTTACATACACTCACTTCCTGGCGCCGACTTAGCTTTCAAACCTTCTCATTTATATTAAATGAGAATTTTATTTATTATTTCGTATCACTGAATTCAAATTATATATAAAAAATAATTTGGTGAAAAGAAAATTCTAAACTCAATATGGAGTTCATCAATCAATCAATGGGTAAATGAAGCGATCAGTATATTGCGTTGGAGAATAAATTCTCTGATAAAAGCCGAGAGGTGGAAAATAAATCACGTGACCATTTTAACGATTTAGAAAAAAAAAAGAGAAAATAATTTTTATTTTTTTTAAATGAAAGAAATGGGCAGAATCACGTCCAAATTTACTGACGAAACTTATCAATTTACCACTGACAACTTTCACACTCAGAAAACTATTTAATGAATTAAAAAATAGAAAAAAGTGAGGATGGATTTTAAAAGACTAACAAAGTACTATGTTCAAAATGATGAGGCGCAGTTTTGTTAAAAATGAACTTAATAAATGAACTTTATTGGAAAATAAATTTAGTTAGATTAAACATTTAAAAATCATATTTACTTGGAACTGGGCTTCACTTTACGAGTAGGCCTATATAGGAAATTTGAAAGAAAATTATTAGTTCCAAATAAATATAATTTTATGTGTTTAAACCAAATTTATTTTCAAGTAACATTATTTATAGATAGGTAGCTTGTTTAGTTCAATTTTAACGAAACTGAGCTTCACAATTTTGAACACAGTAGTTTATTAGACTAAAATCTAAACAAAGTTTTTTTTTAAATTAAATAAAGAAAAAATTTTAAGTGCACCTGAAAAACAGCAGAGAGCCCCAACCCACTTAATTGCGCTGAGCATAAAATTGGAAAAATCAACTGAACCATAGTGAATGAGGTCAAATATGATCAGATAACAATTAGGAGGAATCCTGTGAGTAATGGAGACAATTTTAAAGAATAAGTAAATCATTTATAGCTGATATTAACGAAATGGAGCTCCCAAAACGTAGAAAATGTAAAGAGATAAAATTGAGAAACTCATTCCTAGGTTAACCATCAATAACTTTAAATTAACGTCCGCGCACCGTATGAAGTCAATCGCGCAAGATGCAGTTGAGACAGGATTAACAACATCTGATCGACTTCATACAAAATCGACAAGGTATTGTGGGTTAGATTAATTTAGATTAGGTTAGCAGAGGTTACGTTAGGTTACGTTACGTTAGGTTAAATTATGCTGGTAGTTTTTTTTTAGTGTCAATGTTATGTCTTGTCAACCAGATGGGTAAGTAAAACTGAAAAGAAAAGATAACAGAGGTATCATCCTAAAAATATAAAGGAACGTTAAAAGGATTGCGGAATAAATAAATTGGGGTCGTCCCTTCTGAAACTTTAAAAGAAAAGACAAATAATTTACCTGAGCTCAGAACCGCAAAATTAATGGCTGGAAATATTGTTTATAATGAAATAAGAAAACCCAGCCAAACTCTGAACTGGCTTCAGGTCGGGGAGTGATTACATAGTACAAGGCACCAAAACATATTTGATTTAGAGGAGAAGAAGGATTTTTCCTGATTCAATTGGTTCTTCGCTGCAGATATCTTCACCGCCTGTTGTTCACTGGGCAACACCGTTTCCCTACAAAAGAACTGAAGACACTGAGGTTTAAAATGTCGTTAGCATGACGATTTAGTCTCTCCATTGACTGCATGTCAGTTATTAAATTCAGTGACTTCTTCTTACCTTACATTGCACCACTCCACTCGAGTCTCCAACAACTGTAATAATAGGAAAGAAAAAGAGTTGTAATACATTTGTAAATAGTAGAGTGTTTATGTAATTCGAGTGTTTATAACTACTGTATGATTATCAGTGATATCATTATATCTGCGTATATTGTTACAGGAAATCTGTGTAACTAGGATTTCATAAAATCCCTAGTTACACAGATTCCCTGTAAAAACATATGCACTTAACCTTTTATTACACAATTTTTTAAAATCAAATAAGAAAATATTTGGCCACAACACCAAACAGAAATATGTCTTCGATAATGTATTGAATGGCTTATTATATTTGTCTACAAAAATAAAAATAATAATATATGTTGCCTGAAAACAGCTATGAAAGCAACACACTGTTCCAAATCCCCAAAGCTTGGTGTGTTTCTTTGAGGCCAAATTGTGCAAAAGAGGGTTAATAATACAACGTAATTTCTGCACTAAAAAAAAAATAGGTATTAAAATTAATGACGTAATTTTTCAAATATGAATTGAATTAAGCAGCATTTATTTTCTAATCACTGTACAATAATCTCTCAATTTTAAATTATGTAACATTTTATAAACTTTGTAAATTTAAAAAAAATAAATAGTCCAGTTTCACAATTATTTATATCATTGTAAATTGTAAAAGTGCTGTATTTATTTTATCATTAAAGGTTATTCAGTATTCAATATTTACTATTATTATTGCTATTATTATTATTTTTTGTTGTCACTATTGCTGTTACTTGCCACTGTCATTGTTTTATGTAATATTTTTACTAAATATACAATAAATCATTTAATTTAAAATCATGTACCATTTTGTAAACTTTATATTGTATTTATTATTAATTATCTACTACTATTTTATTATCTTTTGTTGTCCTATTACTATTACTTGCCACTTTTACTCTTTTTATGAAATAAATTAGCTAAACGCCATTAATTTTGCCTAAAAAGCCTCTATGCTTCCAACGGCATATTCAGATGAGAGTACTGTGGATATACTATTAACATCATATTAAATATCTAAAAATTTAAAACTATGTCACTTTTATTCTTTTGTGAATAAAATTTTTGAATTCTAATAAACTTTTTCATAGATTTAAAATTACAAGGATTTTGAGGATGTGTTTTGTGTGGTTTGGTTTGTCAGACTGATTACTAAATTCTTTAAATCAAATAGAATCTTAATGAATTTCTTTTTATTATTAATAGAGCCATATGAATGCGTTTCTCCACCCCCCCCAAAATTTTTCCAGTGGGCTAAAAAAAGAATATTGAGGACGAGATATTCTTTAAGAAAAATAAACTAAAATTTAGTGGGGCTATTAGTAACCTTAATTCTTATGCGTCGAAGCTTTTAAATCTTGACTGATCCAAATTAAATGGTTCCATTTCGTTCCATTTTGTTTAAAAGCAAAAATAGTAAACTCTAAACTTACTGCAAAACAATGAGACAAATTATACAAATTACAAAAATAAAATCTCAAATTCTGTCATTTACAATCTGAAATAAAATTGGCCCTGTGACCCTTTTAACCTATTAACGTCCACTGTCCCTTTTATGGGGCACATTTTAACAACTAAAATTTAGTTAGAATTTAAAAGTGAAATTTTTAAATATTAAATTTTTTATTATTTTATTTTTTAATTAAAATTTTTTCGTATCAGATAACTCTTTCATGTTTATTTAAAGTCTCTCCGAAGTTGAATATATCAAGAATATCAGGAAATAAACAAAAATATAGTTCAGTCCATAACGGGTTAAAAAACAAGCATTTTGTTTGATGGACCAAATTCTCGGAACGTTTTGAGAATTTTTCGGGAATAAATATTTTTTCGGTAAAAATCATTGAAACTTCACAAACAAAATGATGACAATTAACATGTTCTTACCTAACCTAACCTAGTGTAAGCTAACTTTCTCTAACCTAATCTAAATTAACTATACGTAATGTTTATTTACAAAGACAATTATGAAAAGTTTCTTAAACAGTAAAATTGTAAAAATAGAATAAAATTTTTATCTTAAACATTTTTGTAAAATTTTTGTATTATTTTTATAGTTGCAAACTGATAATAATAATAATAATAATAACAATAATAATAATAATATCCAGGGTAAAAAATACTAAGAGTAAACCTTACATTCTTTCTAACACTATATTAAATCTTCTTAAAGCTAAAATACCCTATACGGCTCTGGAGTAAAATCTCATCAATATTCATCTGGGTGAAGACGGATGAACTAAAGAATAAATTTTATGTATTTTAAAGCTTGATTGTAGTTTCGTCTTATCTTATGTTCATCTTATCTTATGTTTCGTCTTATCTTATGTTCGTCTTATTTTATGTTCGTCTTATTTTATGTTCGTCTTATTTTATGTTCGTCTTATTTATGTTCGTCTTATCTTATGTTCGTCTTATCTTATGCTCGTCTTATCTTATGTTACTGATAATAACATTTTATTACTTAAATTTAAGTGTACCAACGAGGTCCGAACTGTAGACAGGTTTCGGGGTTTTAAAAATTCTTAGTTTTCATCGTTTCTTAGCTAAATTATCACTTCTTATTCTAAATTCTTAAGATTTTTTACCTTATTAAACTTCCTGTAGATTGATACCCATTATGCCCTGCTACCCTTTATGACTTGCTACGTGAATGCTTTCTTATTATAGAGCTTGTCAAACCTAGGCCTACTTTAAGTTAGGCCCACTCCAATATCAATTTCCCTCTGGAAAGGTTGTAACTTGTGTTGAAAGGAACCAAAATATTTACAATACACATCGTCTAAGTAAAAAAAGAAAAACAAAGAAAATTAAATAGATAAACAAAACAAATAAATAAACAAATAATAACAAATAAAATGTGTAAATTCTTAGATCATATTTGAGAATTATTTTAGCTTTTATTTTATCATGATTAACATCCCTCTATCTTAAACTAAATGTGCAAACGTGATTTTTTTTCATTCATTATGTATTTAGTTCCAGCCTTTCTTTTTCTTACATCTTCGCAAGACATTTTGTAGTTTTTAGTTAATTTATTTGTTGATTTTTTTTTACTGTTAATTGCTTTAATTCTCGCTTTCTCTTGTTTTATTTCTGTAATTTTTTTTTTTTTTTTTTCATTTTTCTTTAGAATTTTCACTTGATTTGTGAGTTAATGAATGAACGTTGATTATAAATGCTAAGATTTGCTATTGTATTTTTATTATAATGCGGTAATTTGATGTGATTTACCATAATTGTTCGATTGCACACACACACACACACACACACATACACACACACACACACATACACACACAATATATATATATATATACATATATATACAGGGTGGGCGGAAAGTAGCTCCCTATTTTGGATTGGTAAAAAAATACGTATATTATTCATTTATTTCAGAAAAATAATATGAAAAGGTAGGCATACATGGTAGGTTTTCTCTAAAATTCAATGTGGGCTCCAACTCTTTCCACCAGCTTCTGGAGCCGCCCAGGAATGGCGTCCACTGACTTTAGCAGGAACTCCGCGGGATGAGGACATGACTTCCCGAATTCGGTCCTCCAGTTCTTCCAATGTCCTCGGTTTGGTGCGGTAGACTTCTTCCTTTACCCACCCCAAAGAAAGAAGGTCGCACGGTTACCGCTGAAAAACGGCAGAATCGGTTCAGTGTAACGGTGTGGTGTGGTATGACCTCAGATCAGGTTGTGGCCCGTTCTTCTGCGCAACACCATGAATGCTGAGCGGTACCTTGCTATGTTGCGAAACGAGGTCTGGCCGGTTGTCAGCACATGGGAGAACATCGACGATCTGATATTTATGCAAGATGGCGCCCTCCGCACTCGCTCTTGTTGTCCGTGAGTGGCTGGATGCCCACTTCCCTGGGCGTTGGATGGGTCGTCGTGGTCCACATCAATGGCCAGCCAGGAGCCCCGACTTGACACCGTGCGACTTCTTTCTTTGGGGGTGGGTAAAGGAAGAAGTCTACCGCACCAAACCGAGGACATTGGAAGAACTGGAGGACCGAATTCGGGAAGTCATGTCCTCCATCCCGCCGGAGTTCCTGCTAAAGTCAGTGGACGCCATTCCTGGGCGGCTCCAGAAGCTGGTGGAAAGAGTTGGAGCCCACATTGAATTTTAGAGAAAACCTACCATGTATGCCTACCTTTTCATATTATTTCTTCTGAAATAAATGGATAATATACGTTTTTTTTACCAATCCAAAATAGGGAGCTACTTTCCGCCCACCCTGTATATATATATATATATATATATATATATATATATATATATATATATATATATCAGGAACGGGGAACTGAAAAAATATGAGTTCGACTTTAAATTTATCGAAAAGAAATATTTCCAATTTCGATTTCAGTTTAAAAAAAAAAAAAATTCAGTTTTTTTTAATATCAATTTTTCTAGCTTCAGTTTTTTCGATATCAGTTTTATATCGACATAATATCTAATCAAATAGTTATTATTCATACAGGTCTTATAAATGCCTTCCTTTACAGATTTCATGTGAATGCCATGAGTAAGGCTTGGCTACTTCTCGTCAGTAAAAACTGTTGATATCTCTCTCTCTCTCTCTCTGTCCTCCTAACCTGACTTGCATAGTTATGTAAAAGTAGCCAGTTGTTAAAATGATAAAAATGACTTGCCGTCTGCCAGTCATAAAAATAATCCTTTAAAGTGTAAAGATCTAAGTTAATCCTTTACATTAACACGAGATTCTCAATCTTTCATTAAAGTCTTATCACTTAAAGCTTGTATAGGGAGGAATTTCCTAATTTCCTGTCAACTGCGCTTAGACCTATTAAAAAATCTCGTATTAACAAAAAAATATAAAATATTTTTGTTTTTCTTAACTTATTCTATAAGTTATCCTCCTATTTTACATGTTGTGCTGTTGTAAATAAAATTAGTAGCCTGTAAATAAAATTAGTAGCCTGTAAATAAAATTAGTAGCCCGTAAATAAAATTAGTAGCCTGTAAATAAAATTAGTAGCTTGTAAATAAAATTAGTAGCCAGTAACTAAAATTAGTAGCCCGTAAATAAAATTAAAAAGAGATTTCTATTTATTTCTACTTCGATATAAACGGTTTTCAGGTTTTAATTTCATCCTACTTCAGTTTCAGTTTGATTTCAGTTTTTTACATATTTTTTCAATTTCGTTTTTTTTTCAGTTTCAAAATTTCTAATAATTTCAGTTTTAGTAGTTTATGGATTCCGGTATTTATCGATTTCCCTTTCCTGGTATATATATATATATACACATTTCAACTGCAAAGAACACGCAGTATAATTAACGTAAAGAACGACGTTTGTATAGGAGAACATTCCGCGCAAGATGAGGAGGGAGAACGAACAAATGAAAAAACGAGGTAACCACCCGGGAATCGAACCCGGGATCTTCCGATTGCCGGTCAGATATGATAACCACTACACCATGGTCCTCACTCGATCAGAAGTCGTAATTCTCCTACATACGCGCAGAAAACCATGCCCCGAGGGGGGCACCTCCCGCATGCCGCACCTATATATACATTTCAACTGCAAAGACACGCAGTATAATTAACGTAAAGAACGACGTTTGTATAGGAGAACATTCCGCGCAAGATGAATTACGACTTCTGATCGAGTGAGGACCATGGTGTAGTGGTTATCATATCTGACCGGCAATCGGAAGATCCCGGGTTCGATTCGAGGGTGGTTACCTCGTTTTTTCATTTGTTCGTTCTCCCTCCTCATCTTGCGCGGAATGTTCTCCTATACAAACGTCGTTCTTTACGATATATATTATATATATATATATATAGGGTGAACAAAAGTAGGTGGACAGTAAATGATAACGTTTATTTTGAGAATACATATTTAATTTTTTTGTATACTATAATACAAAATAAAATTTAAATAAATTTAGTTATAATATTAATATAATAAAACACAAACAACCATAGTTATAATGAACACCATAGTTATAATATAATATAACACAAACCGTATTCAACCTACTGTCCACCTACTTTTGGTTCACCGTGTGTATATATATATATATATTATATATATATATATGGACACATTACACTCATACTCGTAAAAATAGTTATTAAAGGAACTAAGCGTTCCATTGGGTAGGATAAATAGGAAAACAGTGGATCATCTACAGATCTGGAGTAAAATATCTCTTTTTAAATTACATTTGCACTGAGGTAGTATTTTAACTAATTTTAGTTAATTTTATGATTAACACTAACAGTTTGGTTAAAAATAACATAACTATATCTTAACATTTCAAATTCTTTGATTACCCTGTAGGGATCTCTTCTGAAAGTGAGTAAAATTGTCTGTTTTTAGCCAGAATAAAATCACTAGAATGCCGCTGGATGCTTAAGGTTTAACACTCCTTCATTCTGATAACAAGAGTTCAGTCGTTTTTCCTTCGATAAGAATATTAGTCTGGATGATGTATCCGTTGAAGTAGTGCCGTATTATCAGGCATCATTTTTAAGGTGTAACATTTTGTAGGGTAACGCTTCGTAACTCGTTACTTCGTTTGTTTGGATGATGAAAATTTACCTCATTATTACTGTTTTTCTTAAGAATACATTACATATGCGATAAGTTTCAATTATGGAGAGTAACAAGGGAAGTGGAATCATCAGGATTAACGGAAACATTAATTAGTAAGAATGTTAATATTCATAAAAAACTCTTTATTACAATTTTTAAACTTTTAATTAAAAATAAATCAGAATAACCAAGCTCTCTAAGACTATATATATATAAAATATCCGAGCATCAAAAGTCTGTGAGGCTAACTTAAGTAATGATAATAAAAAAATTTCGAGATTCGTTAGAATGAAATGGGTGTCAAAAATGCCCTCCCACCAACAATCAGTGGGGTGTCGGGGGAAGATGGATGAAATTGCAAGGCTGTAGAAAATCTACTATTCAAACATTCTTATTAGAGTAAGTAGGGCTAATTTTAAGATAGACTGCAGCGAAACGCCCCTGGGATGGCCCAGGGAAAATACTTTGGTATCAGTTCTAAAGTTAAGTGGTTAATTAAAGAGTTAAAGACTGGTTCTGCTTCAGGAGTTGATAACCTATCGAATGAGCATTCAACATATGCCAATGACGTGGTGCATCTGCATATCTCATTGCTCTTCTCAGCCATGCTTGCTCATAGTTATATCTCTGCAGAGTTTATGAGGGTATATATCTTGTTCCTTGTCAAAAATAAGTACGGGATCATTCTCTCCAGCAATAATTACAGGCCTATTGCTGTCTCCTGCTGTTTCTCGAAACTACTAGAGGCTCCATTCAACTGAGCCGTGTATCTGTGTATTGAAGGAAATTATATTTGAATACACTGACAGTAATTTTTGGTGTTTGAATTTTCACTGTTTTCAATTGCCAGTTTATATTATTATTTGTCATATGGACTAATAGTCTGGCAATGAACATTTTCATTTTCATATATATACACTCGTATAGGCCATTTCTTCTAAATAGGGTGAAATTGGCTTGGAGTTCTTTAATAGATACAATTAACCAGAGGCAACCTTACACTAAAAAAAAATCATATAATACTGAATTCGATAAAACTGCAGTAAAGTCATGACTGTCTGTCTCTCATGACTAAAAAGAGAAATTCCTGTTCTACCCCAATTCGACTTAAAATGTAATACTAGAACGTAAAGAGTTTAGATAACTAAAATAAGGTTCAAAATCACGGCAGTTAATGTTCGAAATTGCGAAAAATCACATCCCTATATATAGGTACCAGATCATTCTCTCTGGTTTGATGATAGTAAAGCAATTAAACTGGATTCAGAACATCCCATATATAATTTTTATCATACTGGTGAAGACAAAGGAGAGCTTACTGCCCATCCCAGGCGCCATTTGTAATAATTACCATCGATAGAAAGCATACATAATTTTAGTGTGCAGTGATAACCAATTTGCGCAGTAACAATTTCAATTTGTGCAGTGATAAATTGAAAATCTGTGCAGCAATAAATTAGGTTCTATATCGGATATAGAACCTAATTTATCACTGCACAAATTGAAATTATTACTACGCAAATTGGTTATCACTGCACACTAAAATTAGGTATGATAGAGAGTAAGTTCTTTGTTACACAGATTTTATTAACGGAGTAATTCTGTCTGGCGATTTTTTATGGAGTCAATGGGAAAAAGAGTGTCAATTACTCTTTTAAATACTTCAGAACGCCGTTTTTGTGAGGTGGGAAGCAACATCTAAACTTAAAATGTATGTAATGTATGTATGTAATAAATGAGTTAAATGCCATTAATTTTGCCTAAAAAGCCTCCATGCTTCCATGGGCATATTTAGATGAGAACATTGTGACTATATTAACGTCATATCAAATATCTAAAAATTATGAAACGCTCATTTGTATTCTTTTTTTAATAAAAGTTTGAAATTTAAAAAAATATATACAAAATCGCATATAGTACCAATGCTTATACATTTATACGAAATGAAATGAAAAGGTTTATTGGCAGACTATAGTCCATATATATATATATGAAGGAGTTCAAAATTTTTCTCCAAGATTGGCGTCAACAGATAACTAAAGCCATTTAGTCACATTATATGTAAAAGAACCTCTATTTGATGTGATGAGGCCAATATCTTCTCCGTGAATATTTGACAATCTAATGAAGCGGGAGTAATTCAAAGTTAGAAGCCCCAAATGGCTCCATTCTAAATCTTTCGATTGCTTCAATAAGGAAATAATATAAGCCTCATTAGTATAATTAGTTCTATTTGCAATCACTTTTCCATCGTTTCTGATTTTAAGTGATTTGAGATTTAAAAGGGCAAATTTTTTTGGTTCCAAATATTATCTTGAAGCATTTTTATCGCTCAGCTTTCCTCTCAGATTCTACTGGCGATGACCTCAATGTCGGCACCGAAACATGTTTATTTGTCTTTAATGAATTAATTTTTCGAATATGGGTTCGTCTATTTATGTTCGTCTATTTATGTGCATGCGATCGCGCATTATATATATATATATATATATATGGGGTGTCCAAACAATTTCTACCCAATGGGAAATACAATGAAACTTTTTACCCATAGGAAATACCTTTATAGAACCACGTAATAAATGTTCAAATGTTCCCATTTAATTAGGAACACGCTATAATAATAATAATAATAATAATTTTATTGTTCTTTGCTACATATATGAGGCATACAAAAGGCATAGAGAGAGCAGTGCTGTAGGACTCCAGACCGGTCTCAAGATCTTGTTTTTTTGGTCTGTTTCGCTCTCGGGTGCTTAGGTCTCGGTTCGATCTCGGCCATGGTGGTCTTGACTACATCACTGTGATGGTCTTCGAGTTCAACGAACACTTATCTCGTTTTAAGTAGGCAGTTAACTGCTGAAAAAATGTCACAAACTATGAATTTGTGAATAAATTATGATTAAATTTTGCAATTGTCACTTGATAACCTCTTTAGAATCTTTATTCCTGAATGTGAAATACAGAGCTTACGAATTAGGCATTACACATACTTGAATACATGCAAAAATTAAATATGGTCTTGGTCTCGATCTCGAGACCGGTCTCAATACCTTTTTTCTGGTCTCGGTCTCGGCCTCAGTCTCGGTCTCGGCCATGGTGGTCTCGATTACATCATTGACAGAGAGTAACATATAATAACACACACACACATACACACACACACACACACACACACCACACACACACACACATATATATATATATATATAACACACAGTATATACAGTATACAGTATATACATTATATATATGTTACAGGGAATCTGTAATATCCTTGGCTGATCATCGTATTCTACAGTATAATGATTTGGCAATGCAGTTTGTCCCTAATTTCATTAATTAAGTAATGTAATTCGCATTCGGTAGACACGCTAAAATCAATCGTAGCCTTTCGACTTCCATTTACACAAAAAACGTCGAACTTAATAACATTAAAAGAACATTCCTTCGGTATTCCAACTGGAGCATAACGTTGCCCAACCTAAAAATGTCTTTTAAAAATAACTCTGCAACCTTCAAAAGACAATTTGCCGAGTAGAATTAAGTAAATTTTATTTATTTGTATACATAACTCAGTTTTAATTTCAAATTAAAAAAAAAAAAATCCACTGGTTTTTCATTATTGAAATAAAATTTTTAATTATATTTTATATAACATTCATTAAAATGTAAAATCACTAAGGAACCCCCTATTATAAAATTTAGAATGATATACGAATTAAATTGTTTTTAAAAATTTTTAAATTTTAGTTTTTAAAAATCACTCCAATGTCATTCGCTGAGAGAAGGTATTTTCTTTTGTATCTTTCTCGAGGGAAAAAAAAAAAAAATATATATATATATAATATATTAACCTGAGGTATCAAATATGTACATACAGAACTGCTAATAATATGGGAGGAATGGTGCTCTGTGAAAAGATGTTTAACTCTTTATTAATAGGGTGATTCACTCCCTCTTAGCCCCAGAGTATCACTAATATATTCGCTGGGCTATCAGCCACTGAATCACCCTGTACTTCCACTTAAACCAGGGGTTCTTAACCTTTTTAGGTTGCGATGCAAATTCTGGGCTCGGGGCTAGCTCGTCGACCAATGCCTTCAAACAGTTCACTCGTAATAGATAATAAAATAAATAATAATGTTAAAATGATTAGGGATAACATATGTAAATGATAAATGACAATTTAATGACCCAAGTTTGGGTCGCGACCCAGAGGTTAAGAACCCCTGACTTAAACTATGAATGCATCGATGAGTAATATACAGTGGCGCTCATAAATATTCGTACAGAGAAGTATTTCAGTTATATTCGTCCTTATCTTCTGTATCATGCATACGATAGTTATGAAAAGTTGATCATTCGTTTGGAAAAAATTTAACAAATAAAAAAGTTAGTTTAACGCTAACATATAATGTAAATGAAACTCCACCCCTGCTCCTTTACTGCCGTCACGATATAGCTGAAAACATTTATACCCAGCCAAAGGGTATAAGTCTTTAGCTGTTTCTTTTATTTATGTTTCCGTGATGAATACGATAGAGAATTGTGTTCCGATTAATTTTAATGAATTTTGTAGCTCCTCAAATTAGCAGGTATGCTTCTTATGTTCAGAGTTAGAATCATAAGCTTGTTATTGAAATTTAGATGGTCGAACCTATGTCATTTATATCGTAATAAACACTCTCTGAGACAATACGTGACACATTCAAAAATTTACCATCGCCTTCGTGTTTATCTCGTAACAGTTCTAAAAGGCTTGGAAGGTCTTTCAAGGAGGTATAAGACATAGTTAAGAATTCGACCAGGAAGAGAAAGCAATAAAACTTTAGGGAAGCTGAAAGAAAATGAAAATTTGAGCAGGATGTTCCAAATGAAATATACAATAAGGCACTTTTCTGTTTGGTAATCACGTATTGATTGGGGTCTTCCAACAGTAGCATGAGCAAATGAAAATAATAGTACCATAAAATAATAGTAATGTAAATATAATAACAACAGTAATAATAATAGGTAGTGATAACTAATAATAAATGATAGATGGTAATAATAATAATAATAATAATAAATAATAAAATTAGTAATGATAATATAAGTAATAATGAGAGTAAACAACAAAATGGACAAGTTGCTCAGTTACAGTTTATGATCGGTTTTGAGTAAATCACTGGGATGGCGATGATTTTGATCAGATAGAAAACTGAGCACTTAGAGGCTCATCAGGCAAATTCAGTTACAGTTTATGGCAAGCCAACTTTAAAATTTGAGTAAGTAGTACAGCAGCAAAGTAATGATAATAGCATTAAATATAACAACTATTGCCACAATAGCGAAAATAAAGATAATATAATTGCTCGTATCATTATCATTAATTATTTATCAATAATTAGTTAATTATATCATCATTCAATCAATATTAACTAATTAATAACAAAATACGCGTATTATTATAATCACTTATTTATTAATAATTAACTAATTAATATCACCAATCAATCAATATTAACCAATTAATAATACAAAATACCCGTATTATTATCATCAAATTATGTATTATTATTTTTCAGTAATTTTTTAGATACACCAACTATACAGGGTGTTTCAGGAGGAAAGGTCAATACTTCGGGAGGTGATAGTATCGGTCATTGTGAGAAAAAAAGTTCATATGAACATGTGTCTAATTCTGAATGGTTACGGAGATAGAACTGTTTGAATCTACAAATACAAAAGCATTGTTAATGGTAATCAAGAAAGAGAAACCAATTACTGTTTCTAACATTTAATGTTTAAACATTGGTATTTTGAATGGTATCAGATAGAGAAATGACAAATTTGTTACAGTTTACAATACGTTTTCGAAAATCCCACCGTAAACCTCAATGCACGTTGCAACTCGTGTGCGAAGATCGCGTGTTGTTCGTCTGAGTTGATTTTGACGTTCCTTTATGCGGGCAGCAGCATCTAAAATGCGCGCGAGCAATTCGTCTCGTGTATCCACCTTTCTTTTGTAAACTTGACTTTTCATTCACCCCAAGAAACAATAATCTTCTTCGTGAGCTAGTAGTAGCTAGGTACGCTCTACCAACTGAAGAATGTTTTCCACTTCATCCACTTCTGTTGACCTTCACGTTCAGATGAAAATGAGCGCTGGGAAGTGTACTAATCTCACGCAATGTGTTGAAAATCATGGTAAACACTCTTCGATCCGGAATTCTGCGGTTCGGAAACCGTCGACGGTATTCTGCAACAGCAGCTGTTGCACTTCCATCGCAAAAACCGTAGACATACACCATATCTGCATATTCGGCATGTGTGAAGGTGTGTGGCATTCTTAACACTGCTTCAAACACCAAACAATGTCACTCACAACAGTCAGCTGTCGATTGGCTTATGTTACATGCTTACATTACAGCTTACATGGTTCAAGGTTATAGAGGAGGAAGGGGGAGAAGAGCTGCGCACGCATCAGATTCAAACAGCTCTATATCCGTAACCATTCAGAATTAGACACATGTTCATATGAACTTTTTCTCACAATGACCGATACTATCACCTCCTGAAGTATTGACCTTTCGTCCTGAAACACCCTGTATATACCAACAATGAACCAAATAATAACAATAGTAAATACTAAAGTGATCTTACTTTAAAGCATAGACGAGTAGTAATAAACGCTAGAATATAATCGTATCACCCAGAAAAGGTCAATCAATATAATCATAGTCTGAGAGTTAAAGTTAATAAAGCAATTTGGATACGAGGAAGATGTTAAGTATTGCAAAAATAAATTGTTTAAATTAACTTTGAATATATTCCTGATGCAAGACACGAGATAATTTGATTCAATTTGAGTTGGAGATAGGACGAACTCCCTTGCGAGCAGTTTTCCATTCGGAGTTAAATTAAAGTAACTGAACTAGCTACTGAATGCAGATACGATAAAATAAGTCAATCATCATATGGTCAGTTGGAGTGAAGCGACAATACCCTACGCAATGAAAAGACAAAAATATATTTTTTTTAGTGCTAATACTCGACTGAGTAGAAGAGAAGAATATTAATGGATAATACAGGGTGTTCATAAAGTCGCGTGAGTGAATATGGTGAAGTGTACATGTATATTAACTTGCGTGACTCTATGAACACCCTGTATCTCCAATAGTATAAACGGGTGTACAAGTCTTATTATTTTTATTGTAGAAAAGTACGTTTTTCTAGCCGAAAATTGGTTCATCATATCTCGTTGCAGAGAAAAGTCCAACTCAGTGATAATAACTCGATTTTCAATTAAATTTTTGTTGTTTGTGATACAATAATACCAGGATCGAGACCCGGTGACGCCAGGCGGCGCGCAGCAAAACCCAACTGTTCATCTTTCCACACAATAAAGAAACTGGTTGGTAGATAAATGGGTAACTTAGTGGTTAAGACGCTGGGCTGCCGGTGGACCGTGGTTCGGATTCCACGTTAAACTGTAGGTCTAAGGTGGAGTGACAAGTTTGACCTTCGTCAGAATGAACAATTCGGGCGGAAGCAAAACTAAGGTTAACCAAGGTTAATAATAATAGCTAGAAAACCGTCAGAACGGTTGATCCGACCAAGTTTGAGCGCGTCTTCCTCATTATTATTTAAATAAATCATTATTATTAACAGTAATATCATAGCCATTACATTATAAGCACCCGCGACGCTCTCCCACACGGAATGAAAGGATGACTTAGGCCTGCGCTGAATAATTAATTCAGGAAAGGAAATTGTATCACAATACACAGAATGAATTATAATGTAATACGAAATAAATCTACAGCTTCCTTCCGCTGTTTGTGGCGGTTTTGAGATTAAATGATGACAAAGGAAGCCGCTCCGATGCTTTATTTGGAAGCCAAGAATTATGATTATTATATTATTATTATTATTATTTACAAAAGTATGAAAACGGTCATAATAATAAGGAAAGTACACACAATACACACACACACGCAACCCCCCCCCACACACCACACACACACACACACACATGTGTGTGTGTATATATATAATATATATATATATGTTTTAAAGGAGATGGGTTCGGCCTTTCGGCTGTTGGGGGACTGTTTCCTTGAGACGTTTAGGTTGTCAATAACGAGTAGTTCCTTCGTCGGTATTATTAACGCTCAATGCTTCGAAGGATGATTAAATACGAGTCGAAGCTTATAACGTTTAATGTCATTCACTGAGTTATGTAGTTGAGTCTGAGCCTTAATCTAGTTCCCCACACTCGTGTCCTATAACCATTACTGTCTACGGGCCAATCCCGACACTGGCAGACGGCCATTAATACGAGACCTCATAATAAGCCAATCCCGGAGAAGTCACCACTCCGAGTCCAGAACTTCTGAATGCGGGTGTGGCAAAACCGTCTTTATACATGTATGTGCGCACGTAAACGACGGTGGGTTAAAATGGGGGATTAAGTAATGGAGGGAAATAATGAGTTGTCGCATGACACTTTAAGATCACGAAAAATATTTATAATATATATACATATATATATATATATATATATATATATATATACACAGGGTGATGGATAAATGTGTTTTATAAATCACAGGGTGTATTCTTGAGAAAAAAGTAAAGAAACAAGACCATATAAACATAGGTCGAGAAACCCGTAGGTTCCAAGCTATAAGCACGCGACAGAAAACTGAAACTCCTAAAGATTTTTTACATTTTATGCAAATACACAGTGTGATACATTTGCTTCATTAAAGTAAATGTTCGAAATTCTTTCCTACTTCTTAAATCCTCTTGATTATTACTTGTGGGATCATTTATAAAGCCTAGTTTATGTTACAGAAGTCCGAGCGCGTGATGAATTGTGGCAACGAGTTCGAGACACTTGCGAAACGATCCGCAATACTCCAGGAATTTTTTAGTGTGTCAGACAGTCACTGGTGCGACGTGCTGAGGCATGCATTCAAGAAGTAGGAAAGAATTTTACTTTAATTTACGTTATTAAACATTTACTTTAATGAAGCAAATGTATCACACTGTGTATTTGCATAAAATGTAAAAAATCATAAGTTTAATTTTTCTGTCGCGTGCTATGCTCGAAACCTACAGGTTTCTCGACCTATGTTTATATGGTCTTTTTTCTTTACTTTTGTCTCAAGAATATACCCTGCGGATGATCCGGGTTCGATTCCCGGGTGGTACCTCATTTTTCATTTGTTCGTTCTCCCTCCTCATCTTGTGCGGAACGCTCTTCTACACAAGCGTCGTTCTTTACATTAATTATACTGTGTGTTGTTTGCAGTTAAAATGTATATATGTACGTCATGCGAAGGTGCCCCTCAGGGCATTGGTTTCTGCTCGCATGTAGGAGAATTACGACTTCTGATTGATCGAGGTCCATGGTGTAGTGGATAGCATATCTGACCGGCAATCGGATGATCCCGGATTCGATTCCCGGGTGGTACCTCATTTTTCATTTGTTTGTTCTCCCTCCTCATCTTGTGCGGAACGCTCTTCTACACAAGCGTCGTTCTTTATATATATATATATATATATATATATATATATATACACACACACCAATACCTATATTCATTTCTTCCTATGGATAATAAACAGCGAAAATGATTTAACATTACAGCCTCTAACATAACCATTTCGACTGGATAGATAGTTATTCAGCTTATAGTATAATAAAAGGATCTAATAGACCGAATGGATGTTTATTGTTATAATGTGTGCAAGAAATGTACGTAACAATAATGGAGTCTTGTTTCAATGCATTTCAAAGTCCTTGAAGGGAGGCACTAAAGAGTTCGAGTAGAGTTTATTCGGGCATTAATGACACTCTCTCACTGATAAACGTAAATTGCTTTATACGCTTTGTATAATGTGGAAAAAAGTTCGTAGAATAAAAATATATTGAAGATATACTAAAACTTTTAAAAATGAGAATTTATAATTTATTGATAAATAGTCTTATGCCCAAGATTCGCATTTGTATGATCCGATTTTGAATGCGTTTTTTCATCTAGAAACACCCCTCCTTCCCCTATCTCCCTCGCCATCCTTCGTTCCCGTTTCCTCTGCTCAAATTAGTCGGCCTCGGATACTGCTGTGTAAGGTAGATAGCTCCATTGTTCCAGTGTACTATTGGTAATTTTTCCAGTGTATTAATTTCACATTTACTACATGTATTTAAAAATAACTTCTTAATTTTTATATGTAAATCTGTATAACTTAGAACTTAACCCTCTTTTCTCAGTCTTTTAAAATTTGTCTTTACGAATAGGTTATAGAAATTTCTGTTTGTTTTTCATTCAATATTGATTTTAATTTCACATTGTTATTAAACAGCCTGAAGATGAGCGTATTGCTCGAAACGTTGCGCAATAAAGAAGACTTTTCATGGCATTTACATTTCTCCTTGTCATTGGATTTCTCCTAAATATTAAATTGAAGCTCTGTAGAAGCAACCCGCATAATTATATATATATATATATTATATATATATATATATATATATATATATATATATATATATATATATATATATATATATATATTGGTGTTCAAAAGTTTGGAATCAAAGAAAGTCTAACGGAATTACATTTTTATTAAGGGTCTAATATTTCGTGTGCCCTCCTTTGGTATTATTGATTGCTTTGATCCTATTGAGCTTGGACATGACAAGCTTTGGGGATCTTAGCTTCTTTTCAGAGAATTCCATTTGCAGAAGTTTCCACAAATTCTCAAGTGGATTGAAATAAGAAGAGTTACAAGGCCATTCCAGAGTTGAAATATAGTTTTCCGTAAGCCATTTTTTCACAATTTTAGCTGTGTGTAACGCCGCCAAGTGTCCCGTCTTTGCGTTACATGAACAAAATCGAATTTCATAGTGTTGACTTTCGGCCTTATGCAAGTATGTCGATTTCAGATTCTACGTATACATTTCAGATTTCCATTAAAAATTACTAACCTAACCTAACTTAACCAGACCTAACCTAACCAAGCGTAACTTAACCGGGCGTAATGTAATCTAACCTAACCCAACTGGACCTAACCTGATCTAATTTAAACTAACCTTTTAATAGCGAAATTATGCATGTCGGCAGTTTGCAGATCGACCTTATTATGCATGTCGACACTGTGAAGCTCCACTTTGTTCCGATACCCGCCGTATTTTATACGTCCGGGCAGCGTCCCATCAAGCGTATACGAGATACAATAAAATGTGAGCTCCAAATAACTATAAAGTTTGAGTACTCGTAATGAACACTACGACACGGCTCCTTCACGTGACGAAGTCCAAGTATTTAGTTGCGAACGCGTATAATGTGGGCAAATTGAGTGCGAATGAAAGTTTCACTGGTCATTTTGTAAACAAATGTACGAAAACATTTTTAGAAAAATAATATAATTTCTATATAATTTCTATATAATTTCAAACAAAAGGGTGGAGACACAAAGTATTAAATAATTTTGTTAGTAAATGTACGAAAACTTTTGCATCTCAAATTTTTTTATTTTCCTCAAATTCTTTGATGCTTTACATTATAGGTTAAATTTTTCCAAATGAAAAACTTTACATAACTATCCTATACGTAGTACAAAAGATAAGGACGAATATATATATATATATGTTAAACACAGACCGTGCATGGAACAAGGAACTCTTCTGGGAAAATTAAATCCACTATAGTCCGAATAAGTAATGGTAAATGACAAATACCATAGTTTTTTTCCTTTTTCATGATTTTAGCCCGACGTGGGCAACGGGTCTCTCGCAAAGAGATCCCATAAATATAGCTTCCCTCACCAGCTATCTGCAAAGCAGACAGGATCCAGCTTTGGGACGTGGATCTAGGGTTTAAAGCAAGCCTAGATCCCTACACTCAGAACCTCTATATAAGTAAAAGACTCGTTGCATTCACGTCGTGTTGATAAATCAAAGAAAGGGGGTAACTATTGTATTTTTAGCCAAAAAAACCAAAACTTAAACCTCAACCGGGACATTGAGCGTCCACTTTTCAAGGCACGAAACACGTCCGTTTAGTATACACAAACTCAGAATGGTTCCCTGAGAACATTATATGTTAAACTATGGTATTTGTCATTTACCATTACTTATTCGGACTATAGTGGATTTAATTTTCCCAGAAGAGTTCCTTGTTCCATGCACGGTCTGTGTTTAACATATAATGTTCTCAGGGAACCATTCTGAGTTTGTGTATACTAAACGGACGTGTTTCGTGCCTTGAAAGTGGACGCTCAATGTCCCGGTTGAGGTTTAAGTTTTGGTTTTTTTGGCTAAAAATACAATAGTTACCCCCTTTTTCTTTGATTTATTCAACACGACGTGAATGCAACGAGTCTTTTACTTATATAGAGGTTCTGAGTGTAGGGATCTAGGCTTGCTTTAAACCCTAGATCCACGTCCCAAAGCTGGATCCTGTCTGCTTTGCAGATAGCTGGTGAGGGAAGCTATATTTATGGGATCTCTTTGCGAGAGACCCGTTGCCCACGTCGGGCTAAAATCATGAAAAAGGAAAAAAACTATGGTATTTGTCATTTACCATTACTTATTCGGACTATAGTGGATTTAATTTTCCCAGAAGAGTTCCTTGTTCCATGCACGGTCTGTGTTTAACATATAATGTTCTCAGGGAACCATTCTGAGTTTGTGTATATATATATATATATTATATATATATATATATATATATGCACTAAAATCACAGAATAACACGTGATCTTATTAATAAGCAAACAACCACAGGGAAAAGGAAAAGGAAACACGAAGTCCGAGCGCTCGGACTTCGTGTTTCCTTTTCCTTTTCCCTGTGGTTGTTGCTTAAGTAGTATAGCCGAAAAAGGGGAGAGTGCAGGAATGTTGCAGGTTAGTATGTAATGTTGCAAAGGGGTGGGGTTGTTGCAAAGGGGGGTGGGGTTGTTGCAAAGGGGGTTGTTGCAAAGGGGGGATGGGGGATGTTGCAAAGGGTGATGTTGCAAAGGGGGGTGGGGGGGGAACTTGGAGGCGGCGTTATCCCCAAGAGAAAGGAGGAGGAGGAGAGAAAGGAGGAGAGGTGTTCACCTGGCAGGAGCCAAGTGCACATTAAGACTTCCAGCCGGGCTGGCGTTGTTTTATAGGCTCCTAATCAGCCAGTTGGCGTAATTGGCTTGAGTTGCCAGATACCGCGATACCATTGTATACATTATTATAGACTCCTAATCAGCCAGTTGGCTGTAAATGGTTGTCAGATACCTCTTTTTAGCAGTATTATTGCATACATTATTATTATATACGCCTAATCAGCCAGTTGGCTGTAAATGAGTTGCCAGATAGCGCCATGTATTCCGAAGACAGATTGCCAGATACCATTGTATACACTATTATAGACTCCTAATCAGCCAGTTGGCTGTAAATGGTTGTCAGATACCTCTTTTTAGCAGTATTATTGCATACATTATTATTATATACGCCTAATCAGCCAGTTGGCTGTAAATGAGTTGCCAGATAGCGCCATGTATTCCGAAGACAGAGTTGCCAGATACCATTGTATACACTATTATAGACTCCTAATCAGCCAGTTGGCTTAGAAGGCTTAAATATTGCCAGATACCTGTTGTATACATTATTAGAATACCGGTAGTAGAAGGCATAACAATAAACAACATTGCATCATTCTTTTTATTATAAATATATGAAAATAAATATACATTTGAGGAATATGCGTATAACAGAAATATATACACACAATTATGGATATATATAAAAATAAAATATACATTTCATATACACTTCAATAGAAATATGTACATAACAGTACAGGAGAAATATACACACACACACAATTATGGTGATATATAAAATAAAATATACATTTCATATACACTTCAATAGAATATGTACATAACAGTACAGGAGAAATATCAAGCAAAATATATATATATATATATATATATATATATATATATATATATATATATATATATAACACAAATCAATAGAAATATGCGTATAATCGTCAAGCAAAATATATATATACAATTCACTTTTTTTTCAAAATACTAAACTCGGTCTTAATCGAGTTTACAATTACATCATTATTGCTCTGCATTACGCAGTATATGCGGCTTAATAATATTTCACCGCTTAAAGTATAGGGAAACCTGTATTCGATATGAATGGCTTTCATATCGTTCAGTACTATTTTTGTTCCCACTTTACAACCGGTTGGTAAGTCATCTTTAAACACGTCTAGAATACAATCAAAAGCACGCACAAAGAGTTCATCGTTAGCTACATTATTAAACACAAGTTTATAAGAACGCTTTTCCAATCGAGGGTTTATTTCTACCGACTCGAGCTTTTCAATCGTGAACTCTTCACTCAACATAGCGGCAATTGAAATAATCTTCTAAATCGTTACGACAACTGCGCGTTATATAAAGAAATAGTTCTTCAGGGTGAACGGTGTAGGTGAGCTCAGCCTTGTACCGATCAATTGCTTTGTACCAAAGTTCATGGTATTTCAAAGAGTCTAAACTTTTTAAATAAACATCCAGCACTAGACCATTCTCACCAGCCTACACTCGGTAAACCCATCGAGCAGAGCAGTGTATGCGTATTCAAGTACTGTATCAAAATAAAACATATCCGTAACACGCGCGTCTAATATAGGTTTCAGTTTACGGAATCCGACGATTTCAAACATTCTGTCGAGGATGAAACGGTTTCGCGTAGGAATAAGAGCGTTATTATCAGAAGCATTCTTCCACATCAGCCTTATATCAATGCACGGCCGATCGTTATTTATACACAACGTACATACAACGGCGTATGAGGGCGTCACTAATCTGCTCTCTTCTTGTACCTACGTTAGCAGGTATTTTATAACGATCTTCACACCACTTCTCAACTATCACGAAGATTCTATTCATCTCCTCGATACTTAAATAAACCCGTTTGTTTGTCGGTCTACATTCCGTTTCCAGTACATAGCTAATGGTACCGGATTACGCTGAACACGCGCAACGATTTCGTCACGGACACATCGTACGAGGCGTTGAGAATGCTGCTCAAAGGAAGTTCCATCGTATTCGAGGAGCGCACGTCCACTCGGTTCAAGCTCTGAGATAACTATGAGCCGTGTGAGGCACAGGCAGGAACGGTTCGACGGGCGGCTGACTCGATGATACGTGAATGGGCATGTTCGTACGACTCGAATTGTTGCACATATTTGTTTTTCCGTTTCGTCACTACCAGCCTACGCACTTTGGATAAGAACTAGGCGCTAATCATCTCCACACTCCGGCGCACTATTTGAGAGGAACATATGCTCATATTTTTCCTTTCTACCCATCAAACGATACTCGTCTCTAAAATCTGTTAAAAACTCACGCATGGCACTAGCCACAACCTCACTATGAACCTCATCATGATATACGTTAATATAGTGATAAAAACACCTAAGATTGTCCATGATCACGAGATTCACATTTTCAGACGTAGGGTATGAGTAATCGACATGGTGTAGCATGACGTAATACCGCTTGTCACACCACCCATCCACAAGGCTCATTATCCATACCTGCTGCTTCTCTTCTGCACGCGTTGTTTCTTTTACTTCACGGTGTATGTGAGACTTTATAAAGTTTAGCCCTGCAGCATACTTCAGCACATCGTCTGTGCAACGAAAGCCTTCAACAGTCTCACCAGAACATCCGTAGAGTATTTGTACATCTTGGAACTTCGCACAATCCAATGTGGTTTTAAAAGAGGCATAGGAGGGGGAATAGGAAGTTTTTCGGTATCCACCACATCCTCACACTTTACTGAATACCATTTCATAAACGTTGTGCAAGCGATATTAAAGGTAGCCATTTCAATATACGTCTGATCTGAATACACGTCTGATCTCTCGGGCTTACTGCGGTCGACTGACCACGCAGGGACTCCCAGATAGTAGCATGACTCACGCAGTGGGCGGAGCTTAGAACTTTCACCTACACACACACACACACACACACACACACACACACAAAGGAGAAAGTGAAACGCTATTTGATTTATTTAATAAACGAGATATTCAAGTTATATATATTTACAAATACGATTTAATAAACGAGATATTCAAGTTATATATATATATATATATATTTACAAATAGATACGATTATATACAAGACGTGTGAGTTAGAAGCATCATTGGTATCCAAAGGGTACGGTATCATAGGTGCCAGGTAACTGGTAACGTTTCCTATAGGTGTTACGGCACACCATCGTACCCCTAAGTTCCTTCACGCCTCCCAGCTTCTGCGCCCGAAAATTGTGGGTGCCTACAATTAGTTGGTGAGGTTGCAAACATACTAGATCCTTCAACGACTCAAAGTTAACAACCTCCCGATTCGCATGGTTGAGCGTAATACCCTTTGCCTTCACGATATATTTCATTTCATCCCCTACCCTGACCCGTACCCCATAAGTCTTAGGTCCTGTTGAGATAAAAGAGTCGGCGTATGCGTCGTCCCCATACTCATCCTTGATCTCATCAGTGAGCTCGCCGAGGAACTCCCCAATAGCGGGCATGTAATCACCCTCCCTCTCTGTGAATATCACGCTATCTGTATCGGCATACAATACTCTCCGCCCAAGAGAATGCAATAGACCCCAAAGTTTTATACGGGCGTAGGCTGTTGTGAAGCTCGCCACAGGTATGTTTGTAACCCTTGAGGTATCTGTGGCAAATTCAGTGTTGTTGTACTTTATTACGTAAGTATTACCTACATTCACGATCTCCATGACCTCTTTATCGGGGGCATTGGCATAATCCCAGACATCGCTATAACTTTGTGCCAAATGAATGTTCCCTCTGCCGGTATTCTGCGCAAATTTTCCCCATAGACTGTTTAGACACAACTTTGCACTAAAGCGCTTGCCAGGATTCTTTACAATTTGGACACGATCAAGTTGTATACCTTCGCGGTCGCGGTAACGTTGAATATAGGCAGACTTTTCATCTTCGGTATCAACTCCTCGCGGATACCCTGATGCTTCAACCTTATCCTTCAAAAAGGCGTTTATATATGGTGTGAAAAGGTTGGGGAGCTTCTGAAACCTCCACACCTCGTGTATCTTCAGTATTCTATAACCATGGCGTACGGCTAGGGCCAGCTCAGGACTTGTATATACGCCTCTGATCTTACGCTGGTGGGGTATATGGTTACATTCGCCGTTATCCTCTTCCGCGCACTTCACGCACAGGGGAAACATGAGCTTGTCGTCGATAACGACAGGTAAGATCGGCATCCATAAATTGCGTGGGGGGAGTACGTCTACGAAAGAGAGCCCAAAGTAATGATCATTCAAATTTTTTGAAAATTCATTGATGGAGGGTATGCTAGGTCCCACCAGTTTCTCAGGAGCGCCCACGGGGTACGGATGGCTCTTCATCACGTATGGGTATAAAGAACAGAAATCGTAGTAATGGAGCTTCACGCCCACCGTAGGTGGAAAGTATAGTCTGAATGGATTTGTACGTCCTCCAAACAAGCTATCACCACATTTGAGAGGGTCCAGCACCATTGAACGCTTGATCGTTTTTATTTCCTCACGGTATACATCGTCTGTCTCCATCCGTGCATCATATTCATGCTCCCACAAGACTTTGTGAGTGAACTGTGATCCTATAAGTTGATCGCGGGTGCGGGTCCCTGCAAGACAGTCGGCAGGAGATCTACCGTGGATATCTCCGACGATACCGCACTCAGGGCGGGGGCATCCATGCCACCAGCATCCATTAAAGGAATACACAGTCTTCACACCAGTGACACGGTTTTCACTTAACCCATCAACCCAAAAAACACGTCCATTAATCTTAATGGGTACTTCACCCGTGTTGCGGGCGTGCTTTATGTATACACCTGTTTGTTGCTGCAGGTGTATGAGCCAGTAAATAGCCTTGTGTCCGTAACTGCGGGGGTTGTTTCGGTGAATAATGGCTAAGGTGTCTTTAGGCATGAAGTTATTCTTGAACACCGTAAAACATAATGATGCGATGGTGGTTGCGACTTGCAGTGGATCGCATTTGAAACGGGCTATGTACATACTTCTAAAGGCCTGGAAACATACTCTAAGCACGCGCACATCATTCACGCAATAACGCTCACATTCATCAGCTATATTATAAGGGTTACTTTCATTAAAACTGTCGTAGTATCGATCAAAGTCTTCACGTTCATCCATGCAGTCAAAATAATGTTTGGGGGGTGGTGGGCCTACGTAGTTTAAAGTCTCGCTGGTGAGGAAAGTGTATGGGAAGTATCCTTTGGAAACTTCAGCTGCTACTCCCATCACCTTGGGTAGCTTTGCTAATTTACAAGGTGTGAATAATAAAGTATCTTTAAATTGTACATTGCCTCTTATCTGCATCTGTATTAATTTGTTGCCTCTTTTCAATGGATCACCTGTAAATATCTCAGAGGATTCGTGTTCAAGCAACTCCTTATAAAGGAACTGCGTGTCAAACTTTGCCCCGTTATGGGCGAGAATATACACAGTCATTTTTTTGAACTTGTCGGCTAACTTGACAATATAGGACACAAATAGTTTCACAGGACTATCGCTGACATTCGTTTTAAAAACGTTTGTCCGTTTACCGCATTTGGGGCACTCGTCACATTCGATACCCATACACTCATCACAGATGGTCTGGCTCACAAGTAAATGTGGAATTACCTCTTTGGTTTCAGCGTTCGTATATGTTTCTATATCGTAGTACACAGTTATACAAGGGTTATTTTTAGGCTTAGCATCTTTCATATAACACACATGCTTTACTCCATCCGCCTTATATTCCTCCTGGCATGTAGGACAGTGAATTACGTCGCACTTGTGCTTAAATTTTCCCCAATTATCCATTGTGTGAAACATACCACATTCACAGATTCTCATTTTCCTGCACGTACCAATTGATTTATGGAGATCAAAGCAGCTATTATTGAAAAATGTGCGTCTACACACATCACAGTCTCTCTTCTCAACTACACGGCTTTCACATTTGGTGCTTTTACACTGCTCACATACCATGTGACATTCTTTACAATGTCTCACTATATCATCCGCAAACTCGAGGCACCCCTTACACAAATCATGATGTCTCCCATATTTTCGACTTTTGTCATAACTCGCGTAAAGCCCCCTTATATTACGGATGGGGAGATACGTTGTCCCTGACAATCCTAAAATAAGTAGGGGCCTTGTACGATCTCTCACACAGCTTTTAAAAACATACACAGTCCGGCGGCGATCATCCAAACCAAATATAACTATGCGCACATTCATTTCCTGTTCTACCTTTCTCAGCTCTTCAGGACCCATATTACAGTCAAATTCAAGTTCACAGTCTACAGCTAGTTTACGGGCACGCTCAACGATCGTAGGCAGCCAAATTTTTTGAGTCCGTGTATTTTGTACAGTAAACATACGTGCTAAGAGTACTGCTATAAAGCCGCAACCACGATCGACGTTTATATGCCTTCGGTAAATAGTTGGAGAATTGAAGTTAAGAGTGTACGGTATGGCACTATGACCCGCAACACGGAATACACGGTCAATATTTACCGTGAAGTTGTCCATATTGAAGGCTATACTACTTTGGACGGCTTGCATTATACGCCCTAATATATATTCTACATCTTCAGCAGCCAAACGTCTAAACGGTACTATCACCCAATAATCGTCTACATCACCGTCATCTGACCCGAACCCAAAGGACAGACTCGTCCTGACCTCACGCTCGTCGCGATTCTGAAGAGCAAACTCTATAATACGCTCTACAACCCTGCGTATCCCGCGCTCAATTCCATTGCTATACAGGGCTCTATGGTCGACCCTGACTCTATACCGATTTCTAGTCAAGGCGGGGGTGGGGGCTGCGGCGCGCACCAACTCGAACGTAATAACATCCTCAACAGAACGGGGGGGCGGAATTAGTGGTATATTAGGTGCTGCTGATGGGGGCCCTGTTGCGTAGGAGGGTTGGGGATCTATTATTGTAGACTTAACAGAACGGGGGCGGAATAAGGGGGTATATTAGGTGCTGCTGCTGGGGAGGTTGTTGCGTAAGAGGTTGAGGGTTGGGGGTCTGCTGCAACAGGTACGTATTTCGGCCGCTTTATACCTGATGTGGGGTTCTCATACCTCCGCTTTGGACGTGCAACCTGTATCGCTGGTGAGGGTTCAGGGGAGGAGATCACAACTACACTGTCATCGTCATCCGTAATGATAGGGTGCTCTACCTCATCGTCGGTTCTGTGGGAGAAGAAATATAAGGATCAGCACTCAAAATTTGTAATATTTTGTAAATGACCCACTTAGGAGTGTGACGTGTTAGAAATGGACTCTGTAGAAAAATTCAGATTCACGAGCCCATCCACATGTATTATATCTGGACCTACAGGATGTGGTAAAACTGTGTTTATGCTTAAAATCATTAAAGAAAAGGGCGAGATGTTCTCGAAATTTGTGCATAAAGTTATATGGTGCTATTCGACGTATCAATCAGTGTTCAACGAGTACCAAGATGATATTTTGTTCCACAAAGGTGTATATGACGTTAATTCGCTAAAGGGAACTGAACATACAATCATTGTAATTGACGATCTCATGTTGGAGATGGATAAAACGTTTGCCGAGACATTTACAGTATACTCCCACCATCTTAACATAAGCGTGTTCTTCATCAATCAGAATCTATTTTTCAAAAATAGATACATGCGCGATGTGTCGTTAAATACGCAATATCTAGTCTTATTCGCGCAACGTAGAGATGTATCACAAATTGGGGTATTAGCCAATCAAATGTTCCCGAATCAGCGTAAGGAGTTTTTGGAAGTTTATAAAGAAGCTACAAGCACGCGTTACGGATATTTGCTTTGCGACCTTCATCCGCGAAACACGTTTAGAGTGCTTCTGCGAACGAATATATTTCCAAACGAGCCTGAAACGGTGTATATTCCAGAATGACAAAGAGACTAAAGAAATACCATGAATTAATAAAAATCTATCATCGACTGCCCCGGGCAATGCAGCAGATGTTTATTAAAAATATCGACGCCGACTTTTTAAAATGCATCTGTGAAATCTGTCTTAACGTTATAAATTGCAATGTATCAATGAAAACCCATCAGAAGGCTCGCCTACGCCGCTACAAGAACATAATACGTACACTCGCTCGTAAAAGTCAAACTGTAGCGAAGAAAAAACGAGTTATTGTGCAAACAGGAGGGTCATTTCTCCCCATCTTATTTTCAGTTTTGGGCCCTTTACTGACTAGATTAATATAATGAAGAAAGTGGTAGTGATTCCCCACGAGGTGTACGCCTCACTGCAAAGAGACACGGATCTAGATCCCCGTAAAAGCAGACTTAAAAGAATGGAAAGCGAATTGTTAGCCCTATTAAACAGTGAAAAAACACCTGATGAGAAAAGAATCTTATACCAAGAAGCTCTGCAGAAATTTCTTCACGAGTACGAAAATTATAAGAGCCCTACAGAGATTCCTGTGGTTATTAGGCACAGCACGGGGGACGATGGCGACATAGGATGTACCCGACGACACAGCTGACCAACCAAAAAGATTAGCCACACAACATATCGAACATGTATTAAAAAATACCCTCCCACTTACATTGAGGAGTAAAGGCTTAAGTCTTTATAATCTATTGAATGAGGATCCCGCCATACAATGGACCGATACAGGGGAGATCATTGTGGAAGGATCAAAGGTACAGGGATCGAATATCGTAGACATTGTCCATGATCTGGTGAGAAAGTGGGATAGGCCATCACCATCAGGATGGAAGCATATTAAAGCAAGACTACAACAAATAAATGTCCCTAAAACGTTGATAGGAAATCTGAACAGGTTAAAAGACTTGGAACATGCAACGCTGTGACACAATTGAAGGCGCCGTCACCCCCGGCGGTAACACCTTTGAAGAGGAGCAAGAAGAGGTTAAACCAACCCTACCCACGTGCCTCTAAAATACGCAAATGGCTAACGTATTAACTAAACGTTATTATGACATTTCTACCCCATCCTCTTACGGCGGCGTAGATAGACTGTACAGAAGTGTTTACGGAGTAGGAAAAAAAGATGTTGAAAGATTTTTGAGGGAGCAGGACGCTTATACGCTTCATAAGCCTGTGAGAAAAAGGTTTAAAACAGCCAAGACAACGGCTTCCTCGATTGATTCTATTTGGCAAGCAGATTTAACAGACATGCAAAGATATTCTGTGTATAACGATGGTTACCGCTACATTCTATTCATAATAGACGTGTTCTCTAGATATCTGTGGCTAGTTCCTCTGAAAAATAAATCACCTGAAACAGTTGCTAAAGCCACCAAAACGCTAATGTTAAAAGAAAACAGGGTTCCTGGCTATTTTTGTACGGATATGGGGAAGGAGTTTATAGGCCGTGCTTTTCAGAATATGTTGACAGAGTTTAATATCAGCTATTACACAACCAATTCTATACATAAGGCTTCTTTAGCTGAAAGAGTTCAGCGCACCATAAAGGAACGCATGCACCGTTATTTTACACATAAAAACACATACAGATTTCTAGACATTCTGGAATCATTGGCATCATCCTACAACCGCTCACACCATCGCACGATTGGGGCAACACCTAACGAAGTTTTAGAAAGAGGTACGCTCCCGAGAAGAGATGGACCACCACCACCACCACCACCACCACCACCACACTCTGTGCGCTTCAAAATCAATGATTATGTAAGGCTGTCGCGTTCGGGGAATAAATTCGCAAAGGGTTTTGAGCAAGGATGGACACGCGAGATTTTTAAAGTTAGGGCTGTGAGACCTAAAGGTGTGATAATGATGTATTACATTGAAGATTTGAATGGGGAAGAAATCTCAGGAGGCTTTTACCGCGAGGAATTGCAGAAAGTTGCTTTTAATTTAGAAAAAAATGTGTTTAAAATTGAGAAAATTTTAGGAAGCAAAGGTTCAGGAAGGAGAAAAATGTACCTGGTGAAATGGCTAGGGTACCCAGAAAGCTTCAACACCTATATAAAAGCTGATGCAATAATGAAGCTTAAATAGTATGCAACATGGCTCCTAACCATTTCTACGTCACACTCCCGTCCTCCTCGTCCCTGTCTGTACACCCTAACAACACGCTAGCCAACTTTGTAACAGAACTCCATGGGCACATTGAATTGGGTCGTGATTCGTATGAGGTGGGGATATGCGAAATTCAGCTGGACACCGTCTTTTTAAATATTGAACATAAAGAAACCGTTTTTACGATTCTTAGAGACATTGACGAGTGTGAAAAAGCTGGGGTAGCTATGGATGAAACTATGCGCATCGCTTGGACTAAGATTGCACGGTATTACAGTACAGAAGTAAGACTAGGGCCGGGTCAATATGGTTCGGCCGAGGATGTTGTGAGAGGCTTAAACGTAAGTTTAAGAAACTCAAACCTTACGAATGATTTAGTATATGAAATCGTAAACAACCCTGCACATACACTAATCCTAAAATCAAAGACTAACAGATGTCTTAAAGAACATAGAAAGTTCAAAATTCTAACCAACGGCCGATATAGCGCAGCCTTCCAAAGAGACACATTTCACGAGACACAGTATAACTTGTCCAGATTAATGTATCAATTGAAGATGGAGAAATTGGCTGAAAGGTCCCCAGACATGTGCTATATTTACAGTAATATAGTGGAGCACCAGTTTGTTGGGGATACCCAGGCACGCCTGCTGCGCATTGCTCACATCCCCAACCATAGAGGAAGGAGTTTGAGTATTACATATGACAGACCCCATTATGTGAATGTCGCAACTAATTTAATAACCAATATCACAATATATATAAGAACGATTGAGGGCGAAAACTTCCCATTCGGTAACGGGAGCTTAACAGTGAAGCTACACTTTCGACGCACTGAGTTATAATGGATAGAAAGCCTTTCACCGTCTATCGAGGGATGCGATACCAGCGCGGTAGTGGACTTGGATCCATTTTTTCATCCATACTACGTACGGCTGTTCCTTTGCTGAAGAGGGGTGCCAGATACCTTGGAAGGAAAGCGCTACAATCAGGCCTTAACACTGCAGAAGACATATTGGCCGGGGCTAAACCTAAAGAAGCTCTAAAAAAACATTTAAAGCGTACACGGAACGAAATCATCAAAGATGCAAAGAGAAAAATGCGTGGTGGCGGGAAGAAGAAGAGGAGGGCTCCCCGGAAGAAGAAGAAGGGGTCACGTGGTATTAAACGTAAAAGGCTATCAAAAAAGAAATGCTGTAAGCGAATGAAACCTATGGTTGACCACTTTTTTGACTGATATAAGCTAAGGATATTGATCTCATGAATCATAGTTTGTTTACCACTTGTCGAGAGAGGAGTCACTATTTCGCCATGGCACGCTTCATCCACCCATGTAGTTCACAATGCTGTAAATCGGAGCTGTCCTTTTTTGAGCTCCCGCCAACCCAAGTTTCTATTGAGCACAGTGACTTTATTACAATTAACCCTTTAAACACAATTAGTTCCCCGAGTGCACCTATAGAATTCGTGATACCCAGCTCAGGTCCTTACTTTTTTGATCCAAGCTGTGTGCACATGTACGCTAAGCTACGTATAGCCCATTCTGATGGAATGGCCTGCGATGACAAATATGCTGTATACCCTGAAACAAACTTTCTGCACGCCATATTCAACCAGTGTGACGTATATTTAAATCAGACCAACATATCGGCAGGCACGGGGTACTATCATCTACGAGCCTATTTGGAAAATGTCCTCAACTTTTCCAAAGAAGCGAAGGCTACCTTTTTAAGTGCGGAGGGATATTATCAAACTAAAGATGAAAATAGTATAAAGGACAAATTTAAAAATTCTAAAAAGAAAATATACGAGTGTTTTGGACGGTTGCACACAGATTTCACTTTCCAGGAGAAGTTGCTTGTGAACGGGGTGGATATGAAAATAAAGCTCACCCGCACGAGTCCTGAGATCTGCTTAAATCTGGATGCGAATCAAGAAGAGGCGCAAAGTCCGTTGTGGTTCACATTATGGACACATACCTCCGCGTACGGCGAGTGAAATTAAGTTCACCAAAACAACTAGAAATTGAGAAAAATTTACTAAACGCTACAGTGAAATATCCTATTAACAGAGTGCAGATCAAACTATATACGGTTCCTGCAGGGTTGGCATCGAAGCAGATAGAAAACATTGCCCTGGGAAATCTTCCTAAAAGGATATTAATCGGCATGCAGGACCACGCTTCGGTGAATGGAAAATATAAAAAGAGTGCCTTTAAATTCGAGAATTTCGGACTTAAAAATATAACTCTATACGTTAATGGCACTGCTTTGGGTGGAACAATGGGTACGGACTATTCATCAGACGCTGTGTTACCTCTTTGTGCCAGAGCCTATAGTAATCTGACCCATATTGCAGGTGATTGTGATGAGCTTGGTAATGGGGTAACGCAGGAAGAATTCATTGATCAATTTAACCTTTATCCGTTTGACATTACACCTGACTTATCTGCTAGCGTAAATACCCATTTAACACCACAGCAGAGCGGTAACATCTCAGTGCGGCTGGAATTCGCCAAGCCTATAGACGCTCCTATTAGTGTACTAGTATATCTCGAATCGCAAGCCCTAATAGAAGTAGATAGATTTAGAAGCGTTATCACTGACTTTTAAAATGGATGCTAATACACTTCAGAAAGTAATGGAGCGAGTCACACGTTCCAAATTTATCGGCGTGTTTGCGAAGAATGAAACATTGAGTTTGCCAAGTACGCGAGAATGCGGTAGTCTTATTGTGAACACAGACATCATCGGTAATGAAGGGATTCACTGGATCGCTGTCTATTTTAAAAATAGACAGCGCCTGTACTATTTTGATTCACTCGGTACTCAACCCTGGAGTGACCCTATTATTGTAAAATTTCTCGCTCAGTTACATATTCCCGAAGTTGTATGGAACCCATTTCGTATGCAGGGATATTTTACTAATGTTTGCGGAATGTACTGTGTCTCATTTCTCATGCATATGTCAAATGATAAAGAATTTATAAATTTTTTAAATTTATTTGACCCGTGTCACACTCACCGAAACGATGAAATGGTATGCAGACAGATAAAAAACCGTTTTCCAATTGTACGTACTCGTTGTATATTATAATGTTTTTGTTCGTATATTTGTAACGGTATATTCGTTTATTGTACTGATTTCTTTCATTTAATAAATTTATGAAAATATATTGTGTCTTCTTATCCCAAAAAGATCGAAAAACACTTACATTATTTGACATTGTTGACTGATTAGTATACATCCGTATTCCCTTCAAAAGATTGTATAACTCGTGTCAAATCCTCATCGGACCTTAAAGGAATAATGAAAACATATACAGAGTATACAGACAGACAGATCCCCATTATGTGAAGATATCTTGGTTCGAGGAGTGAACGCCATAAAAATTTCGATTTTAGCATAATGGGGAAATAACATTGATTGACATTTTTGACTAGAATCTATTTGACGAAATACTACAACTCTCCGTATATATATAAAATCGAATTATGGACACTTACATTTCTATGGTAGTCCCTTGCGTCGGATTGTAAGGAGCGTCACTGCAAATATCTTCTACGGTTTGCGTCGAAAATAGTTCGCCACAATCAGCCGCATTGAAAAGACTAATTGTGGTTAATGCTGCAGTATCACGTTCTTCATACAAGTCTGGGGAGACGTACAGGTCCATGGTGGAGGATGTGTGACACTGCTGACTGATCAGTATATCATCCATATTCCCTTCAAAAGATTGTATAACTCGTGTCAAATCCTCATCGGGCCTTAAAGGAATAATGAAAACATATACAGAGTATACAGACAGACAGATCTCCATTATGTGAAGATATCTTTGATTCGATTACCAATTTCGATTTTAGCATGATGGGGAAATAACATTGATTGACATTTTTGACTAGTATCTATTTGACGAAATACTACAACTCTCCGTATATATATAAAATCGAATTATGGACACTTACATTTCTATGGTAGTCCCTTGCGTCGGATTGTAAGGAGCGTCACTGCAAATATCTTCTACGGTTTGCGTCGAAAATAGTTCGCCACAATCAGCCGCATTGAAAAGACTAATTGTGGTTAATGCTGCAGTATCACGTTCTTCATACAAGTCTGGGGAGACGTACAGGTCCATGGTTGAGGAATGATTATTCACTGATGCGAAAATAGCTACTGTTGCTCCCAACTGAAAATATCCCCTTTTATATGCACATTCGCCAAGCTCCGCCCAAAAGACCAGATGTCCGTCGTGATTGGCTGCCGATGTAGCTGGGTGGAGCTATGACGTGTACCATTCCGCTATAACGGGTACGGACGAGTAATTGCATCTTTATATTTTCACTAATAGAATTAATGCTCTTATTCTCCTTTGAAAATTATTTGGTGATTCGTATAGAACTTTTGATATTGATTCTAAATATGGTTTCAGAAGTTTTCTATCACCCACAGTTTTCGAGAAAATAATATTTCCATTTACTCAATTTCCCGCATCATTAGTCACTAATGTAATCGAGAGGGTATAAAGAAATATATCATAATTATATTTTTAAAATAACATTCGGTTTCAACGTTAAACTGTAGGTCTAAGGTGGTCATTACACATAATAAAATAAAGTGGTTGGCAGATAAATGGGTACCCTATGTGTCCTAGTGGTTAAGACGCTGGGCTGTTGATGGTTCAAACTGTAGGTCTAAGGTGGTCATTACACATAATAAAAGAAAGTGGTTGGCAGATAAATGGGTACCCTATGTGTCCTAGTGGTTAAGACGCTGGGCTGTTGATGGTCCCACGTTAAACTGTAGGTCTAAGGTGGTCATTACACATAATAAAAGAAAGTGGTTGGCAGATAAATGGGTGCCCTACGTGTCCTAGTGGTTAAGACGCTGGGGCTGTTGATGGTTCAAACTGTAGGTCTAAGGTGGTCATTACACATAATAAAATAAAGTGGTTGGCAGATAAATGGGTGCCCTACGTGTCCTAGTGGTTAAGACGCTGGGGCTGTTGATGGTTCAAACTGTAGGTCTAAGGTGGTCATTACACATAATAAAATAAAGTGGTTGGCAGATAAATGGGCACCCTGCGTGTCCTAGTGGTTAAGACGCGGGACTGTTGATGGTTCAAACTGTAGGTCTAAGGTGGAGTAGAAAGCTTGACCTTCGTCAGAATGAACAATTCGGGCGGAAGCTAACCAAAGGTTATCCAAAGGGTATATAATATATATATATATATATATATATATATATATGGGATGAAATTCACAATAAAACGTGAAATGAATGAATGCTGAAACAAGAAGTGAGGCGAGGTTTTGCTTGATTTGACTCGTAGGAAGGTAAAATAAGGCCGACCGAGTTGGGCAGATTCTCGGAAATCCTTTCCTCTATCGGATTATGTTTTGGGTATAAAAAGGTCTCTAGGGACACGATTCGAACTGATTTAGTTTCTGCCTTTCATCGTGTGTGTGTGTGTGTGTGTGTGTGTGTGTGTGTGCATGAGTTGTTTATTATATATATATATATATATATATATATATATATATATATAATATATATATATATATATATCAAGAGTGGTCTGGAAGGGGATGTTTCATAATTTTCTTTTCCGGACGTTTTTCCCACTGTTATTCGTGACTTAAATATTTATAATAAAAATCAAGTGTCTAAAAAGTTATTTAATAAGCAGAAATAAGATGTTTAAAAGAACAGATATTCTCCGTCCGACCCCGCTATAGTGGCTTGGGCAATTCCAAATGAATAATTTCTTTATTTTTCGTCATTTTTTTTTTTTTCGTCGCAGGAATGAGGCTATATGTTTCAGATCTGGTTTTAAAGCTTTTGTTAATGAAGAATATTAAATATACTCGTATTTATAGTAAATATTGATGTAGTCTTATGATAATACAATAACTAAAATTTTAGTTATCTCATTCACATGAATTGGAACTCTTTATTCACGTTTGCTATTATTTATTGATTGGTGCATAATTAGTTGGGTATCCCTTATAAAAATCATTTCTGTCTAACGATTTATTTATTGGGTAACTTTACTAATTCTATTAACGCGTAAATCTTTCTGAAACATGAAAATTCGATAAGTTCAATATAAATATATATTGTGGTTTTTATATGGTTCATTAGTTTATTATATATACAAGTACACGAATTATTTATTGGGTAACTTTTGGACAGAAATAAGATGTTTAAAAGAACAGATATTCCCCGCTATAGTGGCTTGGGCAATTCCAAATGAATAATTTCTTTATTTTTCGTCATTTTTTCATTTTTTCGTCGCAGGAATGAGGCTATATGTTTCATAAGTTTTCATCTCGTTTGGTGGAATTGTATCGTAAATTATTTAAATGAAGTTTCATAATTAAATTAATTGGTTTTACTGTTATTTAGGAAAATTTATATTGGGAGCAAACGTTACAATAATAAGCTTATGTCGATATAGTTACCCATTGAATTGGAACTCTTTATTCACGTTTGCTATTATTTATTGATTGGTGCATAATTAGTTGGGTATCCCTTATAAAAATCATTTCTGTCTAACGATTTATTTATTGGGTAACTTTACTAATTCTATTAACGCGTAAATCTTTCTGAAACATGAAATCATTGTTCAAAGGCTTTATTTGCTGGATCTATTTAAACTCCTTCGCGTGCAGTTTAGGTAATTACATTTATTCAAGTAGAGTTTGCAACCTCTCCTTTCTTCAAGCGAGTACTGCAACGTTATACACTATCGGATTATGTTTTGGGTAACTTTTGGACAGAAATAAGATGTTTAAAAGAACAGATATTCTCCGTCCGACCCCGCTATAGTGGCTTGGGCAATTCCAAATGAATAATTTCTTTATTTTTCGTCATTTTTCATTTTTTCGTCGCAGGAATGAGGCTATATGTTTCATAAGTTTTCATCTCGTTTGGTGGAATTGTATCGTAAATTATTTAAATGAAGTTTCATAATTAAATTAATTGGTTTTACTGTTATTTAGGAAAATTTATATTGGGAGCAAACGTTACAATAATAAGCTTATGTCGATATAGTTACCCATAAAAGTTTTAATTCGGTGATGCTCTCATAATTCGTTGGGTAACCCTTATAAAAATTCGTTTTCTGTCTAACGAAATAGGGTAACTTTGTTAATTCTATTAAAGCGTAATGAAAGAGGCGCTTGTGTTATTTTATACGTTGTTGAATCTTGAATAACCATATAAATATATATTGTGGTTTTATATGGTTCATTAGTTTATTATATATACAAGTACATTTGGAATAACAGCCGTTATATATGTGTTACACGATTAATGGGACACATGGCGCTATCTGGAATACCTTGCGCTATCTGGCAACTCAGCCAGAATAGAGGATTATAAAAGATCGCGAAGCTGGTGAAGAACCATTCCCCCCTCGGCTCCGGCCGAGTAAGGAGCTCTGCTCCTTCTATTTCTGGCCCTTTGGTAAACCCCATAGTGGCCTCTTAGGTTAGGGAAACGAAAATAAATTGGGGGAGAACTCCACTCTGTCCTTCAGGTGTCTCTCTCCCTCCTTCAGGTGTCTCTCTCTCTCTCTCCTGCATGTATCTTCCTCCTTCAGGTGTCTCTCTCTCTCTCTCCTGCATGTTTGCCTCCAGCATGTGTACTGCATGTGTACATCCAGCATGTGTACTCCTGCATGTGTGCGTATGTGTGTACCTCCAGCATGTGTACCTACTGCATGTACTCCTGCATGTGTACGTATGTGTGTGGTACCTCCAGCATGTGTACCTCCTGCATGTATACCTATCCTCTCTCCTTCAGGCGTCTCTCCCTCCTACAGGCATCTCTCTCTTCAGCTCTCTCTCTTCAGCTGTCTCTCTCTCTCTCCTTCAGGCGTCTCTCTCACCTTGGCTCAGCCAACTGGCTGATTCTGGCTGATTCTGGCTGATTAGGTGCCTATATAAACAACGCCAACTCGGCTGAAAGTCTTAATGTGCACTTGGCTCCTGCCAGGTGAACACCTCTCCTCCTTTCTCTCCTCCTCCTCCTCCTTTCTCTTGGGGGATAACGCCGCCTCCAAGTTTTCCCCCACCCCCCTTTGCAACAACCCCACCCCCTTTGCAACATTACATAATAACCTGCAACATTCCTGCACTCTCCCCTTTTGCGCTATACTACTGCTTAGATATATATATATATATATATATATATATATATATATACATATATATATACACATTTCAACTGCAAACAACACACAGTATAATTAACGTAAAGAACGACGCTTGTATAGAAGAACATTCCGCGCAAGATGAGGAGGGAGAACGAACAAATGAAATGAAAAAATGAGGTTGCGCTGAATTTTCTTCTATACAAGCGTCGTTCTTTACGTTTATAATGTATATATATATATATATATATATATGCCTAATGCGCCTCAGTGGTGTAGTGGTTAGCATCGCTGACTTTGAATCCACCGGCCCCGGGTTTGAGTCCCGGCAAAACAGGCGGCGCGGAACTTACTCACCTGTTCAGCCTTCTAGATAAAACAGGTTGGTAGCTAAATGGGTACCCTAGGTGGCCTAGTGGTTAAGACGCTGGGCTGCTGATCGGGAGGTCGTGAGATCGAGTTCGGACAAGAAGTTTATAATTTCTGACCACCCATGTTGGGTCGTGGTTCGAATTCCACGTAAGGTATAGATTCAAGGTGGGTCAACAAGCTTGACTTTCGTCAGAATAAACAATTTGGGCAGAAGCGAAACCAAGCTTAAACAAAGGTAGATAATATACACACCTTTGTTTAACCTTGGTTACTATATATATATATATATATATATATATATATATATATGTGTGTGTGTGTGTGTGTGTGTGTGTGTGTATGAAAATTTTTAAAAATTTCATTGTTCTTTCTTATGGTTTAATACACGATTATCTCTTCTTCTGTATTTACATAAAAACCTGCATAAAGCCGAAAATTATTGAGTTCTACTATATTATATATATAATTTGGAGAGAGGAATTACACATACTTGTATAAAAAGACATAAAAACCAAAAGCGATTATCATGTCCTGAAATTGAACCTGAAGTATGTACACTTTTCAACTGCTCTTATACTTCTAAACCTTATATCATTATTACAAAGAATTTTTGTAAGAAAATTCTTATTGTAATCACTCGATTTATCATTATTTTTATTCCGTTTTTCTGTCACGCTTTTTGACTTAATTACTGGTTGGATTTTTATGCAATTTGGTGCGTATATAAAACCTATGGTGTTCTAATGAATATGCCCTAATGAGCTTATTCGCCCAAATTTTGACAATAGGTCACTGTATCATCTCCAAAAATATTGTTCGTAGGAGCAAAAGTGATAGAAATCAAAATATCTCCTCTAATTACTAATATTATTATTGTTATGTACTTAAGCTCGCTGTAACATTCACCTCTGGACACAAATAATAAGCTCCGTCCCAAAATTGTTGACCAGGAAAAACAACGCATAAGTTCGTCACTCTTTCGCAGCCATCAGTGGTGTGTGTGTGTGTGTGTGTGTCGCTGTTCTATTTACCATATGTGTATATGCATGTGTTAACGTGATCAGGCGGCCCCTTAACCTTATATTATTATTTTTGTGGAGGTTGCGCTCTCAAAGTTAGAGTAGGTTAGGTTAGGTGTGTGTATATGTATGTATCGGCGTGCTGCTGAAGTTGTAGGCTCTAGGTTAGGTTAGGTTAGGCTTATTTTTAAACCCATTAACGGATTAAGATCTTATCAAGGATTAAAATTTTGCTCTACTGGCACTCCCCCTCGTTTTCCCTCTGGCGCTCCTATCTGGCATCCCCCTCGTTTCCCCTGTCTTACTCCAATCTGACACTCCCCCCTCGTTTCCCCTCTGGCACTTCCCTCGTTTCCACTCTGGCACTCCCCTTAGTGGCACTGGCGCTCCCTAAATGCACCTATACTACTTTGCTATACTCTTAAATCTATATTTATTTAATGTTAATTTAAATAAAAATAAAAAACTAAGTAGATGTACATACAGGGTGTCTCAATATACATGCAACCCATGTCACTGCTAATAATTCTGCCAATATTAATGTTCTCGTTCTATGTTTTCAGATTTGAAGAGAGGAGACGATAACAACTAATAATTATCAATCAAAATGCCTTGGACAAAGGAGGAAAAAATTTTTTGCGTCACTACTTATTTGGAAACGAAATCATTCAAAACTGTGCAAGCGAAATTTCGCAGGAAGTTCAACTTCAACAATTATCCCCAGAAAAGCCAAATTTATCGTTGGGCACACAATTTCAAGCCACAGGATCAGTAAACAATCTCAACAAGAAAGCAGAAACACCCAGATCTGGCAGGAAGGTGACTGCAAGATCTCCTGACAATGTGAATGCGGTGAGAGATTCTGTCGGAAGGAGTCCGAAAAAGTCAATCGAAGACGTTGCCAAGATCTGAGTCTTTCACGTGCGTCAATGCAAAGAATCTTCATCAAGGATCTTCAGCTGTACCCATACAGGATCCAGATCAAGCATAAACTCACACCAGCTGACATGCAAAACGTGTTGTGATGTGCCGGTGGTTCGAGAACAAGATCGAAGAGGATCCTGACTTTCTTGATGATGTTTGGTTCAGCGACGAAGCACACTTCTTGCTCAGTGGGTATGTCAATAGCAAGAACAATGTGTTCTGGGGCACACAAGCCCCAGACGAGGTGCTTCAGAGGCCCTTGCACTCTGTGCAGGGTGTCAGGGTGATTGACAACTTCGCTCGTCGGCTTCAAGTGTGTCTGCAGCGCAACGGCGGTCATTTGGAACATGTGCTCTAATAAATGTATCCTTTGATCTAGAGACCTCAAATCTTCAGTTTTTAATTGTTATCATATCAGCTTCCAGGAAATGTAATCTTTTTTGGAGTTTATTTTCTGAGTAATAAATTATTATCATGTCAATGGGTTCCATCTATTTTGAGACACCCGGTACTTAAAAAAAGAAACAATAAAATTTAATTCTATAAAAAATTCCGAAAATAAATACGAATGAAATTTGTAAATTCAACGAAACAGATTTTCGTATCGTTCGTATCGAAGATGAAATATTTCGGATGACTGAATGTGGAATAACATTCTAAAAGGAAGGTAATGCGTTTAACGTAAAACGTTTTAATGTTGATAAATCCGCGTAAGGAAGTAATGGGATTTGAGTCTTATTTGGGGTGAGAACCTATAATGGAAATTTTCTCACGAGGTAAAAAAAAAGGAAACTTGTACATTTTCCATTTTCTGCACCCCATCTTATCTTTGAAAGCGAGGTAGCTCGATTTTATGTGGTGCTGCGAAGCTGGAATTAAGACTGGTATACATTGCCCAGTACTTTCCAAAGTGTTCCTGTTGTTATCTTGTAAAATAGTGTTAACAGAAAGAAGCAATTCTTATATAAATTCATTAAAGATAGGTCGGTGAATAACAATGAAGTCAATACCATAAATGGTATTTTTGAAACAACTGAATGAAGGTGGAAGTGTAAGTCTGAACCACTGTTTCTCTTTATACTATTGGTGTACAAGCTTTTCTGTCGGTGGACCGTAAAGGAATATTTTGGACTGACTGTAAAGAGAGACTGTAATATACATATATAGAATTTCCCGTTTTCGTTGAACCCAATTTTATTCATTCAATTTCTTTTACTCTTAAGCATCTTAATGGTTCTCTTAATCTAGAAAACCATCAACGTGATAAAAAATTGAAGAAAATTGTTGGTTTCAAATACGTTACAACATATAATGGTCAGTCATCATACTATACACTCATCATGGCTATACACTCTCTAAAATGTTTCGCAAATTGCAAACACTTCACGAGTTGGATGCACTTTTCAGGACGGACTTTATGCATCGTAGTTCTAAACCAATTAAAAATGAAGCGTAAAAAAGACCAAATTCATGAACATTTTTCCTTTTTAATGTTGTTATAAAGGGACGATTCAGGAACCTACATAAACCATCAATATCTGCCACTGCCATAATTTCCATAACGACTTTTATAACCATCCACACACAATCAGCCAGTTGAAAAACCATTAAAAATCCGCCGTCATTCAAATAAACTTCAAAGTAAGCGAATTTTTGTACTGTCAGAAGCTCACTGTACTTATAATAGAGGGGACTGTAGACACCAATCGACCCGAGAAGTACTCCAGGAGGGCGGGGGGACGTTAGGCAGGAGACAGGGAGTATTGGAACTCCCGTTTCTCCTGTCACTGTCCTCCTTAGTTCATCTTTTTCCGTGTCTCATCTACTCTGTGAGCAGTTCAACATGCTCTCAAACACCCATTTCTCTCACTCATTCCCTACTATGCATGCATACATGCATTTTACGCACTACACAGTCTTTTCAAAATTAAAAACACCAACAAGAGGCCCTTGATTTTGGGTCTCTTCGCCCTTGGCTCCTGCTTCCTCATAAAAAAATAATAGTTATTCGTCCTCTTATGAACTGCAGATAGTAAAGAATTCTTTTCTATGCTATACACAATATATAAATTTTAATTGATCCACAGAAGACCACCAATATTAAAAATTTAATTGTTCCATATGAACTAATTATGGAACAATTTCTTGAAAAAATTTATCCAGCTTTTTTTTCTTAACCAATTTTCAACCAATTATATTTTTATATCGATGTAATTGGTTCAAAATCAGTCCAGAAAGGGAAGATGTTCGAACGGTTTCTATGATAAACCATTCGTTTTGTGATGAAATCATTCCACGATTGATTGGTTCAGGAAATGGAACAATTAATATTTAAATATTGATGGTGTCTTGTATGGGTCAATTGAACTTTAAATTGTATGAATAAACCAATCGTTCATTTTCGTTCAGTCTTTCTCCTTATAATTCATGTTTACCTTTTAATTACTTATTTTATCCACTCGTATTCATTTTTCATTATTCATTTTTCACTTTTCATTTTCCATTTTTCATTTTTCATTAGTCATTTATCATTTTCCATTATTCATTTCTCATTATTCAGTATTCATTTTCATCATTCATTTTTCATTTTTCATTATTTATTTTTCATTATTCATTTTTCATTTTTCATTATTTATTTTTCATTATTCATTTTTCATTATCTTTGCTTTGTTCAGTTCCACCATCATCAATAATAATAATTAATTAATGGAGAATTCCACTGCCAAACTTGACATTTTGTTAGTATTTTTCAAATGAATTTTAAAATACTTTAGATACAATTTCTTATTTTCATATTTATTGCGTTTACTGTAGTTCCATTGAGGATGGGAACGGAATTGAAAAAGTTTCCGAAACGTCTCTGCATGACTGCAGCAATAATAAAATAGAAAAAAATAAATGTTCCTAGATTTGGGCTTTTTATTTACTCTCTCTTCTCTCTCTCTCTCTCTCTCTCTCTCTCTACATACATATATAGTATTATTTTCGTTCGACAAGGGATAATACGTGCTTTTTAAAAGAATTCAATATAGTTTACGCTGCACTCAGAACGCATGCTAAACTGGATTTATTATTCCAATTTCAATAAATATGCGAAATAAAACCTATTTTATGCTGTACACTGTGCAATACCCAAATTTTCCAAGCATTTTCAGCTAAATATACTTGTATATTGCATGCATGCACTACTTGCCAAATTTATTTCTATAGTTGAGAGAGAGAGAGAGAGAGAGAGAGAGAGAGAGAGAGAGAGAGTGTTATGAGGGGTAAGCTTTTTTGTTTTTACATTTTGTTTACGTTATTACGTATTTCTCACCCAGTCGTAACTTTTTGATCACCCTGTATAATGAGTGAATGCTTTGTAATTTTATGTGCATACACAATTACGGCATATAAACTGTCATTTTAAATGAAATCAGACTGCACTCGAGTGAGATGCCAATTGATGCCGACTACTTGTGACCTCAGCAATTTTGTAACTCATGTATAGGATTGTTTGAGTATTACACGGTAAAGTGATATACCATGTTGGGTTATTCTACTGTAACTTGACCACTTATGAGTTATTGACTGAAGAACTGGTAAGCGTGTGACCTTGACCTTTGACCTATGGATCTAAAAGTTTTAGAATGACCAGGATATGACAAGGGAAACTATGACATAAGTTTTATGATCCTACTTTTTCCCTTAATATGTTAATATGGCAATTTTTAGGAGGTAACGCGTTTACTGACCTTATAACCTTGACCTTTTTACAAACCTTTAAGCTATTTTTCATAGTTTGACCTAGCAAATATCTGTACCAAATTTGGTGATCCTAGTTTAACCGTTGTTCACTTTCACTCATCTTGGTGACATACATACCCACCCACATACCCACATACTGTCCAAACCGCACTGAAAGCCTTATCTCCGCCGCCTTTGGGTCGGCGTCGATAGTGTTTTATATAATCAATTACCCTTTCCTTTCGTATCACTCATTACCTTTTTCATGTACAAGTTCTTTAAAGCATAAAAAAATTACTAATTGGTAATATCGTGTTTTACTTTGAACAGTTTATTCCTTTAAGTGACATTAATAAAATTTCTAAAACGAAATCCAACCTAATGGCGCTTATTTGAAGTAGATATTAGGGGGACATTATTTAAGTTATGTAGGTTATATAGGAGGGTTAATCGCTATTTTCAATCTTCCATCTACTCAACCGGTCAACTTTGGAACAATCTTCCTCAATCCATCTTTCTCCCTGTCTAGGGCCTCCACTCTTCCAAATGCAGTGTCCAGGCATCTCCAAAACCCTGGACCTTGATTTTGAAAGTTAGAGGGACAAAAAATTCTGCAATAGTTACGGGGCAAAGTTACGTTAAGCGAAGTTACACGTAAGTTACGTAATAGTTAATAACCTAAAAATGATGGAATTTTTATGTGGTAGTTACTGGCAACAGTAATTAGAACGTAGACAAAATTTGTTAAGCTTCTTAAAAAATTTGTTTTTAGGCGAACTTTTTTCGAAACTATATTTTCTTAAAAACTTTATTTAGTTAAAAAACTAAAATAAAAATTTAAAAAATGATAAAAAACTCCAAATATCTCTTGTCTCTCTTTACTATCATATTTATTTGATGTATACGAGATCATTAACCAACATTAACGTAAGCTGTTCACTGTCAATTGAATCCTTCGTCAGAAGAAAAATCAAATTTAACGGGTGCAACATTCAAAGATCGTAATAAAGTCTTCGACATTGATTTTAATTTCCATTTTATAACAAATTTGTAAAACATTAAAAAGATTTTTATTTCGGAAATTGATCTATGATCTATTATGATTTGGTGTTTTAACTTCAGGCGAAAAGTCATTTTATGATTCGAGATAAGAGATGGTGGGATGTGATCAACATACAGTCTGCTTAAGCTTTAAACCCTGAATTCAATAGGTGAGATTATAAGATCAAAATTAACTAGTTATTTTTTTTAATTTAACACCGGATGTACGAATATTTATAACATTCCATGCGTGAGTTGGGATAAAGGTGAAACAGTACATTCAGATCGCGAGTGAATCAGCATATATATTGCCTGAAAGAGGGCAGTTTCATCCCTTTGTCTGTTTAAGCATCGGGAGTAATATGAACTCAAAAATTATCCAATTTTTCGGAAAGATTCTGAAAATTTTTCAGAAAAGTAACTTGAATAATTTTGTTTGCACTTTCATTACTGTCAAGCGTAACTACCACATAAAAATTCCGTAATTCTTTTATTAGTAACTCTAACGGAAAGTACATGTAACTTTACTTAAAGTAATTCGTCCCGTAACGTTTCCATAATTTTTTGTCAGTAGCGTTTATCTAACTTTTACCTGTGTAACTTTCCCTTAACGTAACAGGTATGTACGAGTACTTACCCCCCCCCCATTATTTCTGAAGGGAAATGAAACGTAAAAAGATATAAAATTGGCTAATCATATAAAGCATAATACAGAGTCTTCTTTCCTGAAAAAAATCCTACCATTAATAAATATCCAAAAATACTTTTTATACTTATTTGAAGCCCTTTTTGTCTTACGCCAGACACTTAAAGAGTAACTCAGATTTAGAATTACTTTAATTGCACATCATCAATGTGAAGACGCGCTTACAATTACTTTATTTTAACTATAAATTATATTTATAGGGAAGAACCCATAATTTTCATTACGGTTAAAGCGCTACGACTAAGTTGCGCAATTAAGAGGAATAAAAGTAACTAAAAGTTACGAAACAAAATACTGGATAAGGGTCTTTATTTTGTTAAAAATCAAAAAAGGTACGCTAATGTTACGCATTAATTTCACTGTTGCATAAAGGTTATAATAAAATGTGTAACTGATGTGCAACTTACATATAAAATTTTTAAAGTGTAATTGCAGTCATATAAAAACACAATTTTGTTAACAATATTCTTATGTCTATGCAAAAAGTTTTAGAAAAGTAGACGTAGGCTCAGGTTAACCTGTAGTTGTTTTCACACGTCCTTATTACAGGTTGGCAGGCAAGATTACCCCCCTTTGAATTCCTTTTGAGGAAGTTTTATTTTCAGAGTCCAGAATTATGAAGAGTTCAGTGGCGAGCAAAACAAAATTTGGGCGCCTTCAGCATGATCTCCAGAAAACTTTGTAAGTCATCTTTCTCTATTGGTTTCTTGCTCTATTCCTTTTGCTGAAGTTTCTTTCAAGTACATCTTAAGATCTTCGGAGTCTTTTAGGGATTAATTCGTTTGGAAGTGCGACAATGTTTATATGCGTTGAAAGTTTTCCATGAGTACAACAATCGCTTCTTAATGGCAGTTTGAACCTAAACTGGAGTCACTTATTATTATTCAGATCTAACTGTTTTTTTTTTTTTTATTATTATTATTATTATTATTATTATTATTATTATTATTATTATTAACGCATCGTAAAAAAGTGTTTTATATAATCAATTGCCGTTTGTTTTCGTATCACTCACCACCTTTTTCACGTACAGTTTCTTTGAAGGATGAAAAATTACTAATTGGTAATATTGTGTTTACCTTTGGACATTTTATTCTTTTTGGTGCCAATAATAAAATTTCAAAAACAAATCCAATCCAGCCTCAAAAATATATCTTTTGTGACATATTGTGACATATTTTTACTGTTTATTTGCTCTTTAGATTTTGAATTTAAAATATTTGTCAAAAATTTGTTAAAAAATTTACATTTCCAGACAAAAAAAATAAGATAAACCTAGTTATGAAAACGTCCTTGAAAGGTTCTTGTAATTTCTCTCATATACTGGCCATGTTTGGATGATGGATTAATGTTCTACGCACTCTAGACCAGCGTTGCCAATCCTTGAAAAATTTGACTAGATCTTGAAAAATCTTGCAGCCCTGTTTTTTATTTTAATTTAGAGTTCCAATGAAAATAATCACACTGTAGCAGATTAACGGTACTTTGAAAAATTTTACTCATCTAGAAAAAACTTTCATGCATGTCTTGAAAATTTTGTTTGTCATGAGTGGCAACGCTATAAAAGAGATAAGACCTATAAAAGAGATGTCCAAAAAGAACATGTACATTGAGATATTAATAATTTACGTGTATATTTTTTTTAAATGTTTCCTTTAAAGGCTCTGTGGGTGTGTGGTCATTCAACAGTTTTCTCCCTTTTTATAAGACTCTTATTCAAAATAATAAACCTTGTAATTCATTATATAGTCTCTATATATATACTGGACAAAATTTTGAAAATTTTGTCAAACAAGCTGTCTCTGACTTTCAAAAGGGTGTTATTGCTGGTCATACCAAACAGGAGGAACCATTGCGAAGTCGGTCACCACAGGACTTGTCCAAAGTAACCATCTCAAGGTGTACAAGGCATGAATGGTGGTTGCGAAAACCACATCCAGGAGAGAGGACTTTGGCAAAAGGTTACCCTACAGAACAGAGTTCGGCTTTGTTAGCAAGGACTGTCTGAGCAAAGAGGCGATCGTCTGTGCAGCAACTAGCCACGAATTTCGATCAAAGACGGGGGAAAGCCATTTCTACCCGAATCGTGTAGAGGTAACTTCGGAATCTATAATTTGACAGTTATGCATCCCTCCAGAAATCATTCATGTTTGCCAAACGCCTGAAGACTCGCCTCGCAGAGTCCCTCCAGCACCAGGATTAGACCAGTAGAAAAAGTTTTGTGGTCCGATAATCCCGATTTAAGCAATATTGTACCGACGGCAGAGGGAAAGTGTTGGGCAGCCTCCTGAAAGTTTGGACCCTGAAACTCGTTCACTGAAACTCGTTCTTGTATCATGCCACCTGTTCAACCTGTTCAACCTGTCGATATGTGATGGGACTGTTTAACCTCATTCAACATCTAAGATCATGTGTCGGAGGGAACCTACAGCTTTATGTGGGATCCGAACTACGTGTCGCTACGTAATCTGGACGCAGAGGGCGGCCCTCCATCCAAATACTGTGTAGACTCATTGTCACTTAACTTCGCTAATCGACGGGAAGCGGTGGTACGACATTAGCCACGACGTACCCGGGAATAACTAAGCATCGTAGTAAAACGCGGGCACCCAGCAATGCTTCAGTTCTACCCTACTGATGCTGGTTACTTCCAGGAGAGCAATGGTACTGTTTACTGTGGTGAATATAAGCTTGATTGATTCAAAGAGCCTGGGGCAGACTTTCAGAATCTCTCCTGGTGATAAGGTTGCACTGCTAAAGGAATAGAATAAAACAGATTTCTCTGCCCTCAAGCATCTAGTAAAATCTATACCGCAGCATATTCGAGCTATTATGAGAACATGTGGTAGCCCAACACGATATTAAGCTAAATTTATTTTTCTGCTAGTATCTATATTTTATTTTTTACATTTGTTTTAACATTTTTAGCACTGATGATGGAAACTGAACTTTTCCGAAACGTCTGTCAATAAGCATGTACCATCTCATACTTTTATTTCTCTCTCTCTCTCTCTCTCTCTCTCTCTCTCTCTCTCTCTCTCTCTCTATATATATATATATATATATATATATATATATATATATGATAATGATAAGCTTTATTGGTAGGATATAAATGTATGTATAAAACTCTGTAGATTAAAATTTGATAAACACCATAAATAAGCGGTTTGAAAACGCGTTCAGTATTACCCTGTACTGTATGTTAATTTAGTGTAAAAAATTCGCAGTTTTGATAAACTAATTTCCCTGACAACAGAGAAGTTCAGACTAAAAACACTTCATCTTCGGATATATATTTACTAGGGTGGCCCAAAAGTTTTTGAAATTTATTTTTTTATATTGTGCTTTCGTTTTTTTATCGTGTTTTTTTATCTGTTTTTTATCGGTTTTTTTATCGGTTTTTTAGCGAAATAAAGTGTCTTCGCGTCCAAGGACCAGTCCTAGTATCAAAGAGGGATTGAACTGCTTGCGGAAAGATGGATAAAGACCATAAAATATGACGATGGTAATTAAAAAATTGTAAAAATTCCGATAACTTTTGGGTCAACACAATTTTTTTCATTTTGTGTTTCGGTAACAACAAAAAATTCCGAAATTAATAATTGCAGTTTTCATTTGGGTATTGAAATGTATTTTCTCAAGAGTTTTTGTTTTCATTATAAATTTTTGAACGCTATTGCTCGATTTGACCCTTGGCCCCTCCTTCCTGCATAATAAATAAAAGACTTGTTTTTATTTTACGAAGCATAATAAAGTAAAAAAAAATAGTTAGTTTTTTGAGCGCAACTGTATAAATATATGTTCAATAAATATATGAAATAAAATGACACCATAAAGAAATAGCGAACATTCAATAATAATAATAATAATAATAATAATAATAATAATAATAATAATAATATTTTTATATGCATACAATACAGTTAAACGCTATAGAATTACCGGGTAATATTTCGCGGTAAATTTGGCACTTAATATTCAGAGTGCTGACGGATTAATTTTATTAGAGCAGGACCATGTCCCAACACCGTTTCCTGTAGAGCAGCGAAGTTAAACGACATTTGGTCTGGGAGGTAGTTGGATGGTTGACTGTCCTCTGCGTTCAGATGATGTAGCGACTCGTGGTTTGGATATCACGTGAAACTGTATGTCCCCTCACTCATATGACCTTTGTCGTTACGAGGGAAATTGAATAACCCAAAAACATTATCATCTTGTTAGATCAGGGTAAAAATTTGTAATATGTGTACATAGGTAAAATCATTGAAAATTCTAACATACAAAATAGAAGTTTAAAAATCAAAATACCCACAAATGTTTTATAACAATACTAATATAATTGAGCCCAGTAAAGCCCAAAGCTTAAGGGCCAACTTAAATACAGAAAAATAAATAGTCCCTTTTCACAATTATTTATTTCACTGTATATTATAAAAGTAATGTATTTATTTTATCAATAAAGATTTTTTAAAAATTATTCACTTTAATTATAATTAATAAATAATTATTAATTATAATAATTAGTATGTGCAGAAACTCAAATGAGAAACATTTCGTTAAAAATGAGCTCAAAAAACATATCAGAAATAAAATAGAAGTTTATAAGGAATAAATATACAGGTGAAATAATTGTGTTCAAAAAACATGCACGAATGAGAATTAAAACATGCCCTGTAAAGATATATGCCAACATTTCACATAATAGCACGTTAAGACATATTTGCAGCATAGCATCTAAAAATAGTTTTCAGGAAATTTTAATTTTTTAATATTTTATTCACAGCAATTTGACAAAGGTGAAAATCCAAAATATACGCAAGTTGCAAGTTAAATGAAAGTTGCAAGTACAAATGTGAAAATTCTAAATACATACAAGTTGCAAGTTACATGAAAGTTGCAATTATAAATGTGAAAATCCAAAATACATACAAGTTGCAAGTTACATGAAAGTTGCAAGTACAAATGTGAAAATTCTAAATACATACAAGTTACATGAAAGTTGCAATTATAAATGTGAAAATCCAAAACACATGCAGTTGCAAGTTACATGAAAGTTGCAAGTACAAATGTGAAAATTCTAAATACATACAAATTACATAAAAGTTGCAATTATAAATGTGAAAATCCAAAATACATACAAGTTGCAAGTTACATGAGAGTTGCAAGTACAAATGTGAAAATCCAAAATACATGCAAGTATCGTGTGATTTTTTAAACATCTGACACTTTAAAAGGTTTGTATTATTTTTATTAAATGAAATAAAAGCATAAAATTTTTACTGTACCTTCTCTACTCATGGGGGAATTTAGTCCCCTAGTGCAAAACATGCTCTATGTGATGTCTTCTCAGCGCACGATATTTGCACGATACTTTCGACCGGAGAGTCCTGTCCAACAGATAAAGGAATATCATGGCCTCAAATCATCATCAGATCTAAACCCCTGTGACTTTTACCTGTGGGGTCATTTAAAAGTGTTTAAAAAGAATCTACACACAACAGAAGAATTGAAAGCATCAATTGAACAAGAAATTTTTCAGATTTCAACAGATATTCTGTCCAGAGTACTGCAAAATTTTGTTGTACGTGTGCAAAGAGTTAATGAGCTGAGAGAACACCACATAGAGCATGTTTTGCACTAGGGAACTAATTACCTGAATGTGTAGAGAAGGTAGAGTAAAAATTTCATGCTTTTAGTTCAGTTAATGAAAATAATACAAACTTTTTAAAGTGTCATGTTTAAAAAATCACCATATATATTATATATATATATATATATATATATATATATATATATATATATAGGGTGTCCCAAAGACCCCAATCAATTTCATATTCATTCCTTACATGAAATAAATTTCGAACCTTTGGGACACCGTGTTATATATATATATATACACACGGTGTCCCTTACCTTACCTTACCTTATGAACCTTATGTTGTTTCGTGCGTTGGTCTCTCTTCACAAGGAGGTCAAGCTGGTGGCCCCGCCTCTAGGTCTGGCTTGGTGGAGGAGCGAGTTGCTTTCTTGCGCTCTCCACCGTACATAGCCAGGCACGCCCGGCTCATCTGGTACCGTCCTGAGCCAGGCATTCAGTCTTCTCTTGAAGACTTCAACTTTGACCCCCGTTACGTTTCTGAGGTCCTTTGGAAGCTGGTTGAAAAGTCTTGGCCCTCTGACAACCAAGCTATTTTCCTTCAGAGTTGAGGAGGTCTCTTGTCGGGCCTTTAATTTGGGACACTACACATTCTGCCTTTCCTATTTTCCAGTGTTGTTTGAATGGTAATTGGGTTTAGTTTTAGTCCAATAATTATATATATATATATATATATATATATATATATATATATATATATATATATATATATATATTATATATATATATATATATATATTATATATATATATATATATATATATATATATATATATAAATGTTAATACTTTGTATTTGAATTGTATTATAACGTTAACTATTCTTTGCATGTTTTCTAGGCTATATATTATCCAAAAAACAGATTAATGCTTTTGCGCGGAAGGAACAAAAAAAAGATAAAATAAAATAAATAAAAAAAATAAAAATATAATATTCCTTCATAAATCGTAGTCACAAATCATAATCTTTTGAATTCGTAATTAAAGTCAGTTCTGTGTCTTGCAAATAAATTATTTTTTTTTTTTAAATGGTTTCGCAACTCGCAAAAACATTTTTAAGAATTTTTATGTACATTTTATTTTTTTATTTCTTATATCTTATTATTTAGAGATTTTTATTTGATTTTTTTTTTATTATTTATTTTCTTTGTTTTTAATTTATAGTTTCGCAAAGTTTTTATTTTCGGGAATAAAATGATATGTCGTTGGGCGTTCGGCTGGATGATAGCGGTAAATTATAAATTATATCGTCCAATAACTTTAAATATGGAAATAGAATTTATAATTTATATTAAAAATTTAAGGCACGTACGCGAAAATGTTCTATTTGACCTCTGACCTCTATTTGTGATCTTCACTTTTGATGCAGAGACCTTATTCTTGCTTATGATACGTCGTCTTCTGGCGATCCATATGTATATGAATTTTCGTCAATTTATGGTGAGTACTGAGTAGCTCAAAAGTTTATAGCGTGGACACGAAAATATGACGAACAGACGGACGTCCAAACGAGTGCAATCCAAGTGCTGAAATAGAATGAGTGATAGAATTAACAGGATTGACAGGATTGACAGAAAGATTAGTATTAAAGTTAATGTGATGAAATACTTTATTCCCTTGTTGCAGTTGTTATGTTTCCTACTGTTACACCGTGGGAACTGCCACAGGTGAGTCTTTGCCGGTATTTCACGGACATCAAATCTGATGTCTCAGAGGATGGACTCTGTCTCCTTTTCTTGGAGCATCCTTCCTCCATGTAAACTAGGTTCCCGTTTTCACGTACAGCTTAAAGTCTGATGTTCGCATTGGATTTGCAGCAGTATTTCTTGACTTTACCCTCAGTTACTAATCGCTGCATCAGTTTTCATTGATGAACTTTTCGCTATTTCATTGGTGTTTTTTAACGTTTCCTTTTGCATTTTTAACGGCTTCAAGCGCTCATCCTACAAGGTAAAGTCTTTTAATCACCTTCACACTGTGGTTTTTATATTTTAAAGTGGTTCTTTTTATTTGATTGTCGTGGATGTAAGTAGAGTTCTGCTGTTCGAGTTGGGACAGTGAGGATGTGGATCAAGTGGCAAAGTCTACTGCGTCCCAGCCACCTTCGGCTAATAGTCCTTTTCTTTAAAGGACCTTTAGGGGTCTGTGTGTGCGGTTCGTATAATCTAACAATGATGCTGGGGTGCTGTTACTTGCCCCCAACAAGATATAACAGGTAACAGTCGCAATTTGTCCATGGACAATTCCGACTATACTCAGACAGTTTGAGATAGCCCTTACTTGTCATCAAATAGGCCACAATAGCCTAATTCACGGATATTTAATGGAGCGAACCTTTCAGTCCTACCGCCATTACTGTCTCGTTCCCTTCATTGCTTGTAACGCCCTGGTCGAGCGTCCCAGCTTGCCGAGTAAGCCCACTATACGGAAAGTAGTACTTCCCCTCGCTTTGGTGATCAGTGCAAGTGGTCACTACCGTGGGAATGGGTTTTTATAAGGGAAGAGGCTGGTGTTGTTCACAATTTCTTTACGCACAGACCCATTTGGATGAAATTTGTACAGGTGTTATGTGTCGATTTGTTGAGTATTTGTACAAAATTTCATTCTAAATGGTTAAAAATCTTCGAAGTTATAGATATTTTTATTGTTTTGGGTTACCTTACCTTTTAATACACCTCTCCCCCACTTTTAAAGGGGAAACTTAAGAGTTGAGAGTTGGTTCTGACTATCTTCAGGCAGTATACTAAAAACCTCATAAAACACTTTTTTTTCAAATAAAACTTGTATTCTCAGATATTTTACTTTGGACTAAAAATAAAAAATAAAAAATATGACCATGCCCCCCACCTTCCCTCTCAAAACGTTCTCCTTTTTCCATAGTTTCCTGTTTTTTGTTTTTTTTTGAAAGCTCCATATATTTCCTGAAAATTTGATAACCATTTATTGTCAAGTATTTTATATAATTTTTTTTTTTAGCTTGTATTTTAAATTTTTATTTCGATAAAGTCGAAGTTCAAAATCTAGTTACAAAGTCGTTATGGGTATCAATCGACAGGAAATTTAATAAGGAAAAAGATCCTGTAAGGAACTTGGATGAAAAATGACATTCTATCGACAAGTTATTATTAGTTTAGAATAAGTTAGGATAAGTTAGTTTTTTAATGTGTCTATGCTTTGGTTTTGTCGATGAAAAGGGTATAGTAGGCCCACCTAAACCACCTTACAAGTTCAGTCCGTTTGGTATACTTAAACTTAGGTAATTAAAATTTTTTATATATATTCTTTTTTACGGAGGAAGGAGGGGCCAAGGGCGAATGCAAGATAAGATCTTTAAGTAACGTATATTTCCAAACCAAAGTCAGTTGTTAATTAGAAATTTAAAATTTGAGTTTTAAAATACACAAAGTTCACTATTTCGTTCACGTCGCTTCGTCGTTGGTTACCCAGCTGAAGATTGACGTTTACGTCCGGAATCCTCTTGTTTCGTAATAAAAAGAAACACTGATTCAAAATTGCCTTTTATTCAGCATATTTAGACGTACCATTTTATACAGTATATTCGCTTATTTTTACTTATAAGACTGGAATTGTAATTAAATAGACTAGATTTCCCTAGGTTCCTCTACCAAGCTTCAACATAGATTGCATTATTATTATTATTATTATTATTATTATTACGATTATTATTTTGGTGGACGAGGACGTATCCTGTACTGCAAATCCCACTGTCTAAGCTTTTATATCCAATCAGTATAATTTTAACGGAATTCTTTTGTAACCATTGGCTAATGTGTAAATTATAAAATGTGAATATATTCGGTTGACAAAAATAAATAGACACCTTTGTTTTTCCATAGTTTTTGATTTGATGATAAAAGTCAATAAATAATAACGAATTTACTGAATAAATATATTTAGAATCGTGTTGTTTTGCTCCTTTACATTATGTAAAGCTGACAAACACGTTCTGATATTTGATTGATGAACTTTGCCATTTATTCTTGAGGACAATCATCGTGGTATCTCTTTGCTTTTGTCAACGTTCCGTATATTTGTACAGGGTCCTCGTAAAATATTTATACAGGGTCCTCGTAAAATTTCTTTGGGTAACTATACATACGCAAAATTCTTATAAACAGCTGAAAGAGGCTTTGCTCCTTGTCATTCGTTTTAAGTATTAATGCAGACCGTTGACCCAGACAGACGATAATATAATAGAAGGAAGGGGGACTTTACTGAATTTAATTATTTTTTTAAACTTTGAAGGCTGTAAAATAAATTTAACAAAAAATATGAAAAAGGTCGCTTGACATATATCGCTGCTTGATGCTCTTTTATGAGAATTGTAATTTAATAACGTTTTAAGTTTACCATATATATATATATATATATGGAAAATAGTTTGGTTGTCAGGGGACCAAGACTTTTTAACCAGCTTCCAAAGGACCTCAGGAACATGACAGGGGTCAAAGTTGAAGTCTTCAAAAGAAGACTAGATGCCTGGCTCAGGACGATACCAGATGAGCAGGGTGTACCTGGCTAATGTGTAATGGAGAGCGCAAGAGAGAAATTCGCTCCTCCACCAAGCCAGGCCTAGAGGCGGGGCCACCAGCTTGACTTTGTGTAAAGAGAGACCAACGAACGGGACAGCCACGAGGTTACGATATATATATATATATATATATATATATATATATATATATATATATATATATTATAATATATATATAATATATTATATATATATATATATATATACATATATATATATATATATATATATATATATATATTATATTATATATAATTATATATATATATATATATATTATATATATATATTATATATCGAGGTTGCTACAGGCATGCTGGGAAAAGCAACTTTTAACAGACAGTAATTTTAACATCCTAATATCCTTATAAAAAATATTTAAACAAATACTGATTTGGAGATCTATTAAAATTAATACAAATTAATATTAAATAAATTATAATTTTAAATTAAAATGTTAAAAGATTAAAAGTGAAAACTAATGAACCAATTTTAATATGAAATGATAGACAATTTAGTTAATAATAAAAGAATTACTGTTCAGTATTGTCTCCTTTAATCGGATTTATCCACGCAATCCGTTTATGGACACAATTACGAACGAAGACCATGTTATTTTTTCTCTCTTGGATTGGGTTCGGAATCCCAACTGAGCCTCAAACGGCCAAGCCCTGCAAGGCTTTCTTAACTTATAGCCTAAGTTAAGCTAGACTAAACAGACTTTATGGACTTGGAGGTCCTATTCGGTCCTACCTCAGTGTTGTCGACTCGACATGGGCCTACTTTAGCCTAGTTAACATACAGTAAATTAAAAAGGGGACACTATTTATAGTCGTCTTTCCAAACCTTGCAAACAACACAACCTGTACCATTGCACGGTGCAACAATCCTGTATCTAGACTACCAAACTGAATTGCAAGAGAACTCTCTATAAGACCACGCCCTATCATTCAACAAAGAGCTCAACAAAAGAGCTCAAAAAATTCAAATAAGCTCAAACAAAACACCTAATATTATTTTCAAAATGAGAGACGAACCAATATAGCAGGTACAAGAATTTAAGTATCTGGGTCATACTATCACCAGCAACCAGGGTGACGATTCAGACATAAAGAAACAATACTGAAGTTACTGTGCTAAGGCAAACATGATTATAAGGAACTGCATATTCTGTACAAGCGAAGCTAAAGACATTCTTTTTCGTACTTTCTACACTACTATTTACGGGCAGCAACTCTGGGTTAATTTTTAAAAAGGTTCCCGCAGAACCCTCAGTTTGCTTTACAGATGATCCTATAGACTGCTGCATAGGTTACCTCCAAGATGCTCAGCCTCAAACGTTCGCTAACCGCAGCGTTCCGAGACTCCTTGAGGTAACAAGACGCGCTCAAAACAGACCAATACGAAGAACTGAAAACTTAGACAATTCCATTGTCCAAGCTATTCATCAGTCTTCATTCATTCAGTCTTCTAGAAGACTGTGGACCGCTTGGTATGAAATTGTTTGTCTATAACTCTTCTGAATTCCTGCATTAGCAATTCCATTACACGTACTTTTTATTTTTATGAAACTGTTATTACTAATTTTATTATTTCTCATTTCTTTACGTGTATTATTGCTATTTCTTTATTACCGTAATTTTTTTTAATTTATTGTTTAATTAGTCGTATCGTGGATTAAGTTTATGGATAATGTACCTTTTTTTTCAGGTAGGGGGATCTGTCCCCTGCCAATAAACATTATCAGTGACATTATCATTATCAAATGTATGTTGGTAGTGTTGCTACGTGTACTTTTTATTTTATTTCTCTTTTAGTCTTTATTAAATTTATTATTGTTTGATTTATCTTATCGTTTACTACCTTCAAGAATAGCGCACTATTTTGTAGGATTTGGTCACCAAAAATAACTATTCTCTTGCGTGCTGTTATTGCTTTCCATTGAACTAATTTTGAGGTAAAATAGCGGTTTAAATTTTTAATATTTTCGAGTCTTTCCGACTTTTCTATCGATAAAGTATTTTCTGCATGTATAAAGTTTCCTCAGCAGAGGACTGGAATTCGTAACAAGAATGGAACGGCAGACTATGAAGCGGACCTAATTTACGCAACTTTTAGGCACTGTCTTTTCTCCATTTAAAATTTCTAAAACTGAGTTTTTGGATCTACTGTATATCCATCAGATCGACAAGACATAACATTGATACTCTAAAAACCTAACCTAACCTAACCTAACCTAACCTAACCTAACCTATGCTATTCTAACCTAACTTAATCCGGCCCAAATAACTTGTCGATTTTATGTCAAGTTGATCAGATGTCGTTAGTCTGGAATTTTTGAGTAGAAGTATATTACGATGTTTGAAGCCTGTTCAGCACGTCACCAATTCTTACTGGCAGATTTTTTATGTGAACATTACCGTTACTGTGAGTTGGCAGTTTAAGCATTACAAATAGTCTATAAACTTAACGGTGGATTTGTTTTTTCTTTGAGAACATTGACGATGACAGAAATTCAGATCTTTTTTATGTCAATGCTAGACTGAGAAGAAAAAGTTATAAATAACCATGCACAGATGAACACTATCATTCATACTGTACCACTAATACAACTGTATCTTGTATCGTGTTCAAAATACCAAAATGTAGAAATATCTTGTAACTTGAGTTATCGATACACAATTTGGCACGTATCAAAATATCAAAGTATTATCACTGATACACGATAATAAAGGCCCGAAACTGGTACAGGGATCAGGCCAACTTAATGCGAGCCATTGCTCTAACGCCTGTATTTTTATTATTATTGTTATTATTATTATTATTATTATTATTAGTAGTAGTAGTAGTAGTAGTAGTAGTAGTAGTAGTAGTTACCAGCACCATCGCGATTCGAAACCCCGATCTCAGTGTCTTCACTTTGCTTATATGGAAACGATGTTACTTACTAAATTACAGGCGCTACCACTGATACACGATACATCACTATCTATCTATCTATCTATCTATCTATCACTATATCCAATACTTTTTATATAAAAAAATATTAATAAGACTAAAGGAGGGTTATATATCTATATTATATATCTATATATTTACTGCGGTTCCACTGATATTTGTTATTAAAAAGTATCTTATTTCAAGTAACGTATCGTCGATACGTATCATGTATCTTTCTTCTGATTACACGAGTATCTTGTATCGTGTATCGACCCTACTTATAATATGGGTATCTTGTATCGTGTATCGACCCTACTTATAATATGGGTATCTTGTATCGTGTATCGACCCTACTTATAATATGGGTATCTTGTATCGTGTATCGACCCTACTTATAATATGGGTATCTTGTATCGTGTATCGACCCTACTTATAATATGGGTATCTTGTATCGTGTATCGACCAGAGCTGGGCACTTCCGCAAACACTTCCGCAAACCGCAAATTCCGCAATTGCGGAAGTATGTTTTTCGTTTGCGGATTTGCGTTTGCGGCAAAGTCATCGCAAATTAGTGAATTTGCGTTGCGGAACTAAGACCGCAAACGCAAATCTTTCCGCAAATTTCCCAAAAGGGCCAGCCTGACCTCTGACAACTTCGAACGTCTCGTGTTCATGAAGGGGAACATGGACTTATTAAAACTGGATTTGGCTCAGTTACTGGAGGAGGACGACTGAACTTGTTGACAAAGCCAGAGGCGTACACTTGTAGAGGCTAGAGGGGTTGAGTTGTACAGTGAGTTCAAGTTGTGTACAGTCACAGTGTTAACTTAATTTAACTTGTGTAATGTAATGTGTGTACAGTTACTACAGTTACAGTACAGTCTTCTCTAACGTGTCTAAGTCTCAAAATTTATGAAATTCAAATGATTAAATTTATTATTTAATTTATTTACTATTTACTTGCAGGAGGTATTTTTGTTCAATATAATACTGTATATCAATATATGTAGTATTTTTATTTCTTCTACAATAGTGATTTATTGTAATAAATTATTTAGCCTTGTTTTTAATAAAAACAAGGCTAAAACATTAAACATTAAAAAGATATAAAAACTTTTTATACCTCTTTAATGTTTTGGATACTTTTTATAGTTAAAATTGCGATTGCGGAATTTGCGGTTTGCGGAAGTGTTTGCGGAAGTGCCCAGCACTAAAAATTGGAAATATGGTTTGCGTTTGCGGATTTGCGTTTGCGGCACCAAAAATGGCAAGCAGTTTGCGGATTTGCGGTTGCGGAAGGTAAGGTTTGAGTTTGCGGATTTGCGATTGCGGAAGTGATTTTGAGTTTGCGGTGCCCAGCTCTGGTATCGACCCTACTTATAATATGGGTATCTTGTATCGTATATCAGTAATACATTTCTGCGAGTATCTTGCCAATTTCTGGGTATAACGATGCCTAAATTTTATATTTTTAAAATATTTTGGTTAAAACTTTTTGTTGATAAAAGACTTTAATTAGAAGTCATTGCTGAAAGCCATTATCGTAAAAGTTATTCTTTATGGAAGTCAGTTTGGCCACATAAAATGAAGTCCGAAAAGATACAGTCTATAGAATGAAGAAGAAAGGGCCTTATACTTAATAATAATAATAATAATAATAATAATAATAATAACAATAATAATAATAATAATAATAATAATAATAATAACAATAATAATAATAATAATAATAATAATAATAGAATAATAATAATAATAATAATAATAATAATATGGCGAAATGGTTGTTACCTCTTAAGTATATTGTGAATGTGATAATATATCCCTTTATGATACGGGGTTTAAGAACTGATTTCCCTGCTTCCTCGTACAAGTCGTAAAAGGTGACTGTCCTTGGACCGCAAGGACTTCGGAATTTTTTTGTAGGCTCGTATAACAATGTGGAATGGTAAAGGTATTAATAAGGATGCAAAGAGGGTGCAAATGGCCAATATTTGTCGGGCCGGATGTTTTGGATTACTCTGCGAAATAAAGCTTGAAAGGAAGAATAAAAATGTGAAATCGGGTATGGAAGGAGAAGGAAAATGTGAAAAGGAAGTTACTTTGATAATGAAAGATAAGTGGCATGAATATATGGAGAAATACAGGGTGCTTTTCTTTTTATTCGAGAACCATTAATAATAGCTTTCATGGTTCTCGAATAAAAAATCACCCTGTATAAATGTGTGAATGAGAGATATCTGCGTGCTAAGTTTATGTTTAAAAGCGTGAAAGTAACAATGACTGTAGCTTACGTGTCATGTGATGATAGATGTGTAGAAGAGAAGGATAATTTGTAAAATGTGTTAAGTGAGGTGGTTGAGAGCATTGCTTATAGAGTGATTGTTTTGGATGAGCTAAATGGAAAAGTGGAATGAATGACAATAACAACAAAATTAAAAGGAACTCTATGCATTAAAAATACATCCTTCCAGCACAGGGACATCCATAAGTATAACATGGTGTGTGTGTGTATATATATATATATATATATATATATATATAAGCAAACAAACACAGGGAAAAGGAAAAGGAAACACGAAGTCCGAGCGCTTTCGTGATATATTCACATCTTCAGGGAGAAACAAAAAATAGGCAGAGATTACAAAGTAAATGAGTTAAATACACACAAAAAAAAAAAAAAATATATATATATATATATATATATATATATATAGAGAGAGAGAAAGAGAGAGAGAGAGAGAGAGAGAGAAAGAGAAATGATAGATTATATACAGTGTGGTCCAAAAATCCCTATCTATTTTGCTAAAATAATAGTATTTTACGATAAAAATGTAGTAACATAATTATATGTATATTTATTTATCAAGCTTAGGTCTAAGAGTGGACGTGAGCACCATCAGTGTCTCTGCAAATCTCAAATCTGCCCACTGCATTGTGGAACATATTCTCAAGCATCTCTGGGATTATTTTAGCGACTGCCGAGAAAATACGGGTTCGCAGATCCTGCAGGTCTGTAACTCTTATTTTGTATACCTCAAACATTATAAAGCCCCATGCAAAGAAGTCTAATGGTGCTAAATCCGGAGATCGTGCTCTTCAGGACCTATTTTCACCACGTCCAATCCAACGACTTGACAAGAGTTCATCAAGGTACGCCCGAACGATGTTTGCATATTGATACGGAGCTCCATTTTTGAAAAACAACAATGTCGAGAATGCCATCTTAACGAAGCTGGGGTTCAAGAAACTGCTGAAGTATGTCAAAATAAATTGGCCTTGTTACCGTAGCTTCTGCAAAGAAAAAAGGTCCATAAATCTTCGATCTTGACATTAAATTTAGGAGAATCTCTCTCTCTCCCATTCGTAGAACTCGGTTGGTTTTTTACTAGCCCAGATACGACAATTATGTCGATTATCCTTCCGCGTGTGTGGTGGAATGTCGCCTCATCGCTGAAGAAAAGGTGGTTTAATAAGTTTTCGGTATGAATTTTTTCAATCAATTCTGTGCACATGGCGGCTCGTCTTGAATAATCCTCTTCGTGTAACTCATGTAGCACTTTAATATGGTAACTTTTCTTTTTTAATGTTGATTTTAAAACCCTTAGAACAGTCGTTTTTGGTATGCTTCAAAGGTATCTCTTACCAATTCGACATTTCTTGAGAGATACCTGGACGTCCAGATCTTACTTCATCATGAACAGATCCTGTTCTTTAAAGTATATTGATCAGCTGGCGAATTGCTTTGTCTGTAGGTCCTGGTTTGTGAAATCTTCTTTCGAATTTTTCTCGAATTTCTTTGCACTTCTTCCCTTGGATACGTAGTCTTACTACCATCACACGTTCTTGTACATTCATCATCATCTATGGCCTGTAGAAAATAAAACAGAAATATAATTATTTCAGCAAAATAGATAGGGACTTTTGGGCCACCTGTATGTAAATAAAGATATGCTGAGGGATGTAAGTGCAGTAAACAAAAGTTGTACGGGTGTTGAATGTACGTTTGTCACACTAAATGAATATATATGTAAAGTTAGTTGATTAGTACTTGGAATAAAAGGAAGAGAAACAATGAACAGGCACAAAGTAAAAAGTTGAAAGACCAACTTGAAATGAGGTGGCAACAGAGCATAAAAGAATAGAACAAGGTAAGTCCTTAGAAAGAAAGATGGGGTAAAAAATGGCGGTACAGAATATATGGATGTGTATAAAGAATGTTTAGTGAATACAGCATCTGATATATGTATGGTGTACAAAATGGGGTGAAGATAAAAAAGGCTGCATCATGAAAAGATGAGGTAAAGAATGCGTTGAAAAAAATAAAGAGAGTTTAGGAAAATTGTTATGAACACAGTTTGACAGTGATGAAAGGAGAAGATGTAATGAGTTGCTCAAAGAATGCAAGAAAAATGTTAAATGCGTTAAAAATGTAGTAGTAAAAAAGTGAGTGTATGAAGACTTTGAAAGGAAAATGAATGAGCTGGTAAGTATGAGGGGAAAGAAAGTTATCGTGGAAAGGATTGAGGAAGGGCAAAGTCAGTCTAGTGGGGTAACTATCATAGTAATATAAAACAAGAATGATAATGTGTTAGTACTAGGTTAGTGTTCTTCTCAAAAAATACTAAAAATACTCCCTGAATTTGCGGAGATCCAAGTATATTATATATATATATATATATATATATATATATTGAAATAACCCCACAAAAATGGAAAAATCCACTCCGAGAACTTTGTACTCGTAGTTTATTTCAGCTCCTCTTCGGGGAATTCAGTGTCCCTAAAGAGGAGTTTAAATAAACTCGAAAGCACTCGGTGTGGTTGTTTCATTTTTTCCCTACTGATTATTTCAAAATAAAGAAGTTCATACGCTATTATATAGATAGATATATATATATATATATATATATATATATTTTTTTTTTTTTCCTTACAAATTTGTACGCCTCACTGGTAATCCTTTAAGGTTTTAATTTTTAATTTTTTTATTATTTTTACTTCTCTGTTTATTGTATATATATGTATGTATGTATGTATGTATGTATTTGTATATATAGATATGTATGTATATATATATATATATATGTGTGTGTGTGTGTATGTATGTTATTTATTTTTTCTCTTTTTTTTTCTTTCTGTAACCTATATATAGGCTTAACCCTTTTTATGTATTTCAGTGTTCCTGAGGATGTCATTAGACGAAAGCGCTTGAGCACCATTTTGTGTTTCCTTTCCTTCGTGGTTTTATTCATCATATATATATATATATATATATATATATATATATATATATATTATATAATATATATATATATATTTCATTGGATTCTATTTAAAGTTGAACTTAGAATTAAAGTTCATTGAAATGGCTCTTGCGGTATTAACACAGGGAGAATGGATATAAAAGGAGATAAAAACTAAATTACATTTCTCATAACTATAAAAACACTTCCAAGAACTATCAAAAGAGAAGCGAAGCTGAGAGTACAGTTAAAAATGTCATTTTAACGTGTTGAAATGGCAATTCTATTATTTTTTTAGAGATTGGTTTCGATAAGATAAAAATTTACCTGCTCGATTGGTCGAGCACGTCGCAAAAATTATAGTTAAAATGGAATTTATCTTATATTTTATTTACGATAAAACGGTATGGAACGTCCTCTTAAGATGTGAGAACTTTTAGGGTCATTTCTCTTGTTAAAGCTAAAGCTGGTTGTCATTCAACGAGGAAACTGTTGAGGAAGTAAAATATATGATTATAACATGATAAATTATATAATTATAACTTAACAAATTATATAATTATAACTTGACAAAATATATAATTATAACTTGACAAATTATATAATTATAACGATAAATTATATAATTATAATTATATAATTATATAATTATAACTTGACAAATTATATAATTGTAATTACATAATTATTATTAATTATATAATTATATAATTATATAATTATATCATGTTAACATGCGGGAAAGGAGAATATTAAGAGAAATTTTTTCACAGGTTCTTCCCCACGTAATTACAAATTCAGCATTCATCCTCCCAATCTGGATTCAGCTATTCGGAAGAAGAGAATGGTGCAGATTCATGACAAGCACGCTGAAATTTTATTTCTTGTCTACAATATAAATGTTATTGAATGATCAATATATACGAGGGGTGATCAAAAGGTTCTCGGCCTGACAATGAAAGACGAGTCAAGTTGATAGTTATTATTATTATTATTTATGTACATAGTCTCCTTTTAGGGATACACACTTGATCCAGCGTTTTTCCAGCTTCTGGATACCGTTTAAAAAGAAGTCTTCATTTTGGTCCTCTAACCAGGCTTAGAGCTGACAAGACTTCATCAACGTCCAAAAATCTCTTTTGTTTGGTCCTGAAAAAGATCACCTTTCGAAGGTTCTTTCCTTTCAACGTTTTAAAGGTTCGGCGCGATAATTCCTCATTTCACGAAGGTCAAGCTTGTCTCCCCTCCTCTCGAGTTGGCCTGGTGAAGTAGTGAGTTGGTTTCTTGTACTCTCCACCTCACATAGCCAGGTACGCCAGGCTCATCGGGGATTGTTCTGAGCCAGGCGTCTAATCTTCTTTTGAAGATGTCCACTGCAACACCCCTCGTGTTCCTTAGGTCTTTGGGCAGCTAATTAAACAGTTTTGGTCCTCTTACAACAAAACTATTTTCTTTCAGGGTTAAGGATGTTCCCTGTCTCGCCTTTAATTTGGGAACACGACACAGTCTTCCTTTTCTACTTTCCACCGTTGTTTGGGGAGTTACAGGGTTCAGAGTAAGATTAGGGACTATTTTCTCCATTATTTTCCAAGTGTAAATAATGGTGTATCTCTTCTCCTTTCCAGTGAATATAGGTTTAGTTCGCGTAACCTTTCCCAGTAATTTAGTTCTTTGCACGCCTTGATCTTGGCTGTGAAGCTTCTCTGAATCCCTTCTGGCTGTCTAATGTCTTCTTTCGTATCTGGGCATGTTAGGACCGAGCAGTATTTCAATTTGGGTATGATCAGTGTTTTCAGTAGAGGAATCACTACATTCCTATCCCTACGTTTAAAGGTTCTCAATATCTGCCCCGTTATTCTCTTTGCTCTGTTTACTGCTATCTTATTTTGTGTTTCAAATTTCGCATCATCACTCATTATAACCCCTAAATCTTTTGCTTTAGAATTTCTCTGAATTTCCTGTCCATTTGGGGTATAATATTCCATGGATTTTAGGGGTCTTCTCTTTTTCCATACCTTAATAGCTGAAATTTCTCAGTGTTAAACTTCATATTGTTGTCTTCCGTCCACCTGTAGATTCTGTTCATGTTGGATTGTAGAGATCTTATATCTTCTGGGTTTCTTATTTTTCTACTGATCTTTGTGTCATCAGCAAAGGATGTTACTGTGCTGTCTCTGGTAATGTCCTCATCTATGTCAGCATGATTATGAAGAGTAGTGGAGCTAATACTATTCCTTGTGGTACTGAGCTGAGGACCTCTGATTCTGATGAAGATACTCCTTGTACTGTAACGACTTGCCGCCGCTCACTAAGGAAATTATATATCCATTTCCCTACTTTTCCTGTTATTCCCATATATTTCAGTTTATGTATTATGATTCCATGGTCACACTTGTCGAACGCTTTGGCAAAGTCTGTGTATATTACATAATAGTTTTCATTACTTTCCAGTGCATCAATAATGTTGTTGTAGTGTTCCATTAGTTGTGATAGGCATGATCTGCCTGACCGAAACCCATGTTGGTTATCATTTAATTTTTTCTGAGTTTCCAAAGAGCCATAGATTTTCTGTCTAACTATTCTTCCAAATATTTTAGTGAGATGAGATGTAAGCGACACTGGCCTATAGTTTTTTGCCTCGGATCGATCTCCTCCTTTATATATTGGGACTATGTTCGCGCTCTTTAGGATGTCCGGTATTTCTCCCGTGTCTAGTGATCGTCTCCATATCCAATATAGGGGCTCAGCGATTGCATTCTTACAGTTTTTGATCAGTGTGGCATTCCATTTATCCAGACTTGCCGCTGAGTGGTGTGTTTTTAGTTTCCCTATAGCTTGTGTAATATCATCTGTCGTAAAGTCGAACTCCGTTATACTTTCCCCTTGTAGTTCTTCTTCAAAGAACGCGTTTCTATCGCATATCAGTTTGTCAGTTTTTGGGATACTGAAAGATGATTTGTTCTGAGCTCTTTATATTTCAGATACTTCTGTTAGATCATCAGATAAAGCACTGTTCTCGTTTTTCAAAGGTCCGATAGTCGCATGGTTTTTCGACTTTCTTTTTGCAAAATTATAAAAGTACTTTGAGTTAACCTTTATCGCTTCT
>JAJOZX010004945.1:0-50000 GCA_023014485.1 Bathynomus jamesi | reverse complement strand
GGTTTTATAGGTATTATTTTTGTAGTAACGGTAATGTACTTTTAATTATATTCATTGAAGTAAAAAAAGTAATTTTGATGTTGATGTGATTGTAAATAGTTGAAAATAAAGGTGCGTAAATGAGTCCTGAAAGAGATTTTCGTACGAATGTTTTAGTGATTATAACAGAATTGAGAGTAAGTGGAGATTGCTCTGGGAACTGGATCAAAGAACAAATTATTTTAAAACTATAAACATTGCTTATCAGAATTGAAGGGGGTGGGGAGGAATAGGGTTCCTGAAATAAGGGTGTCTTAGCTTTTAGAACGAAATAATTATTGTTTATAACGAAATTTTGAGACTTAGAAAAGGTACAGATATACAAGTGGGTAATCTCGCCTTCCAATTTTTTTCGTTTTATCTTTCTAGACGAACTTATTTCACACACTCTCAACCCTGTTACATTATTTTTATTATATTTTTTGTGCTTTATTTTAATGGTATTTTAATGGCATCTTAATGGTATTTTAATGGTATCTTAATGGTATTTTAATGGTATTTTAATGGTATTTTAATGGTATCTTAATGGTATTTTAATGGTATTTTAATGGTATCTTAATGATATTTTAATGGTATTTTAATGGTATTTTAATGGTATTTCAATGCGTGTTCAGTATGATTTTGGTTAACACGTTTCGGCTAAAACGTGTGTTGAAATCAGTAATCAAATGCACCAAATTACACACTTGAAATGCTACTGTATTATGGGACATAATTTATAATTAAAAGTCTTATTATACTGCTTTGACAGTAAATAATAAGATTATTTATTCTTCTCGTTTGGCATTATGCCCCGCTTTCAGGTGGCTTTTTAAGACTGAAAAATGTTCAACCCATAATGCTGATCAGCTGTAAATACCCGTAATCAATCCTACAAAAGTGGACCTAAAGAGGTTGGGTTGTACCTTTTCATCCCCCCCCCCCAAAAGAAACCAGCTTTCAGTGACCTCGATTTTACCCACTCCAAGGGGTTCTCTCCCACTCCCCACGCTTCCACTCCCCAAATTTCTGAATATAAACTTCTGCGAAGAACACGATCAAATCTGAGATTCATAAAACAACCTAGTAATTTTCCACCCTATTTGCAATTAACAGAATTCCAGTACGCTGCTGCGGGTTGGTTACAATGCCACTCTCCGTTTAAGCAATAGCAAACGAAATCCCGCTGCAATTCGTTAATTTTTTTTCTCATTTAATACAAAACAGTTCAACGCTAAAAACAATTTTAAGTGAATTTAAAAGGAAAAATATTTTTAACTTGAGGCCATTTAATTTTTAGGAAAACAATTTAATTATTTATTATTTGCCGAAATTACTCCAGTTTGTGAACTTTATATACTGTATATATATATATATATATATATATTATATATATATTATATATATATATATATATATTTCAACTGCAAAGAACACGCAGTATAATTAACGAAAGACGACGCAAGCGTCGTTCTTTACGTTAATTATACTGCGTGTTCTTTGCAGTTGAAATGTATATATAGGTGCGGCATGCGGGAGGTGCCCCCCTCGGGGCATTGGTTTCTGCGCGTATGTAGGAGAATTACGACTTGTGATTGAGTGAGGACCATGGTGTAGTGGTTATCATATCTGACCGGCAATCGGAAGATCCCGAGTTCGATTCCCGGGTGGTTACCTCATTTTTTTCATTTGTTTGTTCTCCCTCCTCATCTTGCGCGGAATGGTCTCCTAACAAGCGTCGTTCTTTACGATATATATATATATATATTATATATATATATATATATATATATATGAGCGGTTTGAGGGTGGTAGAAGAAGACACAGATAAGAGATGGAGTTATATTCCGATACGTTTCGGCACAAAGCCTCGTTCACACAGAATGATAACATGAGTTAAAACACAATATTTAAATGCAGACAATCTTTTCCAAACCTACTGGACGAACATTCGTGGCTTCACCTGACTGGTTGGTTACTGTTGATGTTCCTTGGTCCTGCCCCTTTCTGTAAACAACAATGTCTTTAGCCAAATTAACCGAAAAATTATGGTGAAGTTAGCAGAAAGGGGCAGGACCAAGGATCATCAACAGTAACCAGCCAATCAGATGAAGCCATGAATGTTCGTCCAGTAGGTTTGGAAAAGATTGTTTACACTTAAGTATTGTGTGTTTAACTCATGTTATCATTGTGTGTGAGCGAGGCTTTGTGCCGAAACGTAACGGAATATAACTCCATCTCTTATCTGTGTCTTCTTCTACCACCCTCAAACTGCTCATTTGTATATATGGATAACATATATATATATATATATATAGGGGAATCTGTGTAACGAGGGATTTCATGAAATCCCTAAGATGTTCAGGGGTTCACAATATCTTCGTTAAACCTCCGCGAAAATTATATATATATATATATGTTATGTATGTATATATATATATACACAAGTTTTTTGTGCCGGAACGCGCCGGAACGCGCCGGAACCATTTTCTCTGAGATGTGTCTAATTTTTTTAATAAATTAATTAAAATAATATAACTTATACTGTTTGTATCAATTTCGCCATTCTATAATATATGCGTTCCGGTACCTTTTTTCCTACAAAAGAGCCCTGTATTATATATATATTATATATTATATATATATATACTGTGTATATATATATATAATATATACACGTACATTTTAGTATAAAAGAAGATGAAACGGACATTTAAGTAGAAATTAAAATTTCAGAACTGTAATTACGACAATTAAATTAGTCCTTAAATTAATCATAAAGTTGGAGATCAAACAGATCTCTATTTACAGATGGAAAATATTTCGAATTTAACTCATTAGTGTCTCTTTTCCAGTATTTTTTTTTCTCTTCAGTCTTCCTTCGAGTCGGTTTACTCTCTCTCTCTCTCTCTCTCTCTCTCTTCTCTCTCTCTCTCTCTCTCTCTATATATATATATATATATATATATATATATATATATATATGAGAATGAACTCAGAATGGTTCCGAGGTTTTTAAGGGTGGGCGGAAAGTAGCTCCCTAATTTAATTACATATAAATTATGTATAAATTGTGATTGTATTGTTATATTGTTATGGTGTGTTCTCTGAAGTGGTACAATTGTAACGGTAATCTTTTTTCTCTAAAGTGTTCTCTTTGTGTTCTCTAAAGTGGTACAATTGTAACGTTCATTTTTTTTTTTCATTTCAGATTGAAGGGTAACATGGCTGAGCGTTTAACACTGCAGGAGCGTGCCCAGTTGGCGGCACGGTACGAAGTTTGGCAATCTGTCGTTCGAGTTCAAAGATGGTGGCGGGCCATTCACGGACCACGTGCCCAAGTGGACCCGAAAACAATCAAGAACTGCCACTCGAAGCTCATGACCACGGGGTCTGTGGCAGATGTTCGAAGATGTGGTCGCCCTTCGACATCCAGGGCCCAGGAGACGGTGCAGGCAGTTCAGGAAATGTTCGCACGGAGTCCACGAAAGTCAACTCGCCAGGCAGCTCGGGAAAGTGGACTCTCCCGCTACTCAGTGCGAACTGTGCTGAAGAAGGAGCTGAACTGGCGTGCGTGGAAGCCGCATTACTGCCAATCTCTCTCGGACGAGGACTGCGACATTCGCATGGAGTTCGGGGAAATCATGTTGGCTTGGCATGAAGACTGCCCCATCTCTTCCGCAACATCCTCTGGAGCGACGAGGCGGTGTTCCACGTCGGAGGCTTTGTCAACCGCCACAATTGCCACTACTGGGCAGGAGAGGATCCCATGGTTACCGCTGAAAAACAGCAGAATCGGTTCAGTGTAACGGTGTGGTGTGGTATGACCTCAGATCAGGTTGTGGGCCCGTTCCTTCTGCGCAACACCATGAATGCTGAGCGGTACCTTGCTATGTTGCGAAACGAGGTCTGGCCGGTTGTCAGCACATGGGAGAACATCGACGATCTGATATTTATGCAAGATGGCGCCCCTCCGCACTTCGCTCTTGTTGTCCGTGAGTGGCTGGATGCCCACTTCCCTGGGCGTTGGATGGGTCGTCGTGGTCCACATCAATGGCCAGCCAGGAGCCCCGACTTGACACCGTGCGACTTCTTTCTTTGGGGGTGGGTAAAGGAAGAAGTCTACCGCACCAAACCGAGGACATTGGAAGAACTGGAGGACCGAATTCGGGAAGTCATGTCCTCCATCCCGCCGGTTCCTGCTAAAGTCAGTGGACGCCATTCCTGGGCGGCTCCAGAAGCTGGTGGAAAGAGTTGGAGCCCACATTGAATTTTAGAGAAAACCTACCATGTATGCCTACCTTTTCATATTATTTCTTCTGAAATAAATGGATAATATACGTATTTTTTTACCAATCCAAGTAGGGAGCTACTTTCCGCCCACCCTGTATATATATATATATATATATATATATATATATATATATATATAATATATATATGTAGACGCGAGGTCACCAGTTTGACCTTTGTGTGAAGAAAGACAAACGCCGCACGGAACTGCAACGAGGTTAACGAGGTATATACAGGGTGTTCTTAAATTACTTTGTAAACTTTTATATGTCTGTCGATCAGTAGTCGGACGTTGTGAACAATGTGTTCAAGTTGAAGGAAAATAATTTGAACATTTAAAATAAACAATTATTGTTGTTGTTCTTAATGATGTTGTATTTGAAATAAAATTGTTAAATATCGCATAATTTTTAAGATATTGCGGTCATATAAAAGTTTACTAGGTAATTTTAGAACACCCTGTATATATATATATATATATATATATTATATGCAAGAAGGAGGGGTGAAGGGCGAATGTCCACAAAAACGTTCTCCCCATAGAGGAAAAAGAAAGCCAAAATCAAGGTTCAAGGTTTTCGAGATGCCTGAACACTCTGCGTTTGAAAAAGTGGAGGTCGTAGATAGGGGGAAAGATGGATCGAGGAAGATTGTTCTAGAGTTGACCGGATGAGTAGATGAAAGATTGAAAATACTGATTAGCCCTCGCGTTGGAGAGTTAGAAAAGGAATGAGGATGTGTCGAAAGTCTGCTACTGCGTTCTCTCCTTAAAGGAGGACATATACAGTTAGAGAGTTCAGAAAAGTTGTGTTCCTTATAATAGCGATAGTAAAGAGAAAATGAGGCAACACTGCGGTGAAGAAAGAAGGACTGAAAACAGTCAGTAAGAGGCGGGGAATTGATGAGACGGAAAGCCTTTGATTCTACTCTGTTAAGTAGAGATGTGTGTGTCTGTTGAGCCACTCCACACGTGAGAAGTGTATTCCATACAGGGGTGGACAAGACCCCTGTACAAAGAGAGCAACTGAGTTGGGGTGAAGAAACTGCGGAACTGGTACAACACACCTAACCTCTTAGAAGCTGTTTTAGAAAGAGTGTGCGTGCGTGTGTGTGTGTGTGTGTGTGTGTGTGTGTGTGTGTGCGTGTTTGTGTTTGTGTGTGTGTGTTCCTGGCTACCCTACGGCATCGAGACAAACTTTAGGATACACACATAGCCCATCGCGATGTTAGGTTAGGTTAAGGTAGGTTAAGTTAATTAGGTTATTTAGATTAGGGTAAATGTTGCCATTCACATCTGAAAATGTGTAAATATCGTGTGTGTGTGTGTGTGTGTGTGTGTGTGTGTGTGTGTGTGTCCTGACGTTTCAGAACTTGTGGAAAAGACTTGATTTAAGTGAAGAGAATTCGAAATGTTTTGTATTTCGTTCAATAAAAAATTTTGAAATAGTTTTGAATTGGTCTCCAGCAATATTACAGTGAGACACGCAATTTAGAGAACTAATTTTTTTCTTAAACTTTGCTTAAGTATTCTAAATAACTTACGTCGCAATACTCTTTGGTTATGTAGTTAAACAGAAGTTTGCTAGTTACTTTCGCTGCTTACTTTATTGATCTGTTTTTGAAATGTTGAATGAGCTTCTAAAAACTTTGCCTTGGCAACCTTCACAAATAAGTGAAAGTATTCATGTCAGACCTTTGCTTATACTTTATGTAGAATCCATTAAATTCAAAAGCATACTAAATATTTAACCCTGCAATAAAGATAAATCATAGAACGAATACACACTGACAATTCTAAATTAATAGAACTTTCTTTATATATGACTTTCGGTAATGGATCCCTTTTTTTCCTGTGATACGCATCAATTAAGTATTGAACAACGCATAGTTTTGGCGTAAATATTCAATGAATAATTTAGCCATGTTGTACGAAGTGAAAATATTCCAGTTTTTCAATTCTGATTTATTCATTTGTGTTGATTTGCCGTATGTTCTGCAAAAGTGCAGTGAATGTCGAGAGATTTGAAAAGGAGGAGAACGAGGAGAAGAACGAAGAACAGAGGAGAACGAGTAAGTAGCGTTTTCGATACAATGGACGACCGCTCTGTATAACGCATTATGACAACCAAGACTACAACAGTAATTATAAGGTGAAGTTGCCCGCAATTTGAAATGGCACCTACTTTGTCTTTTCTGAATATATGACTGAATATATGACCATAATGCAATATATGACCATAATGCAACCATTATCAAAAGTTTCTCCATAAACAGAATTTTGTTTTCAATATAAATAATAGTCTGAATATTGTGATACCCTAAAATGATTGAATTTTACTTAAATTTAATCACTGAAGCTGCTTAAATTTTTAATATTAAAGCCAGAAAAACAGTGTGTGTATATATATATATATATATATATATATATATATATATAAAGTGTCTATATAATAAAATTGAGGCAGAGTCTGTCAAAAAGAATTACATCGAACACCAAAGATTTTGTAAAGTAATTATTAAGTCAGTGAAAATTCAATATTTACTTTAAGTTCACGAGTAACTTTTGTGAAGCTTAACAGTTGATCCCCTCGGTAATTGGGGTGCCGCAGGCTCCAGCACTGCAAGTCTAGCTAAATGGGCCCGTAGGGCCCACTTTAGCTAGTATAAAAATTTATTAATGTATAAAATAAAAATCATATCTTCATGAGCCATTTTTGTGCAAAAAAAAAACCAAAGAATATTTCACGATAACATTTTGTCGTCATAATATTGAAATATTACTCTTTGCAAATTCAGCTCTAAATGCCTCGTATATTTGTATCAATGTAGCATAGACAAAGAAACGCATCAACAAAGTCTAAACATCTTTTAACATTGAAGATATGCGAAACCTGCTTAGTTTGGGTTCACAGCTAAAAATTAGGATTAATAAAAATTTAAAGTTACTTGAATTTCTTTGGTAATGTTCTCAAATAAACAGAAGTTATGTATAGGCCACGAAAACCTATAAATGTGATGTTAGATCAGTGCTGTCCAACTTCTATAAAGCGCGACCAAGATGTTGCCTATAATCATACACTGTTGGTTAATACGACTTAGGAACCCGCTGAATGTTGTTCTCCCTAATAGAAATGACAAAATAGGGAAGAAAATTCAGAAATGAAATTTGGCAAAATTCCATTCCGCGGGCCGCAAGTTGGACAGCGCTGTGTTAGATTAAGACTGAGTTTGTACGACTAGAAACATTATCATTGACCATGTTTATAAAATAAGTTCAGTGTTGCTAGTGGGGACGGGAGGAGGGAAGAAGGGGCGTTGCAAAATAGTAAAGGTAAGTTTACTATAATTTTGCTTCAGTTTGATGTCGGTTGTCTTAATAATTTTCATATCTGAGAGTGTAGATAAAGTGGAACATTGATTAAAATAAATATTTTCCGATAAAGCTTTGCCAAATGATTACAAATAGTGATTAACTACAAAAAGCTAATGTTTACGATAATAATAATATCAATGATAACACTGGTATGCATATGAAATTTTTTTGTCTGCTGTGAGGGTTTTTTCAACTCATATTATATAATTCGACCATGCTGAATTCGAAAATGACATTGGTTTTCCTCAATCAGGTCAGGTTTTTTCTCTATTGGCCATTTATTATAAGTCCAATTTTATCCCCAAATTTATTGATTTTTTTAGCTTAAACACTGTAGATACGAGTAATATTATAAGAACACTCGTGAAAAATGAAAACATTGTGTGAATAAACTTTTATTCATACAATGAATATGGAAAAAAGTTTATTGAGGAAGGAATGAAGTTTTTTTGGCTTTCCGTCTGTGTTTTTCTTCGGGCACGTCTCGCTTCAAACACCAGCAATAGTCCGCCAGCATATTGATATCCCAGTTTCCCTGGTACCTCTCTTCCATTATTTTGATACCTTGGTGAAATCGTTCACCCTGTTCCTCACTATAATCCCTGCAATTTTCAGGAAAATAGTCCAAGTGGGACCACAAAAAGTGCATTTTTATGGACATGCGCGACCCATGAGCTTTGAAAGCTTCCATCAAGTTTTCGACAACGGACTCGTATTCTGGACTTCTACACTTGCCAAGAAAATCAGTGACAACTGATTTGAATGCCTGCCAGGCATTCTTCTCAGTTGGAGTCATTGCGTTTTCGAACTGAGTATCCTTGATCAAAGTTCGAATTTGAGGACCATCAAAAACCCCAGCATTTAGTTTAGCATCAGATATATGAGGAAATTTACCCTCGAGATATCGGAATGCTGAACCCTCCTTATTCATTGATTTGATGAAATTTTTCATCAAGCCCAGCTTAATATGAAGTGGTGGGAGCAAAATTTTTGTTGGTGGTACAAGGGGCACTGAAACGACATTATGCGACCCAGGTTCAAAATTCTCTCTGGATGCCCATTCACGCTGTGCATAGTGCTTCTTATCCGCTCGGCTATCCCATTTGCAGAGGAAACATGGGTATTTCGTGTATCCCCCTTGCATTCCCAATTCAAATGCCACAATCTGAAAAAAAATGAAAATATTTAAAGAATTTAGAGAATTTGTTCTATCAGATAAAAAAATCTATGCATTGGACTGTATCACTTCTGTGGGGAAGTTAAGTGTTCTTCTACGCTCTCAAATAACCTTTGGAAAAACAACATAGTCAATAGCAATAGTTTACTTATGATATTAGTATTACCTTCAAATCTCCACAGATCCTCCAGTTATGTTGGTCGTATACGAGAGCACCCAGTAAAATTTTCATGTTATCGTAGCTCTCAGTAACTTGTACGGAATGTGCTACAGGGACTGATGCAACCCTATTCCCAATGTTGAGAAGTACTGCTTTCAAACTCGTTTAGACGAGTCTATAAATAGCCTCCATTCTGATGCGTTATATGGCAGGCCCAAGGATTCGATTAGCCCCTCAACATTGCAGCAGTACACTAAGGAAGAGGTATTTTCGTGCACTGCAAAAACTTGCGGAATTCTTCCTCTCGTTTCCTATACCAGGAGAACGTTGTTCCCGGAGCCAGCAAGTTGTCCTCTCGAAGTCGTGAGCCCAAGATCTCGGCAGCTAATTTGGAAAGTCCTAAATCCCTGGTAAGATCATTAAGTTTGGCCTGGTTGAGGGGCCTCGGCTCATTTGAAGCGGTATTTTGAGGTGTATATACGACTGGGACTGGTCATTGGCATTGGTCATTGATTCATCATCAGAATCATCGAAGTCCAGGGTTTGAGGTGGGTCGGGTATTGGAATTCCAGGACTATGGGGTACAGGTCTCATAGCAGAAGGAATGTCAGGGTATACAACAATGTGTTTATTCTTCTTGTTAACTCTGAAAATAGAAACACAGAAACATGGATATAAAACTTGCATATGAAATAGAAGAAGCATTCAGACAGTGGCGGCTCGTGAGGGAAGGCTGCGGTCTGTAAGATATGAAATAGGTCGATGGAGTCTGTATATTTTCTTTCTTTTTCATTCATATTGTCCCTTCGGGGACAATATGAATGAAAAAGAAAGAAAATATACAATCGTTTTATATGTAAATGTAACTTGTATAACAATATGTATGTGTAAATGTATTTTCTATAACAATATGTATATGTAAATGTATGATTACCATTATGGTGAGTATTATGCTATATATGGTGAATATTACATTATGGTGAATATTATGTCAAGTTTCATACGAGGATTTCAAAATATTTAAGAAAATAAATTTATAAGCCCACCTTGGAGGTTTGTCATGCAGAAATAGCAATCTGTCACGTGATCCTTTCCTTCTCTCCAAATCATGGGAATTCCAAAGGCAAAGATTTCGCTCTGCCTTTGCTCCATCTTCTCAAATTTTCAATGCACGTCTTGCAGCACATATGAGGGGCGAAATTTTTGTCCTGGTCCCCTAGCTTAATTCCAAAGTATGCTCTATACATTGTCTTCACAAATTTAGTGATTTGGGACTGGTTATTTGGCATGGTAACCGTCCCACATATGTAGCAGAATCTATTGGGATCATTTTTACACGCTCTATTCATTATGAAATATTTTATCTATATGCCTGAAAAGTAAAAAAAGATATTATACAAGTGAAACAAGTGATGATAGATGTTACAGTTCCAATTCCGCTTTGACAAAATCACGAAACATTCTATTTTACTTATGAGGCCATAGCCGGATAACCTGAGCTGATTGAGAAACACGGATTGCAGATTCGAAATCAGCAGGAAAAACTCTATAAGAATCACTTACAAAACCCTTGACAGCAAAATTGATGCATACCAGTGTAATGATAGCAAGTTTTATTATCAGAATATAAAGCCAATAACATAACTTAATGTACAATTTCTTTAGCGATACGCCTAAAATTTGAATGCAGATAGACTTGAAGATTACAAACACGTGCAGTTGTAAGCCTGTACACAATATTAACAATCTTCTGAGCAAAATTTCCTATTCAGACAAAAATATTCAATTACAAAAAGGTCATTCTCGGATTTTCATACAAAATATGTAAACAAAAAATGAGTTTTTACTTACGAAAAAAAGAAAAATGAAATTAAGTTTTTGAATGAAGAAATTTTTCAGTGATTCTGTAAAAAGTCTAAATAACTACCCCGTTTACATAAAATTATAGTACTTTGATAAAATCTTCACCCTGTTATCAGTAAAAATAAAAATAAATATCGCTATGCTATCCGTGTTTTATAGCCTTGGTTGAAGCCAGTGGCAAAACTGCTATCTCTCTCTCTCTCTCTCTCTCTCTCTCACTCTATATATATATATTATATATATATATATATATATATATATATATATATATTATATATATATATATATATATATATATAAATGCAACATTATTTTATTTTCCACAAATTCTCTTTATGTTTGACATTTTCCTAAAAATAGAAATGAATCTCAAAGACTTTTGCCTGAAAAGCTGTCATTCTTCCCAACGGCATATTCAGATAAGAATACTGTAATTAAATTACAAATATTAAATGTTAATCCCAACATCGTGTAAACCAGTATGGATGTAATGTATATCTTATGTAATGTTTATTTCTCAATAATGATCATTATTATTATTATTATTATTATTATTATTATTATTATTATATATGTATATATGTCATATGTTAGGGGATTTTTGCTAGTTCGCTAGTTCTTTCATTGTAAAGAAACTAGTGATAAAACTTAATCTCGCACTGGTCTGGGTGTAGGAATAAGACTGTTTCACACTGGTGGCAGCTATACAGTCATATAGCATTAAATAGAGTACTACAATTGATCAGTTACTGTTTAGGTTACAGTAACGTCAACATAGTTGACCTAGCGGCATTCCAAACTGCTTCTGTGCCGCGAAAGATTGGAAGCAAATGGCCTCGGAGCAAAAATGGCTTACCCAGTAAATTTGTCATCCTTGCTTTGTGAGTCGAACAAAACTGTCGTTCTTTCTTGGTTCCCGTCCAAGTTCAGAATCAAGAATACTTCTTGATTTCTCAGTGATTACTTTTATTTTAGTAACCAAATGAGGGTGCTAACAATATACTGTAATTTGTTTGGCCTTTTTCAAATACATCTTAAATGGAGTCGCGCCTTGGCCTGGTATGATTGGAATGTTTTTCACAAGAAAACATCTCATGAAATCCAAAACAGTTAATAAGTCCTTGACACCTTGACATCTATCTATCTATCTATCTATCTATCTATCTATCTATCTACCTATCTATCTACCTATATATATATATATTATATATACATACATATATATATATATATACACATACTTTATCTGTCCAGCGTTTCATGCTAGCCCTTATTCCCCAATGTATGCTAATGGGTAACTGGGCACACGAGATAAGTGTGTGCATGGTGTGAATGAACTCTGAGGCTATTCTTTTCATTATACTTTCCTCACTCTTCTATAAATCTCCTATCACCACTCTTTTCTTTCAGCAGTGGCTGGTTGTCTATTCTATAATTTACTGCTGTTATTATTCGTCCGTGAAAGTTTTAGCTGTTTACAAGCATTAGGATGGTATGAAAGTTTTTTAGTATTTTTTATTTTCATTTGTTTGTATGTTTTTCTTTCTTGGGCTAACCTGAAGTGGATGTTAGAGTCTTTGTTCTCATGAAAATTTGTAATTCTGAAATTAAAATTAAGTATGTATTAATTAAAAACTTATTTTCTTTTTTGTTATTCACCAACTAACTGGTCGGTCTGTTTTTATTTTTCGTTGAAATAACCTGTATTAAATATGGACGTTGAATATGAACGGTACATCATAAACCCACCCTCATTTTTGTTTTCCTTCAAAAGCCGTGAAACTATCATTGGATTATAAAGGTTAGTTCGCTATAATATCAGGTGAAACATAATATAATATTATAGTGAACTAAACTAAAAGGACATAGTTAACTCCAAAGCTCGTCACTAAGATATTAGAAGACAAGCCTTATTTTTTTTCCTGAGCTTTTCGTAAACATTCGATAACAATCTCTAAATCACAAAGATGTTATTCAAAACAGTCGTTTAAACATTGATAAAAAGATAAAAACAGAAAATATTCTTTAGAAAAGAGTTCAGAAGAGATAACTAAGTTTTCTTTTCAACTGAAAATTTGTTTAAAGAAAATGGTTTTTTGTAATTTTAAAAACTGAAATAAACTCAATAATAGTTGAAAAAACGCTATGAAATCCCACGCAATAAAATTAAAAGGTAAACAAAACGCAGTAAGAGTTTTGATCTTTACAGTGGGTTCTTCTTTAATGTTGACAAAAACAATTTGTCTTAAATTTATGAGGTTAACTGTGAACATGTCTTCAGATCGAGTAATAATTAATTAAGTGAGGCATCAAAATCAAGCGTCATATTTCATCTGGCGCAGAGAGCTGTTTCGTGTAATTGTAATCAAAGTCAGATGAGGTAGGATGTTGGATGAGCTTGGTTACTCTCATTATCATAAATCATTGCGGCATTAATGAAAAGGCTATGGTATTAAATTCGGAATGTTTCTGGTAAAAAGAGAAAGAAAACCTTACATTAGCTCTAGTTTAAATGAGTTTAATGTTTTAAATAGTTTATAAAAAAAAATTCGGATCACCTGAAGATCAGGGTCACCAGCCTTCTTTAATTAGCCTTATAAGGCTAATTAACGAAAATGTCACGACCTAACTTAACCAATTGTAAGGTCAACTGTACGCCCTTGACGATTGGTTAGGTTAGGTCGTGATATTTTCGTTAGTTAACCTTGTAAAGCTAACTAAAGCAGGCTGGGGGCCGTGATCTTCAGGTGATCCAAAAATTCAGTTAATATTTAGGTGCGCCTCCTGTGTCGACAACGAAATGCAGAAATCAACATTTAAAAACCATAACATGAGTACAGAAATATGGAGAACCATGACGTGTTAAAAGGAAAATGGTTTTATCCCAGTTTACTGAGTTGTATATAACGTTTTGCTAAGGGGTACAAACCAAAGTAAACAAAGACAGAGCAAAATTAATATACCAATTGAAAGCTTCATTCAAAGTGAATAAAATAACGTATCAATATCTCGAATGCTTGTTATTACCCTCACGTACAGATCTCAGACGTTCAGGGTATGATTTCAGTAAACATTCAAACGAATCTCTGTCATGCTCAAGTTCTTGAAGGATGGCTTGAATATGTTGAAAGAAAAACTCTTGCGAATATTGGTTGGAACCAAATTCCCACAGCATCAAATCTTCCACTTCGTCTTTGAAAATCGCTCCAAAGTGCTCTGCTACGTTCAGATCAGGAGAATTTCCTGGCACTGAACCCAATCAAAGAAATCAAGCCCAGATTCTCTCAAAAGTTATTGGGTGGCATTTGCACGGTGGCGTTATCATGGCCATAAACTACTTCTAAGGTGTCTTTTACATTTTGTGGATCCGAAAGAAATGGAATGACATTTTCTGTGATATGCACCATGACAGCATTGAAGCAAATGAATATTTCAATGCAACGAGATTTTTTGCAAAGCTGTTAATAATGTCTTTGGTCTTCAATATCTTCTAAAAAATATGACCACACTCTATCATTTTCATAATTTAGCCAGCGGACAGTCCAAAAGAAGAATTCATCATTTGGTGCCAGGTGCATAAAATCATCTTTATTCTACAGACGCAGATAATCGGAAAACCAAAGTTGATTCTCAGTGTTTGTTGGGAATATCATTGGATTTGGGATCACATGGAAAGGTTTCATTCCTTGTCTCGTGCGATATCGTTGAATCATTGACTGGTCAACAGTTTTCTATCGCCTCTCCAAAAAGATTTTGGCAACGTGAGTGCAGCTTCGCCGTCTTTTGCCACTGCTTTCAGTCACAGTGTCTTTTCTCTCCTGCGACAGTTTTGCGGCCTTGCCTTCGCCAAATTTTGTAAAGCACGAATCGTGTCCTTTCTCCCAATTGTCAGTCACACATCTTTCACTACAATAAAGTTTTCGAGCAATTCGCTTCCAAATGATGAAAGTTGCATCTGCTTCCATTGCTTTTCGATAGACATTTGCTCAAATTCGACTAAACTCGCAGTCCTTTCTCACTATCTCCAACGACACCAGCCATCGTCACCTTCAGTTAGTAATCTAAAATCACACTGAAATTATCGATTAAAGCAAATATAACACATGTACACTTAAGTTTGCACTTCCCAAGCAAAGGCTTATACGTAAATCCATACATTTCAAGGTGCAAGTATACAATAGATACCGTTAGAACGGCACAGTTGTAGATATAATTATAAGTATAGATACAGAAATGAATAAATATTACCATAGTTATGGATATAAACCCAGCGAGAAATGGGGCGTTTAGAAAAAATGTCATGAAAATTTTAGTGACGTTTTATAAACGTTTATGACATTTACTAACTGTCCCATTTCTTGGTGGAAGATTTAGACATACAGTCACGTACGCAATTCCATGACTATCTCTCTCTCTCTCTCTCTCTCTCTCTCTCTCTCTCTCTCTCTCTCTCTCTATATATATATATATATATATATATATATATATATATATATATATATATATATATAACAAAGTTAATCCCTAATTCCAGAGATTACTTCGAGACGATGTTGGATTGAGTAAGTGTCTTCAGATTCCAGAGATTGCGGTTTTTTCTTTTAATTATAAAGTTTCCACATCTCTCTCTCTCTCTCTCTCTCTCTCTCTCTCTCTCTCTCTCTCTCTCTCTCTCTCTCTCTCTCTCTCAACAATGTCAACAATGGCATTAACACAATGAACATTACCAAACGGACGCGTGTTTTCGCCAAAAGAGAATTGCCTCGTAGTATTATGGCTATAAGTCTGTTCTCTTCTTTGAATGCGCGAAAATATCTCTCTTCATTTCGCTTAATTGACTTCCTGCTCCGCATTATTTAAGAAGATATTTCAATGTAGTTGGTAAAGTACATCATAATTTTAATATTAATTCATTAAAATGCCTTTAAATTAGTCCATGCAGAATCTCCCATTCATACCCCCCCTCCCCGATTTCAGCCCTCGTCCCCTCCCCCTTATTCATCATCATCATCATCATCATTATCATCATCATCATCATCTTTTTCTGGAATTAGTCCAACGGCTCCAAAAGAATGATTTTCAGAAGCGGTATAGAGCTAACCTTTTAAACGGAGATAAAATCTATACCAAATGGAATCCTCCAAGAAGATGTAATAACTCAATTAAAGGCTTTTAGGACCAAACTCTTCTTATCTTTTCATTCATTTAATCCTTCTTTAAATTCTTTTACATCTCTCTCATAGCACCAGACAAAATCTTAGTTTTGAACAATCGTTGCATTCAGTCACGTTAAAATGTATTTAAATCACGTTCTTAGACTCCATTTTTCTTTACAGAATATAAAATATTGATAGAATTGAGAGAGAGAGAGAGACAGGCAGAGAGACAGGCAGAAGTACACACACACACATACATATTATATATTATATGATGCAAACCCACAGGGAAAAAGAAAAATGATTCCAAGGTCTTTCGTGTATTCAGAAGTACACCTCGTCAGGGAATAAGACGACGAGGTGCACTTCTGAATACACGAAAGGCCTTGGAATCATTTTTCTTTTTCCCTGTGGATTTGCATCATTCATTCATTTCACGTGTTTAATTATGAAATTCATCCCACACAAACACACATATATTATATATTAGTTACAATTGTGTTATTACAGGAGATTTAAATAGTGATCTCACAAAAAAGCATTCAAATAATGACGCAAGCTTCCTTCGCAACATCATGACTGCAAGTGGTTTTAAATTAGCTATTACAAAGTCAACTAAACGTCACAATTACATTAGAAATTCGACTCTGCTAGATCAGATCTGGGTGCGATCCCCTCTTGACTGCATTCCGGGTATAATTATATTAAATATCACAGATCACTTGCCTACACACACCATGCTAATCACTTATTTCTTTGCAAAGGAAACTATAAAAGTTGACTCTAGATCTTACAGCTATAATAACAAATTAAGGTTCCTGAGAGAAATAACATCTTTTGACTGGACTAGAAAGTAACCATGACAGTGGAACAAAATTTCAAGTATTCTCAAGCACACCCATGGATATATTCAACAAAAACTTTTCTCTTACATCAAAAGTAATATCTAAAGCTAAGTGCAACAACCTATGGATCACCCCATCGAAAATACTGATTTAACCCTTTTGCATCATCTATTTTCTCTAAATATACAATGAATCATTTAATTTAAAATTATGTAACATTTTGTAAGCTCTACATTGAATTTATTATTATTATTAGTGCTATTATTATTATTTTTTTGTTATCCTATTACTATCACTTGCCACTTTCAACTTTTAAATTAATAAATAAACAAAATGCCATTAATTTTGTCTAAAAAGCATCCGTGATTCCAACGGCATAGTCAGATTAGAGTACTGTGATTATATTAATGTCATATCAAATATCTAAAAACTGTAAATCTGTCACTTGTATTTTTTTCTAAATAAAGATTTTCAATTTCAATTTCTAGACGTGCAGCAATGGGCCCGGAATTACTTCCACACCACCGCAATGCTCGTCTTGCTTTCGCTCGTGAGCATGTCAATTGGACTCCTCCAAAAGCAACCCTCTCTGTAAAAGTGCACAGGGCGAATCTTTCTCCTGTTCTTCTCCACACTCTTTCTCATCTATCGGATGTTCGAAGATTAAATCTTGATTCGTCCGTGAACAATACTCGTCCCCATTGGACCATAGTCCAATTGATATAGTATCTATTGCTGGACGTCTAGCATGTAAGCCACTTTCCATAAGTCTCCTTCTAACGGTTCGCTCCGATACACTGGCGTCTCGAGACCCTTCCAGCTCATTGCGGACGTTTGTGGCAGTCAAGCGACGATCTCGCAAAACATTCAAGACGATGAAACGATCGTCACGGGCAGATGTGCAGCGCGATCTTCCAGATCCTGGTCTTCGGGTGTACTCTCCTGTCTCCACATAACGTTGGTAGACACGTCGAACCGTTGTTCTTGGAATTCCTAGCGCATCGGCGACGTAACGCTGGCTCCGACCATCTTCAATTAGGGCGACGACTCTTGCGATGTTCACTGCACTCAAATCCATTGTAAATGTCCAATTCTGAAACCCAAAAGAATTAGAAGTCTATCTGTCACTAAACGCAAATGCCTACTCCCACTAATGGAAGAAAAAAGTGGCACTAGCAGTCTAAGAGCAACTGAATGTCAGACTGTCGAATTCTTGAAAGAAGTCGAAAATTCGTTACAGCTGGTGTGTTCGCAGCTGACGTTGTTTTGTCTCGTTATTTGGTTGCCTCATAGACTATATTTTCGAATTTTAAAACTTTTATAAACAGAAGGTTGCCCACTTTTTTGCTTTTCGCGATATTCCAAGTGGGCCGATTTTTCTGCCGCTCAGTGTATATATATATATATATATATATATATATATATATATATATATATATATATACTGTATATGCGCCTCTGTGGTGTAGTGGTATAGTCGCTGACTATGAACCCATCGGCCCCGGAATCGAGACCCGGTGACGGCAGGCGGCGCGCAGCAAAACGCAGCTGTTCATCCTTTTACACAATAAAATAATTGTTTGGTAGATAAATGGGCACCCTGTGTAGCCTAAGACTCTGGGCTGCTGGTGGGCTTGGTTCGGATTCCACGTTAAACTGTAGGTCTAAGGTGGAGTGACGAGCTTGACCTTCGTCAGAATGAACAATTCGGGCGGAAGCAAAACCAAGGTTACCAAGGTATAAATATATAAGAGAGAGAGAGAGGGAGAGAGAGAGAGAGAGAGAGAGAGAGAGAAGAGAGAGAGAGAGAGAGATTAGAAGGACGAAGTAATCCATTCTTGTCACGCTTCACTTGGTGCGTCACATAAGAAACTTATTTTCAATAGTTTGAATGATAGACTCCAAGTTTTAATCGCTATTGTCGCGGTGGGTCTTTCAAACTGGCAGGTGATTATTCGTTTGCCAACTCACCCGTGTACTATCCCAAGCCAATCTGAGATACTGTATAATAATGGGAAATTGAGAGGTGTCAGTTGTTCGTAATTTGTTTGACCATCGCTTCCAATGACAGAATTTTATTTCTTTTGATTGGTGGTGGCATCACTGTCCGTCTCAATTCCCCTTCTTCACTGAAAGACATAAAAGAAAACACCAACGAACCAGCTATAACTTGGCTGATATTGAAAGCGAAAGTGAAATTTTGTTTCAATCTACGAACTTTGAGGTGATGAATAAGTGCATTGCAAAGTTTTGTATTATAATAATAATAATAATAATAATAATAATAAAAATAATAATTAATAATCTTTACTGAGAAAGAACACATTACATAAGGTATAAGGTATAAGGTATACATCACATCCATATTGGTTTAAACAATGTTAGCATTAACGTTTAATTTTGTATTTTTTAGTGACACGTAGTTTAATTACAGTATTCTTATCTGAATATGCCGTTGAGAAGCATAATGACAGCTTCTGAGGCAAAAATCGTTGATATTAATTTCTATTTTTACGAAGGAAAATAAGATAATATCAATAGATTTTGCGGAAAATAAAATAAAAAGTTGCATTTAGAATTCTGTCCTTACAAATGAAAATTGAAATAATCTTCGAAATAAGAGCAAAAAGGAAGTGGTAAACAATACGATATGATAACAGAAATAATAGAAAAGAAATATAGTAAACAATACGCTGAAAAGAACATGCATTGTAATTATATATATATAGAGCATATAGTCATATATATTATATAAATAATCATCATCAGAATCGGAAGTACGTAGCTCAGTACCACAAGGGACAGTACTGGCCCCACTCCTGTTCATTATCTGCTAACAGACATAAACAGTGGAGTAAACAGCAACAGTATATAGTAACATCCTTTGTAGACGATACAAAGATCAGCAGAAAAATCAGCGATGTAAATGAAGTGGAGGCCTTGTAGAGGGACACGAACAAAATATACAAATGGTCAGAAGACAACATGACATTTAACACAGAGAAATTTCAGCTCTTGAGATATGGTAGAAAAGAGGAACTTAAACAGACTGCATATTACGCTCCAGATAGACAGGAAATTCAGAGAAGCAGGAAAGCGATCGATCTGGGGGTAATAATGACCGATGATGCGAAATTCGAAACACAAAATCGGGTAGCGATAAATAAAGCAAAAAGCGTCGCGGGACAGGTACTAAGAGCGTTCAAGAGAAGGGACAGGACAGTAATGATTTCCCTGCTAAAAACACTGATTATACCAAAATTTGAATACTGCCCAGTTTTGACGTCCTCATAGAAAAAGGAAGAAACTAATAAACTAGAAGAAACGCAAAGGCATTTCACAGCCAAGATTGATGGCTGCAAAGATCGGTTGGGTGGTCAGTTGTATGGTATGTGATACGTGACTGAATCTCATGCGCGCGGTGGAGTTTTGAATTTTGGTTGCTTGAAAGCAGATGGCTAGTCCTGAATTGTTAGAATTTCAGTGCTTCATGTGTGTGAAATAAAAAAAAAAATGAGGAAATAATTTTCATCGAAGGTTTCTCTGTTAAAGAATTTGTCTGTATTATTAGATTTGCTCAAGTACAAACGGCACACTATAATATCAATAACCTAAGAGTTGTCTTCTGCAAAAGAAGACAGAATTGGTAGCCAGTAGAGGTGGAAAGAATACATCAGTACTCGAGTATTCTTGTACTCGAGTACGTGTATTTGTTGTACTCGTATTCGTACTCGTACTCAAGGTAATCTGAAATCTCTGTAATCGTACTCGTACTCAAGGTAATCTGAAATCGCTGTAATCGTACTCGTACTCGACCAATCAACCTCTCGTGATCAATTACCACGTGCTACTAATTTGTCTATGCTGTTCGATAACTATAGCAACCTATAGCTTCCAGAATGTTTTAGAAAGCCTTCAGCGGACAAAAAATGCTTGCGCAGGGCATCTCGGAGGTTAGTATTAGTTAGCGATCTGTAGAGATCTGGTGGTATCTGACGTCACTGTGGAAGGTTGCACATATAATATATATATACATTATAAATATATATATATTATTATATATATATATATATATAATATATATATATATATATCTATATTTTTACAGGTTATGTATTATATTATATTTTTTTTATTTTTATAAGAAAGCCGAGTTATTTTGATGGAATATAAAACATCTTACAAAAGATGCTGAATAAAGCATTACGTAATTGACATTACTTATAACTTTATAAGTACATGTGATATATATATATATATATATATATATATATATATATATATATATATATATGTGATATATATATATTATGTAACAGTACAGCAAATACATCTTGCTCCTTTCGTGTCCATTTTTTCATTTTCCATTGTAATGTGTTCATATGGTCTCATAACAAATAAACTTTGCTCATGCAAGCACTAGGTAAAGCACTAAAAAACGTTGTACTCGTACTCGAGGGAATCTAAAGTCGCTGTAATCGTACCCGTACTCGAGGAAATCCGAAGTCGCTGTACTCGTACTCGTACTCGCTTACTCCAAAAAGTCTGTACTTGTATTCATACTCATACTCCTCCAGTTACAATATTTTGGTATTCTTTCCACCTCTAGTAGCCAGATCTCGCTACTTCCCATTAGTGATGTATGTCACATCCGCATCCGCATAAAATTCAACATCCGCATCCGCACCTACGGGATGCGGATGTATACTATTTAGCTATTTTTTGCTATTTTTGAAGCACAATTTGCCCTTCATTCAACTCAAATACCGAAACTTGTGCAGCCTTCATTTGATCTTTAATGTAACTGGCAATGTCTGTTGTGTATTTGTATAATTAATTGTTCATGCTACAATACATAATGTCATAAGCACACTACTTTCCAAAGGGTGGTGGTTGGGGAAAGTGGTTGGTGGGATGCCAGACGAGTTGGGTCCCCTTCCCGCATCCTGGTAATACACAGTTGTGTGGCGAAAACTCGTCTAAAAAGAGGAGAGTGTATGTAAAAAAATTATAATTACAAAATAATATTATCTAATATCTAATATTATCGAATATTTAATGTTTATAACTAACCAAAAATCGAAAGTTAATTAATAACTTAAGTATGAATTTAAACTATCATATTATCAAGCTGACAAATTTATACATGAACATCCGCATCCGCGGATGTCTGAAATTTGTAATATACTGTAATATTACAGTATATTACAGTATATTACAGTCAATGCGTGAAACCAGTCATTTCAAGTAATGCCTAAAATTTTAGGCATTTCGCGTAATATCTGTGACTCTTGAAAGTTGAACATAGGTAATACGCATTACTAACCTAACCAACCTAATCTAACCTAACCTAAGCTAACGCTAACTTAATCTAAACTAACCTTCACGAAGTGGTTAATCGCTTAATCGAATTAGCGAAATGCCTGAAGCTTTTAGGCATTACGTGAAATGACTGGTTTCACACATTGACTGTAACATATACTGTATATATATATTTTGTTGGTTAGGTACTGTATCAGTACAAATACAGACAGTAGTATACAGTTCACAGTTCAGACTAATGCATGATTATATTTGGCTTTCAACGATGAAATAATGTTGCGGGAAAAAATCCCTCTTTTTTTTAATATTCATCAAATAAATTTTTTAAAATGCTTTTAACATGTTTCACATTACATCCATTTAGTTTCTTTTTATCCTTAATTTGGGTCTTCCTCAAATGACTGAGTTAAAAACGGGATAATTGGAAGCGTAGTGTGGAAAAATTCTAAAAGCTTTTCTTTCCGATTAATTTTTTCTTATTTTCCTATAACTCTTCTTTCAACACTTTTTCTGTCATTTCTAGCTAGAGGAAGGGAAGCTTTGTCTCTCCTGTGTTATACTTTCATGTGAAAGTTTTATACGCTCGTAAATGTAAGCCTATGGGATTTTGTTATCGTTCCTCTCTCTCTCTCTCTCTCTCTCTCTCTCTCTCTCTCTCTCTCTCTCTCTCTCTCTCTCTCTCTTATAATATATATATCATTTACGTAAATGACATAGATATAGGTATACTAAGCATTCTTTCAGAATTCGTCGACGACACCAGACTAGGTTCTCATGTAGGCAGTGAGTAAGTGTGCATAGAAAATTCCAAAAGACAATTTTGCTCACTGGGTGACTATCTCACAAATGTCCTTTCACGTAGGGAACTGATTCACACTGGGACTAGCTATTAATGTACAAACTTTTCTGTTTGGAGAGAACCTCACTACAACGACCACTCTGGAAAAGGACTTCGGTATGTTATACTGTACAGTAAGTAATGGCCTCAAATTTTCCAAGCATTGCCTTGAAGTAGACAAGTATAATACCGGACTATAATTCTCTCACCTTATTAAAAAAGTTATTCTACCTCACTATAATGCGTTAGTTAGGTCCCCACTTCGAGTATACTTGCAGTTCTGGTCCCTATTTTTTGGAGAAAACGCATACAAAGGCTTGAAAATTTTCAAGCCTAAGCGATTAAACTAATTCCGTCTGTCCATCACAAATTAGGCGTTCATATTGTAGACGCTCTGATCTTCATTTATATTCCTGAGATAAGCGTCGGCTTAGAGACGAGCTAATCCGGGTCTTTAAATTTCTGAAAAACATCGACAAGGACCCTCGCAAGTTAAAATGAAAACGACATAATACGATCGTTTCCTTACATACAAGAGTGTTAATCATTGACATAAACTTCCTTTTGATGTCATTTCAAGCGCCTCCTTCGATTTTTCAAAAAACGAACTAAACCAGGTTTTAGACGACTTCCTTGAATAAGACGATTTGCATTCGGGATTATTAATTAATAAGACTATTTGCATTCGGGATTATTAATTAATAAGACTATTTGCATTCGGGATTATTAATTAATAAAACTATTTGCATTCGAGATTATTAATTAATAAGACTATTTACATTCGGGATTATTAAGTAATAAGACTATTTGCATTCTGGATTATTAATTAATAAAACTATTTGCATTCGGGATTATTAATTAATAAGACTATTTGCATTCCGGATTATTAAGTAATAAGACTATTCGCATTCGGGATTATTAATTAATAAAACTATTCGCATTCGGGATTATTAATTAATAAGATTATTTGCATTAATTAATAAAACTATTTGCATTCAGGATTATTAATTAATAATTAGTGATCACTGAATTATGTTTTATTCCATCGCTTTGTTTTAATTCTTTGGAGGGTATCGATCAGCGTTGCCACTCATGAAAAACAAAATTTTCAAGACATGCGTGAGATTTTTCCTAAAAAAATTTTCAAGGTACTGCTAATCTGCTACAGTGTGATTATTTTCATTGGCACTTTAAATTAAAATAAAAAACAGGCTGCAATACACATTTATACTGATTGTTTTGTCGAGTCGATTTTTCAAGATCTTTGGTAACTTTTGGTTTGCTTCCGCCCCAATTGTTCATTCTGACGAAGGTCAAGTTTTTCACTTCACCTTAGACCTACAGTTTAACGTGGAATCCGAACCACGTCCCACCAGCAGCTCAGCGCCTTAACCACTAGGCCACCCAGGGTACCCATTTATCTACCAACCACTTTCTTTATTGTGTGGAAGGATGAACAGCTGGGTTTTGCTGTGCATCGGCTGCCGTCACCGGGTCTCGATCCTAGGGCCGATGGATTCTTAGTCAACGACGCTAACCACTACACCACAGAGGCGCATATTTAGTAAAATTTTTCAAGGAGTGGCAACGCTGGTATCGACTCACGATTATTTGCATATTTCCAAATTCTGTTGGGGGGAAATATAAGGTGATCCAAAAGGGTATTCTCAAAATACTTTACTGGCCATTATTTCTGGGAATACCTCTTCGGATCACCCTGTATATTCTAAACAAAAATTGCAGGGAAATTTTTAGAACAGCTCTGACTCTTTTATAAAATCTTCCTGCAATTTTTGTTTGCAGCTCGCAGAATATCCGAAGAGGTGATCCGAAGAGGTGTTCCCAGCAATAATGGAAAATAAATTATTTTTGCGAACACCGTTTTGGTTCACCCTACATTTCCCCACCCCTCCCACAGAATTTTTCTTCGACGAACTTTTTTCGCCATTACATATGATAAAACACTTATAACATTTATTATCGATATTAATTTATTTAATTTGCACGTTCGGTCAAAATGACGTGGGCAATCTTGGTGACCTTTGACCCAGAAGATCCCATTATATAGGCCCCAATACTATTATACCCTTTACGAGGTTAGTCTAATCTTTACCATTTAATTATCCTGAAAGTATACCTTTGGTAACCTTTGGTTTGCTTGAGCCCGAATTGCTCGTTCCGGCAAATGTCAAGCTTTTCACTCCACCTTAGACCTAGAGTTTAACGTGGAATCCGAACCACGTCCCACCATAAACATAATGAAATTAAAATAGATTAAAATAGTAGATGTTGTGAATATAATATGCATCTATATTAATAGTAGTAGTCACGAGTGAATAATATATATACAGTATATATATATATATATATATATATATATATATATATAGAGAGAGAGAGAGAGAGAGAGAGAGAGAGAGAGACAAAGACCGGCAGACAAAGGGACTCACGCAAGGAGATTCCATTAGTCAATCAGTTTTAATGTCATTTTTACATTGTAATGCATTATTATGCAAATATCTTGGTACTGTTCATTTCAGCTCTCTCTCTCTCTCTCTCTCTCTCTCTCTCTCTCTCTCCTCTCTCGCTCTGTCTTGCAAAGGTCAAGCTCATGAAACCTTTCTGAAGTGTATTTATGTTTGGCAAAGCTTTGCAAGAGGATGGAACGTTTCTGGTTACCCATTTTCCTTTGTTTGCATTTAAAATAAATATAAAAGTATTATGTCCTGATGTTTGTTCCGAGTTATTAATGAACTAACTGTATATTTGACAAGTAAAGGATATAAACTTTATAAAAATATTTCATTTAAAATTCTGTATTTGTTTATCCATTTATCTATCTACATTATCTATCTGTAAGTGAAAGCGCTTTGATGGCTTCCGATTGTTTCTATTAAACTGTAAGGTTTTCGGAACGTTCTTGTGTTTACGTATATATATATATATATATATATATATATATATATATATAATATATATATTATAATATAAATATATATAAAATATCCTGTATATCCGCCCCTCTTCTTAATAATTGCGGGACATTTGTCTGACACCGAAAACACGAGTTTATGTAAATTTCTTCTGGAATGTTCACTGTACATCCTTTGTACAACATTTCCTGATGATCCTAGGTTTATTTCTTTCCTTAACCTTGTTTTCAGATACTTCCATGGTGAATTTCAGACGAGATTAATGTCAGGGCTTTGAGGTGGCCACTGTAAAAATACTCTTTGTGCTCTTCAGCAGCCTCTTTTCTCGCCAAAGAGATCTTGTTTATTATGGCTGTGTTTTTTGGATAATTACACTGCCCAACAAAAAAAACGTTTTTGCTGCTGATTTAATTCTAAGACCTGTTTCTGGGTAATATTGATGTGCTGATTTCAAAAATCACCTTAGATTTTGTCAATCACATCAGGTTTTCGCGCAATGCAATATGCCTATTTTGGGTGATCCATGAAGGGCGCTTATCAAAATTGATGATTTTGAGACCTGTTAACAGCTGTTTTGCTGTTAAAATTTTATCTGTGGATAAGAAAACTGATGAAAGATCCGCAGTTCAGTAACTCAATGACCGAAACAGAGGCAAGAGCTTGGAATGCTTTTGTGGCAGTAGTTAAGAACTTCCTAGGAAACAAAAAGTCTGAAAATTATAAAGATCTTGTAAAGGATTTACTTGTAAACTTTCAGCAGTTGGGTTGCAACATGAGCATTAAAGTTCACTATCTCAACAGTCATCTGGATAAATTTCCAGAAAATCTTGGTGATGTTAGTGAAGAGCAAGGTGAAAGGTTCCACCAAGATATCAAAGTGATGGAAGAACGATACCAAGGAAGATGGGATACCCATATGATGGCTGACTACTACTGCTGGAGCCTGCAAAGAGATTGTCTTGACATCTCTCATTCTAGGAAGTCCTATAAGAGAAAATTTATCAGCACTGAAAAGTAAGAAAACAAGAAAAAGACAATGTTAAGAAAACTGGTCCCGTGCTTGCTTTAATATGGATTCATTTTTTGCTTATTTAAACACTTTTAATCACTTTATGTGTCAATATTACCATTGTATATTAAAGTTCACTCCCTGCACAATTGTTTACTTTTCCATGCTGATTCTGAGTATGTAAAAACTTATTTTTTGAAAAGAAAAAAAATTGGGCATAACCCTGCCAAAATGCGATATCTCCAAAATATCTGTATTTGATTGCTCGTAAACCTGACGTGATAGGCAAAAACTAAGGTGATTTTTGAAATCAGCACACCAAAGGTACCTAAAAACAGGTGTTAGAATTAAATCAGCAAAATTGGTGTTGGGCAGTGTTATCATTGAAATTTCTATCCAATTGGGCGACGCGCATTTGGCAGGGTTTATTTGACTAAGAGGTTATGCTACTGTTCTTTTTTCATTATTCCATCAATTTTCACATTATCGTCAAATCCACTAGCAAAGAAATATCCACAGATTATTATACTGTAGATCCACCTCCAAGTTTAACGGTGCTTACGATACACTCCTCCTAGACCTTCTCGTGGCTACGTCTCTTTACAAATATTCTTCTGGAACTGTCTAAAAGCTCGTAAGAGGAGATTGAGTCTTAATCCTTTCGCTGCGTAATTCGCATATATCCGAACAAAACCGTTCGGATATGCTAGAATTGCTCAGCGAAAGGGTTAATTAAAAGCAAGGCAGCAGATGCAAAATCTAAACCACTATAAGGAACGATTACTCGTAACACGGTAAAAAAAGTTTCGGTACTTTCCTGTTACCCCGGACCCCAGACTTTTTGCCAGTTGCCAGACTTTAATTTTGACACAGAATATTTTCGTTAAAACTAACGAAAATATCGCGACTTAACCTACCAATTATCAAGGGCGTACAGTTTACCTAACCGGGCATTCAATTAACCTAATTAGTTGGTAAGGTTAGGTTAAGTCGTGATATTTTCGTTAGTTTTAACGAAAATATTCTGTCAAAATTGAAGTCTGGCAACTGGCAAAAAGTCCGGTGCCCGAGGTAATAGGAAAGTACTAAAGTTTCCTTTGCATAAGACACAAGGACTAAAGACTCGAATGAAAATTAGACTATGGACCTACGAAATTATAATTGAAATTTTCGAAATTCAAGAACATGTGTGTCAGAGCGCGATAAGACTCCGAGGTGATAGAGTGAAATAAACGAACAGTACAAAGCGAAGGTTTGCCTTTCAATTCTAGGGTTTCAGCACCCATCGCTCCATCAGCGAGTGTCTTTAAAAATTAAATTTTTGGTTTGAGCTATTTTTTGCTACTGTGTCGTAATTTAATTCATGCAACTAACTAAACCTGATAATTATGTAGTTATATAGTTAATAATAATTGTTATATAACGAATGTATACTTGTACAACGTGTAATTTAATTCGAATCCGTACATGTGTGTGTGTGTGTGTGTGTGTGTGTGTGTGTGTGTGTTAAAAATTTTCACATCAAAATGAAGACCAAAAATGGTATAATCCACTTTCTCAAACACATGAAATAACTTTTTCAACTTTTCAAAAATATTTTTGACTTAATATGATCTTGACTTCTCGTTCAAGACCACGTGATGTCGCATGAAAAGGTGTCTAATATGATATATAAAATATGGAAGTAGAAGTTCATAGACCTAATATCTTGTATCTTTGTTCATCCACTGCGAAAAAATGAACACTAAAAAAGGTTTATGTAGGGGAAAGGGATTGTATTTCACGAGTATAGTATTACATTTTTAAAAACAGCTATTAAATTAATACTTTAAACTATTTCCTTACCTCATATACAGTGTATATATATATATGTATGTATATATATATACAGTATATATAAAATGTGTGGGTGTGTGGGTGTTCCAAAATCTGGAATCGCCTCTTTGGGTGAGAAATTTTGAACATTCTTACCTTCCAAATGTACATGCGTACTTGGTATCAGAAAGCATGTAATACTGTAGGTTAAATACATATTTTTTATAATAACTGCATTATTAATACCTTGTTGGACCTCCTCTAGAGTCCATGACGGTGGCACAACGGTGCTGAAGCGACCAAATAGTGACATCGACAGATAGAATTTACTTCCAGGAAATTTCAGCAATTTCCCATAGTTTTTCGTGTTAGCAAGTATTTTCTCTTGGACTATGTTGCTGATGTCTTTCCAAAGGTGTTGTATGGGGCTGCGATCCAAAACCTTAGATGATTAGGATGTAAACTCAAAGACATGTTCTTGAATCTATGATCTTGCATGTTTAGAGGTGTCTTTTAAGTTACTGTCCATCTGTAGAATTCATTAACCATGAAGCAGCTGGGAGCACTGTAGCTTTAAATATTTTCACATACTGGAAGCGATCCATAATGCATTGGATCCGGAAAAATGGCGCTGGACTTGCGTCTGATAATGTGATGTCCAAATCATCATTGACTCCGCTATGCTCCCTTTAAAATTTTGACAATACGTCTGAATAGAAAGTTTATCCTGGGCAATGACGGACAAAAATTAGCATCTTTGTCAGGACGGTTAAATTTTGACTCGTCTATCCATAGTATTTTTTTATGGATGTTTTACTGTCCACTTAGCTGTAGTGTTCATTGGTTCTTGCCTACTTTAGTCGATACTTCTTATTTTCCTTTGATGGTGCTCTTTTGCTCCTTGAAAGTGTCCGTTTAGAGTTTTCTTGCCCAAATGGTGAAATCTGAAGTTTGATCCGAGACTCGAACCAGGAACCTTTAGACTAACAGACCACCGGTTTACCACTAAGTTATTCCGGCGCGGCGGGTACGTAGCCACGACGTAGCCCTTCTTATAAAGAAGAATAAATAAGCTTGCTCTAATATAGGGTGTTCATAAAGTCACGGAAGTGAATATGGTGAAGTGTACATATATATATATTCACTTACGTGACCTTATGAACACCCTGTACTTGTACGCACTATCATTCTTATTTCAGTCTTCATCCAAAACTGAAAACACCTGTGTGTGAGAAATTCAAAGTAAGCGATTCTCAATTCGATCCATTCCCAATGTACGATTTCTCCCTTTAAGTTAGATTTTTCATAGAAAAAAAAAACCCTTCGAGTTTACAATTGCACCACGGTCTCTTTTTACACTTCCCCAAATCAGGAAACTGTTTTCCCAAATTTAGGATTCTCACTTTAGACATTCCTACTTTCGGATCGTGGATGGTAATTGGAATAACATGAGTAGAAAGTAAACACCCGCAAAATATAGAAAAGCATTGAGTACATGAAGCAAATGATGAGTTTATTACATCTTGTGAAATTATTTTTAGCTATTTTATCGGCTTATGGGTTTAGCGTCTGCCTAATTGCATCTTATATACACACGCAGTTATACATTAAATGAAAAAATGCAATAAACCTTTGCTTGCCTTTGACTGCATTAGTATATTAAACATTAAAGACTTGATTAGGGTATAAAACTCGATAAAATATATCGTAAAACCAACTAATTTAGTTTAAAAAGTTTTTATGTACATAAATTTCGTTTTTACGCACTGAATCTAGTGCGTTTAGACATGACCGGAAATGGTTTGAGAAAAAATTTATTGCCATCCTGAAGAGAAATAGTTTAAGAAGTGAGTTATTGAGAGTTTCCTTTTTCCACTAAAACCAGAAGGAAAAAACCGAGATATAAAAGAGGAAAGTTAAGTATCCAGTACGAATATAAAACGTGGCAACTCACAAAAATTGCCAAATTTAAGAAAAGGATATAATTTTATGATCATTAAGTTTTAACAAAGTAGTGTGTGTGTGTATATGACAAATTGACAATTTTATTTTAAAATGTTGGCTTTTCCTTTAAAAATATCTTTCATACACTACTACTACTATACTACTACTACTAATAATAATAATGGGGGTTTAATAATAATAACCCACTCTAATAGACAGAGTTTATTTCCACAACAGTTTCGATACCCACTGGCATCCTCCCCGAAGAGGATACCAATGGGCATCGAAACTGTTGTGGAAATAAACTCTGTCTATTAGAGTGGGTTTTTATTATCATATTTTGACCTTCACGTAGAAAAAAGTGAAGTTTTTTGCATTTATAATGATGGGGGTTATTTAACCTCCTTCGAAATATTTAAGCTTTACGAGGGATCGGAACTACGACGGGTCGCTATACAATCTAGAAGCAGAGAACGGTCTCCCCATCCACCTACTACCCAGACCAAACGTCGCTTAACTTCGCTGATCGACGGAAACCGGTGTTACGACATTAGCCACGACGAAACTCCTTCCTTTCATATACTAAACATACAAAGTACTTCATAATATTTACTGAAATTATATACCCAAGTTTTTTTTATATACCCAAATTTTATTATATACCCAAGTTTCATAGGAGGAGGAAAAAGTCAAATAACTCAAAAGTCAAAAATTTGCTCTCTCGGGTTTACATCCTTTTTCAAGTGTAAGTCGTGGGCACGATACAGCACCTCTTCCTGTTAGATCAGAGAGATTAAGTAATGTTGAGGTTGGTGGTCATTAGCTGTTTGGGTGACCATCCTCTGCTTTCAAATGATGTAGCGAATCGTGGTTCGGATCTAACCTAATAACCTAAAACTGTAGGCTCCCTTCGTCACATGACCTTTGACATGACATACTGTATATACAAGTTATTTATTTTTTTTTACTCACAAGTAGTCAGATATGCAAGGATATGCTGTGAATATGAATATTTTAAACAGAGTGATACACGAATTACTAAAAATAAACTCATTCATAAATTAAAAGAATTAACATAGGAAATGTCAAATACATTAAACAAATTCAACTTTAGAACTGGTGAATTCCTTAATAATTTGGATATGTACGTAAGTCATGCATACATCGTACGAATGTATGTGTGTGTGTGTGTTGTGTATATGTATTCTTATGGATATGTTCTTGAGAGACATATTTTGGAATCTGAATTTTGCTATATTAAAGGCCCTTTTAAAAAATTGGGCTACCCTCTCATTTTTATGGGACAATCTTTTAGGTCCGCCAACAAGAACTTCTATAGCAATATTACTAACGTTAAAAGTTTTAGGGATGCTCTGGTGATCCCGTTTAACGCTCAGTCACTTCGGGATGTTGATCCCTCCCTCAACTTCACCTGGTCTCACAGATCCCCTGTTCCACTCGCGGTCTCCTGCGAAAAAAAATCAACTATAAAATTGTTCTTCCATTTTTGTACTTTATTGAATCCCATGCTGGGATTATTCTAAGAGTTACATAAGAACATAAGAACATAAGAAATTTTTATAGTGGGCACACTAGGGGCCACTTCGGCCCATCGAGGTGGCTCCACTATGTAAAAACTGCCTGTACATTGGCAATAACCAATTTTTACAAAACTAATTAAGTATCAATTTAAAACTAATTAATTATCAATTTAAAACTAAAGATAGAATCTCTGGATCCAGAGGATCAAAGTCACAATATCCACAAATATGTTACACACTATATCTATTTATAACTGACATGCAAATGCAAATATATCAGATCCAAAGAATCCAGTCAATTTCATTATGGTACCCATCAATACCAGTACCATGCCAACCAAAAATAAGTCACGGTCCATATCAATTGCGGACCAAGTCACAATTTACATCCATATACATTACAATATATATACTTAAGAGGAAAAGTGTAGGTGTGGCTGTAAAGACTGTACAGTAATGTAGAAATGTGTGTGCACCCATTTTGGGTCTCCCATTTAAAGGTGTTTGTGGGGCAAGTGAAGATCATGAGTTTTTCAATACCTCACAGTACTATGGGGGGCACCGCTCGACAGAGGAATCTCTTTAAATAGGGTGTGTAAGGACAGAGAGTATCCCTAACCCAATGCTGCCTCCCTATATCCACAACACCTGTGTTGAGCTGTGGGGTCTATCACCCAAATGCACATAATATATATGAAATAAACTAGTACCATTCATGCAATAAAAATGGGCTTAAACACCATCACCAGATGTCCCTTGCAGACATCAAACTATCCAACCTTCTTTTGAAAGAATCAAGCGTATCTGAAGTCACCACTTCTTCTGTCAGACTGTTCCAAAACTTAATTACTCTGTTTGTAAAACTATGTTTTCTTAAATTTGTTCTACATCTTGGCTTAAATAATTTCATACTATGACCTCTAGTCTGATTATTGTGATCTTTAATGAAAAGAGACTCAAAATCTATCTTATCCAACCCTTTTATCATTTTATACACCTCTATCATATCACCCCTTAACCTCCTCCTTTTTAATGAGAACATGCTTAGATATGCCAGTCTTTCCTTATATGTCAATTGTCTTAGAGATGGGATCATTCTTGTTGCTCGTTTCTGTACTTTTTCCAGTTTTTCAATATCTTGTATCAAATAGGGACTATTAAATTGAATGCAGTATTCGAGGAGGGGTCTCACATATGAAATGTATAGTTGCTTTATAATATTGGGTGATTTGTATTCAATGTGTCTCTGCATGAGATTGAGTCTAGCATTTGCTTTATTTCTGATTACCATACAGTGATTTGAGGGTTTAAGTTCATTTGTCACAGTGACACCCAAGTCTTTCTCTTTATCATCATTTTTAATCCAAATTCCATTCATATTGTATTCAAATTCTGGATTTTTTGGCCCAATATGCATAACCTTGCACTTATCAACATTAAATTTCATCTCCCACTTATCTGTCCAGGCTGTTACTCTGTCTAAGTCTTTTTGTATTGCCATTGCTCCTGCTACTGACTTAACATTATGGCCTAATTTTGTATCATCAGCAAATTTTGAGGTTTTACATGATAGGCCCTTCTCTAGATCATTTATATAGACAACAAAAAGCAGAGGTCCCAGAACAGACCCCTGTGGGACTCCGCTCAATACGGGTCTCCAAGTAGACTTATTTCCATTTAGATGAACTCTCTGTTTTCTATTTCTCAGCCATTCTTCTATCCAATCAGCTATATGACCTCTTATACCATGGGCTCTAACTTTTACCAACAATCTTGCATGAGGAACAGTATCAAATGCCTTTGCAAAATCTAAGTATACTATATCTACTGGCTCTTTATTGTCCAAATGCAATAGGACTCCATCATAAAATTCAATCAAGTTGGTTAGACAGGACCTTCCATTTCGAAAGCCATGCTGGCTATCATTTATAAGGTTGCACTCTTCAAGGAACTCAGTAACTTTACCTCTAATGATACTTTCGAGTAATTTGCAAATAATGGAGGTGAGGCTGATGGGTCTGTAGTTATTTGCCAAGTTTCTATTTCCTTTTTTAAAGATTGGAGCCACATTTGCTTTCTTCCAATCCTCTGGAATTTCAGTACATATCAATGATTTATTAAAAATAATTTCTAAGAGTTACATTCAAAATCGTTCATTTTCCGAAACATTTTGCGTCGTTTTGAGTTGCCGGAGGCATAACGGTTCTCTAGAACATAAATTCTTCTCCGTTTCTACTTTTAGTTTCTTCCACAGCCTGAAAGAAGAGGGTACCCTCCCTCAAAATGTTTTGCGGTTTTTAGTGTTTTTTTTTTAATTTATATTTTAAATTTTGGGATTTTAGTTACTTTATTGGTTTTTACACGTTTACTTTGTTTTTGTAACATTTATGAAAACCAAATAAAAATTGAATAATGTTCACTGTGTAATATATATATATATATATATATATATATAATATATTATATATATATATATATATATATATTAGGGTGACAATAAAAATCGAAAGTTGGAGTTTTTTATTGGCCATTTGTTCAATGCTGCTACTACATGAGAAAACAATGTACTGTAAATATTAGGTCATTCAGATAATATTTAAGGGTGTCTCAAGTGAGGTAAATAATTCTCCTTATTCATTAATATTTTTTTTAATTACTTATTACGATTGGAGTACGCCTGCACTTAAACTTTATGAACTAAAACTAACGTTTATTTACATTAATTAAAAAAAATATTAATTTATTTTTACTAGGTAATGAACAATTAATTTGTGTTATAAGGAGAATTATTTACCTCACTTGAGACACCCTTAAATATTATCTGAATGACCTAATATTTACAGTACATTGTTTCTCATGTAGTAGCAGCATTGAACAAATGGCCAATAAAAAACTCCAACTTTCGATTTTTATTGTCACCCTAAATTATTTATATATATATATATATATATATATATATATATATATATATATATATATATATATATATATATATATATATATATATATATAGAGTGGACCTAGTTTTCCGTTTAAGGTGATAATGATTTAATTGTATGCAATGATTAATTGGTGCAATGACTGATTGCTTATTAATGAAAGGCTGGGTTAATAATTTATGATGTATACAGTATCACCGATTGGAATGAATGGTTATTTGATTAGATCCACCATACTATTGGAAGTGACCGAAATGGCAGCGAGGTCACCAGCTTGGTTTACAAAGCAAATTAATGTTAAGGTTATAAAAGACACCTTATGTTTTGTATTTATTATGAAAATAAAGCCGTTATTTATTCACTGTGATATAACAAAGAATTGACAGTAATTAATTGGTAGTTTTACGTTATGCTTATGACATAGACTTAGCTAATAAGATGAAATGTTAATAGCTTAATTGACACGTAATAAATAATACTCATCGATGGTATGTAAATGGCATGCGACATGGAACATTGAATGGGCCTAGTAAATGATATAAAGAATGCACGTGCGTTTGGTACATTGAATGGAAACATGACACTGATTAAGTAGGCTAAATGATTGCATGGATGCACAAGGAATAATTGATGCGGCCTAATAATAATGGATTGAAATGCTTGCACAAATATCATTTATATAAGAATTATGTGATGTTAAATGATTACGTCAAGAGAATTTTAGTTAACACACAAATATATGAATTGAACATAATGACGGATGATACGCGGAATTGGTATTGAAATGACACTTGAATTGGATGACAGGCCTACTGCGTTCTTTCACGAGAGTCAGTTGGAACGCGTGATTACACACTTTGGGAGTATAGCCTACCGTTCGGCGGTAGGCTAATGTAGCTTCACAAGAGTACTTAGAATAGGAGGTACTTATCTTAGGACGATGTAAACTCTTGAAGGCGGGTTGAAGAAAGATCTATACCGAAAACTCGAGTTGTCGTTGTCCGTTAAGCCTCTTGAGATGATGGATGTAGGCTTCGTTCGGAAGCCTGAGGTGATGTTACTTCTCGAGGTGCAGGCTGGCCTTATGATCTTGCAGGAATATATCTCGAGGAATGTGGAGAAACTTGAAGGCCGACCCGGCAAACCGCAGGCCCGAAACGATTCCGGTTGGGCCTCGAAGGATTGCTTCTGCAGGTGGTCTGTAGATCTTACTTGATGATAAATTGTAGGCCTTGAAGAAAGTAGCGGCCGCGCCCCTCGGCCAGGGGGCCGGAAAGCGGTTGATGGACGTTGCTCACGTTCGATGATGTGAGTACCAGTGAGTGAGAGTGAGTGAGGAAGAAAGCAAGTGGAAGCTCGCTTTTATACGTAGTTCCTGTGACGTAGGACTGTACCAAATCTTAAGACGCTTGGTCGCGTCCTTTAGTTGATAAAGGCTTACATTCGCGCCTTTGGGAAGAAACAGACTTTCCATTGTTTGTTTGCCCACGTGTGTTTTCCAAGTTCTTTGATGATAGCGTGGAAGTAAAGTATTTCTGTCTATTTGTTGGTCTATTTCTTGTCGATCCGCTACAAGTAGTTCCCTCTCAGAGACGAAGGAACGATACTAAGAAGAAATACCATTCTGTTGGGAGACCTGATGAGGCCACTCCGAGATTTGACGCTTGGCCTGGTATGTCGTGGAATTCCTGACGCAGGAAGGAGTGAAGGGTCGTCTCGGAGCGGGGAGATGCTCGGAAGAGGAGGCGCTGTTGGATGGGGTGGGGGTTCCGCAGGGGGTGGGGTTGGGGTACGGCAGGAATGGGGGACAGTGAGGAGCGAACGGAGGAAACGAGAGGGGCGGGGGGACTGTGTTGGAGTTCGAATGCTGTGCCCGTAACTCGTCGCGTGGTTGTTCTCGTTGAGGTCGCTCCTGCCGCAGGGGTTGGGCTTCGGCAGGAATGCGGAGCAATGAAGAGGACGAAGGAAACGAGAGGGGCCGAGGAACTGTGTTTGAGTTCGAATGCTGTGCCCGTAACTCGTCGTGTGGATGTTGTCGTCGAGGTCGCTCCTGCCGAAGGGAGAAAAAGAAACGTCGTTCGAGTCCACGAGCAGCAGGAAGTAATCCACGGAATGATGCAAAGAGACAGTTGATGAAGGCAGGGGATCGCCACCCTGTGCCTGAAGTGTCTGTTTTGCGTGGATGCATGTGTGCGCTCTGCTCGTTGACTAAAGAATGCTTTCTTTTTAGGCCTTCCCGTAGGGATGGGAAGGGAAACCCTCGTGCTTGCGGAAAAAAAATTCGCTGATGCAATGAGGCGCGTCACCAGATTTATCGCCAAATGATTTACCGTACAACGGCCGAGACGGGACCGTTGAATATTTTTGGACGAGGTGGTGACGAAAGAATGCGCCGTTTGAAACGAATTTGGGACTGACTGCAGCGCTGGGGGGGTGGGGGTGAGTGTTGTCCTGAGATGCTCGGTGAGTTTCGTGAGTCCCTCCACGATCCGTATGACGGCGGAGCAGGACCCAATGCCAGTGGTGGCTTCTCCAAGGGGTCGCCGCGCCCCTGCCGTCAGGAGGCAGTGAGACTCGACTCAGGGGGACGCACTCGGGAATTTGAAAGTTGCGTGATTGTGCGCGGCACATGACCGCGAGGCAGTAAGACATTAGTTAATAAAGTACCGCGCGAAACGATATCACTGTTTGCAAGTAGGCCTAGTTAATTTCACTGAATTTTGAATACCGTACGTACATAGAAATTTGATATGGCTGCAGAAAATGAAATGGTCAGTAATAGCTAAGCACAAGGATCACTGTGAATAAATAACGTAAAATAAGTTCGAGTCACTCCAGGGTTACACCAATTTATAGTGGACCTAGTTTTCCGTTTAAGGTGATAATGATTTAATTGTATGCAATGATTAATTGATGCAATGACTGATTGCTTATTAATGAAAGGCTGGGTTAATAATTTATGATGTATACAGTATCACCGATTGGAATGAATGGTTATTTGATTAGGTCCACCATACTATTGGAAGTGACCGAAAAGGCAGCGAGGTCACCAGCTTGGTTTACACCCAAGCAAATTAATGTTAAGGTTATAAAAGACACCTTATGTTTTGTATTTTATTATGAAAATAAAGCCGTTATTTATTCACTGTGATATAACAAAGAATTGACAGTAATTAATTGGTAGTTTTACGTTATGCTTGACATAGACTTAGCTAATAAGATGAAATGTTAATAGCTTAATTGACACGTAATAAATAATACTCATCGATGGTATGTAAATGGCATGCGACATGGAACATTGAATGGGCCTAGTAAATGATATAAAGAATGCACGTGCGTTTGGTACATTGAATGGAAAACATGACACTGATTAAGTAGGCTAAATGATTGCATGGATGCACAAGGAATAATTGATGCGGCCTAATAATAATGGATTGAAATGCTTGCACAAATATCATTTATATAAGAACATTATGTGATGTTAAATGATTACGTCAAGAGAATATTTAGTTAACACAAATATATGAATTGAACATAATGACGGATGATACGCGGAATTACGGTATTGAAATGACACTTGAATTGGATGACAGGCCTACTGCGTTCTTTCACGAGAGTCAGTTGGAACGCGTGATTACACACTTTGGGAGTATAGCCTACCGTTCGGCGGTAGGCTAATGTAGGCTTCACAAGAGTACTTAGAATAGGAGGTACTTATCTTAGGACGATGTAAACTCTTGAAGGCGGGTTGGAGAGAGATCTATACCGAAAACTCGAGTTGTCGTTGTCCGTTAAGCCTCTTGAGATGATGGATGTAGGCTTCGTTCGGAAGCCTGAGGTGATGTTACTTCTCGAGGTGCAGGCTGGCCTTATGATCTTGCAGGAATATATCTCGAGGAATGTGGAGAAACTTGAAGGCCGACCCGGCAAACCGCAGGCCCGAAACGATTCCGGTTGGGCCTCGAAGGATTGCTTCTGCAGGTGGTCTGTAGATCTTACTTGATGATAAATTGTAGGCCTTGAAGAAAGTAGCGGCCGCGCCCCTCGGCCAGGGGGCCGGAAAGCGGTTGATGGACGTGCTCACGTTCGATGATGTGAGTACCGTGAGTGAGTGAGTGAGGAAGAAAGCAAGTGGAAGCTTGCTTTTATACGTAGTTCCTGTGACGTAGGACTTACCAAATCTTAAGACGCTTGGTCCACGCGTCCTTTAGTTGATAAGGCTTACATTCGCGCCTTTGGGAAGAAACAGACTTTCCATTGTTTGTTTGCCCACGTGTGTTTTCCAAGTTCTTTGATGATAGCGTGGAAGTAAAGTATTTCTGTCTATTTGTGGTCTATTTCTTGTGATCCGCTACATACATATATATATATATATATATATATATATATATTTCAACGTAGTTTGGTTCTAAAGCTTTTAGCCTAACTGAGCTCATGAACCTTTATGGCCTAGAAAGTACTGTAATATATTACTATATATTACTGAAATGCAATACTGTACAGTATATGCGACGATATTCTAGGACAATTTCTAGTGATTGTATATAAATTTAGGCCATATAAGATATTTATTAGAAGAGAACATTCAACATTGTTGTATCATCGATGAGAATGGTTAATAATATTTCGTAACCTAACCTAACCTAACTTGGACTAAAATAGGAAAACCTTGAAAAGAATGAGATTTGAAAATTGCCTCCGCTTTGAGATTTTCACTCCCGGATTTCTCTCTCTTGGCCATGGAATGAAATGGAAATGACATTGAATGGGAAATAATCTCATTTTACATATATTGCAAACTTAGGAACATTTGAACATCATGGTAGATCAATTATATATAAAAAATAAAGAAAGAAAGAGAGACCTACGCAACAGCCTTGAAGCATGCCGTGTTTAATGACTAATTTTGAAGAGCACTTATAATTCCCTGAAACAATTCAATAAACATTATAAAAATATATTTCTAACATATGACTATTACTTTCAAAAGTAGTAGCAATATATTTTCGTAAGAATATTATGAAAGATGAAATCATTGTTTCAATACTTTTCATGGCATTACTAAAAAAAAAAAATTGCCATTTCACTGGAATTATTCTTGCGAAGTCAATATTGATCTCCAGGTATATTATACCTTTCCAAGTTAGGATTTACTCTATTTCTAAAAATTTTTCTAACATTTTACTAAAAACCGACAATAAGCCAAGTATTGGAGGGATCATCTCCTCTAAAGGGTGTACGGTAACCCATTTTAAAAAAAATTATTGAAAATACTTTTTGAAATACTGAAGTTCATAATTTGAGACAAATTTATTTTCGTCTCCAGTAAACTGTAGCATTGGTATAAGAATACGAAGGAGTTATTGTGGTAGTTTTAAGTTTAACTTTATTTTATTTCCTCAGAGCTAGTAAATAAATATATAAACAACTGGGCATAAAATGTAGAAGATTGGTTGTTGTTTTTTGTAGTTTCGGGCGAATATTTTCTGATTTAGATATAAGGTAACCATTTCGAATCGTGTAATCCTTTTAATATTTGCAGAACGCAAATCGGCAAATATAGGTCCGAGTGGCGCTCATAAGTATTCGTACATAGAACTATTTCAGTTATATTCGTCCTTATCTTTTTTAACCATGGATAAGATAGTCATGAAAAGTTTATAGTTCGTTCGTTTTGGAAAAATTTAAGAAATAGAAAAAAATTAGTTAAACTCCAACATAAAATGTAAAACATCAAAAAATTTGAGGAAAATAATATAAAAAATAAAGTGTAAAAAGTTTTCGTATATTTACTTACAAAATTACTTCAGTACGCGTGTACGTTTCGGTTACGTTTACTACGTTTACGAAAGGTAAAGGTGTATCATGAATGATGGTGCTCCTTGTCACTATGCCAAAATTGTTGAGGATTATCTAAATGGACGTTTTCCAAATCGCTGGATCGGACGCGGAAGCAACAGACCTTGGCCAGCGAGATCACCAGATTTAACACCTTTAGATTTCTTTGCATGGGGCTTTATCAAATCGCACGTCTATCAGACGAAGATTACGAGTCTTGAAAACTTACGTACACGTATACGAACTGCTGCAGATAACATAACCCCGCAAATGCTCCAGAATGTGTTTAGAAATGCTGCGGAACGATTTGAGCTGTGCAGGGATACTGATGGGCGTCACGTCGAATCCTACTCTTAATTATTTAATAAATGTTACCACTTTATCATTTTATGATTGAATTCCATATAATTTCCAAGTGCTTCACAAAAATAGATCCTGACTTTATGTCCACCCTGTATATATATATATTATATATATGGGAATGAACTCAGAATGGTCCCCTGAGTTTTTTATGATACACACAGACTGTGTGTATGTGTCTGTGTGTATCAATATATATATATATTATATATATATATATATAATATATATATATATATATATATATATAGTCATGCGGTTTGCTTCTACAAAGCTTCAATTTAATATTTAGGAGAATCCAATGACAAGGAGGAATGTAAATGCCATGAAAAGTCTTCTTTAATGCGCAACGTTTCGAGCAATACGCTCATCATCAGGCTAGATAATAACAATATGAAATTAGAATCAATAAATAAATGTGAACAAGACAAAATAATTTCCATAAAACCTATTCAGTAAAAGCAAATTTTAAAAAGACTAAAAGAAGAGGGTTAAATTCAAGTTATAAAAATTTACCTATAAAATTAACCAGAAATTTAAAAAGCTATTTTTAAATTACATATAGTAAATTTGAAATTAGTACACTGGAATAATTAACAACTAATACAATGGAATAATTAACACTACGAACCTTTCAATGCTGGTTCCGAGGCACGAGTAATTTAAAACAAAACAAAACAGGAAACAAGCTATGGGTTGGGAGGTTGGAATTATAAGTTAGGGGAGGGGGGATTATAAAAAATTGGGGAGGGGGGAGGGGAGTTGGGGAGGGGGTTTATAAAAAATTTAGAGGGACAGCTGAGGAATCCACGTTTAGAGAAGGGGTCAATGTTTTAATATAAAGAGATTCCAAAATTCTAAGTGAGTTAGGACAAGAATTACAACCGAGAATTTTAAAATTATCTAAAGTGACATCAGTTTTACATTTTATACTGTGTTCCCGAATACTGGAGGCTTCTTTTTTATTTAAAATTTTACCTGTTCGGCAACTTATTCCATATGCGAATAAAATCTAGTCCTGAGGGAGCGCACGGTGCTGCCAATGTAAGTACCAAGGAGACACCTTGGGCAGGTAAATAAATATACAACACCGCTACGCAACGAATCAGGAGTTCGATCCTTCGCTGAGAAAAGCTACCTAAAGACATTTTGTTAATAAATATAATGCGAAAATCAGTATGATAAAAAAATTTTCTTAACAACTTTGTAAATTTAAGTTTAAATTCTTTATTCATGGGACCCATTTCAGGTACCAGAAATATTTTATATCTTTAGGCACTGAAATACAGGAAAGTTGAGGGCTATAAACATTATTTAAGAAAGATCTTATTAGTTTATCTACATATTGAACAGGAAAACTATTATTGGTAAAATATGATCTTAAATTATTAAATTCATCGTTTAGTAAGGTAAAACTAAAGGTCAAATTATATCCTCTGAACAAGAGTTTTAATACACGACATCTTATAGTTAAAATCAGTAAAACTAAAGAAATTCATGCCCAAACCAGTAAAAGTGGGTTTCCTGTAAACTGATGTAGTAATAGAATCACCTTTTTTCGAAATTAAAAGATCTAAAAAGGGAAGGGAGCCATTTTTCTCAGTTTCCATTGTATAAGTTATATTGGGGTGCAGAGAATTAAGAAGTTAAAAAATTGTTGCGCTTGTACAGCATTATCAAAAACAGCTATCGAGTCATCAACGAAGCGTCGATAGAAAATTGGTTTACAATGGGTGGGAGATTGTCTAAAAATTACACTTTCTAAATGAGTCATAAAAAAATCAGCTGATAGAGGTCCGACGGGTGATCCCATCCCAACACTATCAATTTGTTGGTAAACCTTATTATTGAAAGTAAAATAACATTGCTTAAAAACCAATTCTAAAAGTTCCTTAAAATAAGACCATGAAAAACCATGAAAACTATCATCAGAGCTAAAAACCCTATCTAAAATAATGGCAATAGTTTTGATACAGGTACATTCGTGAAAAGCGACTTTACATCAAAACTGACAAAAAACTTTTTTGAATCGAAATTCTTACTAAGAAGATCTTTTTGAAATTCATAAGAGTTATTTATAGTATAAGCATTTTTCGCAAAAGGTGACAGGAGACCAACAACAAATTTTGACAATTGAAAGGTAGGTAAGTTATACGAAGCTAAAATAGGACGGAGAGGTGTTCCAACTTTATGGATTTTAGGCAAACAGTATAATTGAGCAAGATCAGAACCAGATACGAACAACTGAGAGTAAGTATCATTTTTTATTATCTTTAAAGACTTTAATCGTGACAAAAATCTATTAACTTGGTCTTCCAACCTTAAAATGACTTATTGACGGGTTCAAGAATTTGTTTGAATTTGCTAATCACTTAGGATTTCATTAGTTTTATTTATGTAATCAGATTTATTCAAAATAACAACTCCGTTGCCCTTGTCCGGTCTAGTCACAACAATCTCCTGGTTCTTTGCCAAATTCTTAATAACCTGCAAGTCACTCTTCTTAAATATGAAAGATTTAAATTTAAGGTTTCTAAGTTTGTGAAAAAATTCATGAGTTAAATTAGCAAACTGACATTTAAAATTATTGAAATCACCACATGGGGAACATTTTTGAAGCCATTAAAAATTTTTCAAAGTAAAGAAAAAACGAAGGCTTATATTTTGAAATAACGGAAGCTTAAATTGCAAGCCAAGTGAGAGTAAAAACCTTTCCCGAGGGGATAGGGTGTAACTAGAAAAATTCGAAATACTTTATCAGAATTGAAAAAATTAGGTGAATTCAGGCCCAAGGCCTTTAACTTACGTTCATGAGTTTCAGAAATGGTAGAATGAAACTTTTCAAGTTCACGTTGTACAAGAGAAATTATTAATAAATAATCCAACAACGAAAGGGTATTTTTAAGGGTAATTATATGATGCTCAAGCGACTTATTATGCGAGTCTGAAATTTTGATTTTATAATTAATTTCATTATTTAATAAATATTCCAGGAAGATTGATAAAATTCAGAGTCATATGATTGTCACGATAAAGTTTGAAGTAAACGAATTTCGGGAAAACCCTGCAGGTACGACACATTTCAAGAAAATAACAATCGAGTTTTGACTTGAGAAGCTTTCGTGAAGTCTTCCAAACATGGCGATAAGCCCTAAGGCCATCTTGTCCATACCTTGAGTATATATAGTCATGCGGTTTGCTTCTACAAAGCTTCAATTTAATATTTAGGAGAAATCCAATGACAAGGAGGAATGTAAATGCCATGAAAAGTCTTCTTTAATGCGCAACGTTTCGAGCAATACGCTCATCATCAGGCTAGATAATAACAATATGAAATTAGAATCAATAAATAAATGTGAACAAGAAAAAATAATTTCCATAAAACCTATTCAGTAAAAGCAAATTTTAAAAAGACTAAAAGAAGAGGGTTAAATTCAAAGTTATAAAAATTTACATATAAAATTACCAAAATTTAAAAAGCTATTTTTAAATTACATATAGTAAATTTGAAATTAGTACACTGGAATAATTAACACTAATACAATGGAATAATTAACACTACGAACCTTTCAATGCTGGTTCCGAGGTACGAGTAATTTAAAACAAAACAAAACAGGAAACAAGCTATGGGTTGGGCGGTTGGAGTTATAAGTTAGGGGAGGGGGGATTATAAAAAATTGGGGAGGGGGGAGGGGAGTAGGGGAGGGGGGTTATAAAAAATTTAGAGGGACAGCTGAGGAATCCACGTTTAGAGAAGGGGTCAATGTTTTAATATAAAGAGATTCCAAAATTCTAAGTGAGTTAGGACAAGAATTACAACCGAGAATTTAAAATTATCTAAAGTGACATCAGTTTTGCATTTATACTGTTTCCCGAATACTGAGGCTTCTTTTTTATTTAAAATTTTACCTGTTCGGCAACTTATTCCCATATGCGAATAAAATCTAGTCCTGAGGGAGCGCACGGTGCTGCCAATGTAAGTACGAAGGAGACACCTTGGGCAGGTCTCCTGTCACCTTTTGCGAAAAATGCTTATACTATAAATAACTCTTATGAATTTCAAAAAGATCTTCTTAGTAAGAATTTCGATTCAAAAAAGTTTTTTGTCAGTTTTGATGTAAAGTCGCTTTTCACGAATGTACCTGTATCAGAAACTATTGCCATTATTTTAGATAGGGTTTTTAGCTCTGATGATAGTTTTCATGGTTTTCATGGTCTTATTTTAAGGAACTTTTAGAATTGGTTTTTAAGCAATGTTATTTTACTTTCAATAATAAGGTTTACCAACAAATTGATGGTGTTGGGATGGGATCACCCGTCGGACCTCTATCAGCTGATTTTTTTATGACTCATTTAGAAAGTGTAATTTTTAGACAATCTCCCACCCATTGTAAACCAATTTCCTATCGACGCTTCGTTGATGACTCGATAGCTGTTTTTGATAATGCTGTAAAAGCGCAACAATTTTTTAACTTCTTAAATTCTCTGCACCCCAATATAACTTATACAATGGAAACTGAGAAAAATGGCTCCCTTCCCTTTTTAGATCTTTTAATTTCGAAAAAGGTGATTCTATTACTACATCAGTTTACAGGAAACCCACTTTTACTGGTTTGGGCATGAATTTCTTTAGTTTTACTGATTTTAACTATAAGATGTAGTGTATTAAAACTCTCTTGTTCAGAGGATATAATTTGACCTCTAGTTTTACCTTACTAAACGATGAATTTAATAATTTAAGATCATATTTTACCAATAATAGTTTTCCTGTTCAATATGTAGATAAACTAATAAGATCTTTCTTAAATAATGTTTATAACCCTCAACTTTCCTGTATTTCAGTGCCTAAAGATATAAAATATTTCCTGGTACCTGAAATGGTCCCATGAATAAAGAATTTAAACTTAAATTTACAAAGTTGTTAAGAAAATTTTTTTATCATACTGATTTTCGCATTATATTTATTAACAAAATGTCTTTAGGTAGCTTTTTCTCAGCGAAGGATCGAACTCCTGATTCGTTGCGTAGCGGTGTTGTATATTTATTTACCTGCCCAAGGTGTCTCCTTGGTACTTACATTGGCAGCACCGTGCGCTCCCTCAGGACTAGATTTTATTCGCATATGGAATAAGTTGCCGAACAGGTAAAATTTTAAATAAAAAAGAAGCCTCCAGTATTCGGGAACACAGTATAAAATGTAAAACTGATGTCACTTTAGATCATTTTAAAATTCTCGGTTGTAATTCTTGTCCTAACTCACTTAGAATTTTGGAATCTCTTTATATTAAAACATTGACCCCTTCTCTAAACGTGGATTCCTCAGCTGTCCCTCTAAATTTTTTATAACCCCCCTCCCCAACTCCCCTCCCCCCTCCCCAATTTTTTATAATCCCCCCTCCCTAACTTATAATTCCAACCGCCCAACCCATAGCTGTTTCCTGTTTTGTTTTGTTTTAAATACTCGTACCTCGGAACCAGCATTGAAAGGTTCGTAGTGTTAATTATTCCATGTATTAGTGTTAATTATTCCAGTGTACTAATTTCAAATTTACTATATGTAATTTAAAAATAGCTTTTTAAATTTCTGGTTAATTTTATATGTAAATTTTTAAACTTTGAATTTAACCCTCTTTCTTTTAGTCTTTTTAAAATTTGCTTTTACTGAATAGGTTTTATGGAAATTATTTTGTCTTGTTCACATTTATTTATTGATTCTAATTTCATATTGTTATTATCTAGCCTGATGATGAGCGTATTGCTCGAAACGTTGCGCATTAAAGAAGACTTTTCATGGCATTTACATTCCTCCTTGTCATTGGATTTCTCCTAAATATTATATATATATATATATATATATATATTATACACACACACACACACACACACACACACACACATATATATATATATATATATTATATATATATATATATTATATATAGATATACACATTTAACTGCAAACACGCAGTATAATTAACGTAAAGAACGACGCTTGTATAGGAGATATACCGCGCAAGATATTAGTGGTGGATATCCGCATCCGCATCTGCATCCGCATCCGCACTTCTGACTGCGGATGTTATGCGGATATTACCTCTAATAAATTATGCAATTACAATTAAATTAGCTTATAAAGTAGCTTATAAGGCCCAGTCACGCACATTTCGTGTAAAGTATTAATTATTAATGAACAAACAAATATATAAACCTCAAAATATAAATACGTGGTAACACAGAAAATTGAATGAAATTTGTTTCATTGAATTTTCTGTGGCTGAAACTCTTGAGAAAGTTATTATTTTTATCATAATGAAAACATTAATATTAATTTTAATTCTTATGCATTGCCTGCCATAATAGTAATATCACCAAATTTGAAAAATTGTCATATATTCATAATTCTATATTATATTGATAGATTAACTAAATATCCGCATCCTCATCCGCGGATATTGAAATTAAAGATTCGCATCCGCATCCGCGGATATTGAAATTAAAGATCCGCATCCGCAGATGTTGAAAAACTGACATCCGGTCCACCACTAATATATATATATTATATATATATGTGTGTGTGTATGTTAGAATACAATACTGTATACGGAAGGTTTGTAACTGCAAACACTTGTGAGTTTCGTCCAGTTTGTGTAGAAGAAGCTTGAGGTAGTACGAGTGGTGACTGTGATTCCACGAGTAAATTTATGATGCCTTGGGGAGAAAAACAAACTTGCAGTGCATGTTGCCCCTGAAGAATCATGCATCTGCACTGATAATAATGAGGGTATCTGCAATACAAAACTAAAGGAAATTGCGCGAAATGAATACGAATTTGAATATTCTTCGAACTGAGGTAACACTGAGCATTTTTACTTTCAGTGACGATGAACTACGTACTACTACACAGGCTTCGTTAGTACATTAGCCCCTGTTTGTTTGGCAATGCTGCTGGCGAGCTGCTCGTTCCTTGAAATGGGTGCATGGATGGAATGATGCTGCATATGAAACATTCTAAATTTTCTTCTACTTCCAGTTAAGCTATACCCTAGAATGTCTTGGGCATTAAGTGATATATATATATATATATATATATATATTATTATATATATATATAATAATATATATATATATATATATATACAGTATATATTTTTTATTTTTTTTATTTATTTTATTTTTTCGACTGTATGTATTGATGGTTTTTCATGATGCCAATATTATCAATGATTATTAATTAATTTAGAGTGTGTATACACACACACACACACACACAACACACTATATATATATATATACACACACTGTTTATCTGTATATATATATATAAATAATATAAAATATATACAGTATTCTATGACATTCGTGCAATCACTAAAATCGTAATGCAGTATCAATTTTTTATTTTATATGGAGAGAGAGAGAGAGAGAGAGCGAGAGAGAGAGAGAGAGAAGAGAGAGAGAGAGAGAGAGAGGAGAGAAGCGAGAGAGAGAGAGAGAGAGAGAGAGAGAGAGAGAAGAGAGAGAGCACGTGAAACCTTTTAGTAATTGAGCAAAATCAATTCCACAAGAAGATACAAAACGATAAACTCACAATAATTGAATTTAGAGAAACGTTTTTTAGGAAAAATAATAGGAACTGTAAATCTTTCTGAAACGGTTGGAAAGGATTGATAGAATCCCAAATCATCAATTGTTGCTTGGTTTTTTTAACCAAAAATAGGTTTATACTATTAATGCATATATATATATATATATGGTGTGTATATATATATATATATACACCAGTTGTCTCCCCAAAAATGTCCCTATTTCTAAATAAATGTTCTAAGCCAACTAAAAAGGAATTTTGACACAAAGACAAACGCAATGGGTACGTGAAACATAGGAGGAGTTTATTAACCTTAATTCAATATATTCAGTGAAATCGCTATTTTTTCTAACAATATTCAACCTTATACAAATGTTAACATAATTTTGGAAATAGCTCGGCTGGGATTGATTACCTCATAGACTTTGGTCTTTTGGTCTCAAGAATCTTTGGTTTGGTAGAATAAGTCTTCTTTTATGCAACCCCACAAAAATAAGACAGTGGTTGTGAGGTTAGGTGAGTATGGGGGTCATTCCACTGGCTCATGAAGGGAGATTTGTTGCCCGAAAAAAATGCTTCCTCAAAAAGTTGCGAGTTTCACAGTAGTGTGTGGAGGTGCTCTAGCCGGCTGAACCACTGTGAATCTGGGGTAATGCAATTATTTCTTTCACGTGAAAACTAATTAGTTGTGGTGAATAGAAATCTTGTAGCAAATGACGATATGAATTTTGCGTTACTGTTACTGTTTTTTCCCAGTTTCACTCTCAAAGAGGTACGGATCTACTACAACATACCACACAACAGCGACTCAAATGTTTAGCAACACTACGTGGAAACTTTATTGAAGCGCCAGCATGACCTCTTCATTAACGAAAGTTTTACTTATTAATCTTCCTAGACAGATGTACATAACACTCGTCAGTGAAGTGAATGTGTTTCATAAACTCGGAATCTTCTTCTAGCTTTGCAACATTCTTGTTGCGAATTCC
>JAJOZX010004944.1:117500-364319 GCA_023014485.1 Bathynomus jamesi | reverse complement strand
GAAAGTTCATTAAGTGAGGGTTTGAGTGGGTGTGTGTATAGAGGGGTTCCAATATTGTAAGATGGTTAGTCTGAGGTCAAGATGTTAAAATTTTGAAATTATCTAAAGTAACAGGATGGGAATATTGTTCAAATTGGTTTCTAATGGATGAAAATTCCGGTTTTGATAAGGGTTAATATGTTCTAAAAGAAACACCTCTTATGTTTGCAAACCCTCTGCTCGAGATGTAGGTGCGTTTTACCTACGTTGCTAGCGGGCATTGCAGCCAGCGCACTGGAAAAGATGAATATCAGAAGATTCGAGATGTTTTGGGAGCGTTTCTTCGTGTTTTAAGATCAACTGTATTGAAGATATATTGGTAGGTATAAAATGAAAATTACATTGGGGAAAGGTCGGGATAAGAACAGATTTCAATAAAGATATCTTATGTGACTTATTCCAGTTTATTGAACCTTGACATATAATGGTAACTTGGGGACACCTGGAGTAGAAGATTTTGGGCAATAAAGATTGGTTAAAAAATCATTGATGAGCTTATCAAATATAAAATTAGGAAAAGAATTATAATTAAAAAGCTTTTTAGATAGTGAACTTCCTTATGGAACAAAGTCCAATGAGAGGAAATTCTGTAATTTTAATTGTAACTTACTTTTTTTAGCTACATACAGAAGATGGAAACTATGGTTTCCGAAACGTCTAGCGCTATTAAATAAACGCATCTTTACGTGCGCTCTCTCTCTCTCGAGAGAGAGAGAGAGAGAGAGAAGAGAGAGAGAGAGAGAGAGAGAGCAAATACGTTGAGCGAGTTCTTCGTTACAGTCTTCACGGAGGAAGACTCAATTGAAGTGCCAAGTCCTCGGATTACATATGACGGTGACCATCCGTAGAGACCATAAGTTTTACGAGAAATGAGGTTCAGCATTGATAAAATTGATAAAATGAATAAATACAAAGCACCTGGCCCCGACTTATTTCTTCCAAGGGTATTAAAAAAGGTTAGCCACAATATTGTTGACGACTTAGTAACCATATTCAAACAATCAATCGAATTAGGGAAAGTCCCAACCGACTGGAACTTAGCAATTGTAACACCAATCTTTAAAAAGGGTGATAGAGAAAATCCTTGTAATTACCGCCCGATCAGTTTAACATCAGTTGTCGGCAAACTGTTGGAATCCATCATTACAAAACGTATTGTGTATCACCTTGAATCTAATTTTTTATTCTCAACATGGATTTAGGCGACACAGATCCTGTCTGACAAACCTGTTAGAGTTTTTCCACAATATGCATACACTATACGATGCAAGTATGGTAATAGATATAGTGTATCTTGACTTTCATAAAGTCTCTGACAAAGTCCCTCACGTGAGATTGATGGCTAAAATCAGAGGACTAGGAATCACCGGCTCGTTTCCAATTGGATTGAGGATTGGTTACAAGATAGAAAGCAGAGAGTGGTAATAAATGGTGTGGCTTCGGAGTGGGCGCCCGTCACCAGTGGTGTCCTACAGGGTTCCGTTCTGGGTCCTTTACTTTTTATCATCTATAAATTCTATATTAATGATATAGACGTTGGGCTTCTAAATACAATCTCCAAATTTGCAGACGATACGAAATTAGGAAGTAGTGTAGGTACTGAAGAGGGCGTAAGAACGCTTCAGAATGATCTTGACAGGTTGGGCGAATGGTCTGCTACTTGGCAGATGCCATTCAACTTGGACAAATGTAAGACAATGCACATAGGTTATACTGTAAAAACCCGAAGACCAATTACTCTCTCTCGGGAAGGAACTTGACTGAGACCGATCTAGAGAAAGACTTAGGAGTCTATATCAGCAACGATCTGAAACCGTCGAAGCACTGTGCAGAAGTCGAAAAGAGGGCCTTAAAATTATTAGGTTATATTAAAAGACAGTTCCATTTTCGGAACAAGGAGACTGTAATGTCTCTTTATAATTCTCTAGTCAGACCTCAACTGGAATACTGTGCGCAGTTTTGGTCTCCATCCCTCAGGAAGGACATAGAAAGATTAGAAAGAGTACAAGCAAGGGCTACAAAATTGATCCCTTCAATGAGAATGCAAAGCTACCAACGGAGATTGGAGCGCCTAAATCTGTTTAGCTTAGAGACGAGGAGGTTGCGGGGTCAGCTTATTCAAGTCTTCAAGATGCTCAAAGGAATAGACAGGGTAGATTACAGAAACTTATTCTCACTTAATGCCAATCCGACAAGAAATAATGGGTTTAAACTGGAACTAAAGACATTTAGGACCTCTGTCTGCGGAAATTTCTTTTCCTATAAAATAGTTAATATCTGGAACCAACTTCCCTCAGAGGTTGTTTCCAGTCAAAGTGTAAATGTGTTTAAAAATAGGCTAGACAAAGTACTGAATACTCTCATAGTTTAAGATTAAAACATAACAAAACTCTGCAGGAGTTCGCTTGCACGGTGTCTCTGTGAGCAAGCTAAATATAGAGCTATTTATATATTCTCCACTTTCCTGTAAAATTTCCTTGGCTACTTTTCCAGGGTCAAGGTATTTTCTTCAACCTTTTTCCGTACCTGCCTCTGGCAGGGAGGGAGCCTTCTACTTTTCTACACACACCGGAAATTCCTTTTCCTCGACTCTTTCTCATGGCTTGAAGATGTAAACAAGGCAGTAAAACCCAAACACATGGGCAGGAACAAGCCCACAGAGAAATGCAGATTTTACTTTGTATCCCGCTAAGTTTCGCGACAAACAACCACACTACCAGAGCGTCTATAAAAGCGGGAGTCCACTTCAAGTCCCCCTCATTGCCAGGGCTGCCATTGCTAGGTTTTTCCACCCAGATCTGGGTTTTTCAACACTTTCCTGGGTTTCTTGGTTTTAATTTTAAAAATTTCATGAAATCTGGTTTTTGTTTGGGCTTAAAGTAAGGCAGACAAATAAAATGTACCAAATTCTACCACTCTAAATAAAATATAATGCAACGCTTTGTTTGGTAATATCATAAAGCGTTTTTTGAAATGCTATGACAGTAAAGCTGCATGTTTGTAAGGAGGATGTCAGTTGCGCAAAACTGGCAAAATGCTCGACTCCAGGGTTACCATCTGATATTATTAATAACGAAATCTGAGCAAATTTGATAATGAAAAAGCAATTTTGTATTTAAAAATTTATTTGTATTCTGGTAATGAAATGAGATCTAAATTTGGTAATGCATAAATAAGAATGTGAGAAAAATGAGTTCTATTAAACATTGCATTCCATAAACATGTTAGAAACATGTTACAACAAATCATTGCTTAAACGTTTCGATCAATTTTACTAATTATTCAGTTCTGAGTATTTAATTAATGTTTAACTGACTTTGGAGATTACTCTGAATAATTGTGGATAAATCGTACGAACATGTTGCAGTTTATTATTTGGCAGCATTAGTCAGGGCGGGCATTAGCCTGCATTGCGCGTGCGTGCATTTTCGCTTGATTTATATTTTGTGTCATAGTAATTGCATTGAATTTGAATGAATATACTATATACCTAAATACAATTTGGCAAAAATTGCTTCATTTGGTACTAAATTTAAAAAAAAAATGGTATTGGTGATCTGGTGTTTTTGAGGATCATTTAGGTTTTTTAGTGTACAATCTGGGTTTTCTTTCATTCAGTGGCACCCTGCTCATTGCTCATTTTTCGCTCCTCACTTTTATATTCCACTCTCCGACCATCCTCGCGTAACTTATTCGAGTCATTTCTGTCTCCTTTATTAATATTGTTTATTTGGTCGAAGAAACAAATGGTGACCCTGTAAACATTTCATTTTCACTTATTTACTTTATTATAGTAAGCCTACAGTCAACAGGCTATACGAGGCCACATTGACAAATTTGCGATAGTTTCACGAATGAATAGTTCAACCCTCCCCCTATCCACAGACACTTGGTATAGCCAAATACTCCCCTCGTACACTCAAAATGTAATTATTTTCAATGCGTGTATTTGCGCTATGTGCCCCTCGTACACAATAGTCACAAAGTTTAAACGCGTCTATCTCAAAACTAGCTTGCGAGTTCGCCCCTCGTACTCGCGACGCCGACCCCTGCAGTCACCGGGTCTCGATCCCGGGGCCGATGTGTTTGTATTCAGCGACGCTAACCACTCACCGAGGCGCTATATATATTATATATATATATATATATATACACACACGAGGGTTGTTCAAAAAGTAAGTTTACAAGGTTAATTACCGGTGAATTATGCATAGTACAATAATGTTGTTGGTAGTACAATATTTGAGAGGCAAGTGTGGCAACACTGTAAAGTGGCAACACTGTTTGTAATACGATTTATCCGTTGTTAAAAATGGCTGCTCTCTTAGACACATGGTCCCCAGACGAGGTGCGTGCTGTGATTCGATTTTTAAAAGCGAAAAATGTTTCCGCTGCAGAAATTCATCGCCAACTTGTTGAAGTGTATGGAGAGAATGTTTTAAGTCGACAAAGTGTATCAAAGTGGTGTGCAAAGTTTCGGGAAGGAAGGTAGAGCACCAGTGATGCTGCGCGAAGTGGAAGACCAGCAAATGCAACAACTGATGAAAACATTGAACGAATCAACAACGCTATTCGTGAAAACAGAAGAGTAACAATTCATGAACTTCAAGCAACATTCCATCTCTCACTTGGAACCATATCCAACACTGTTCATGACAAGTTTAGACTCATCAAAGTTTGTGCGCGTTGGGTACCCAAAATGTTAACGAATAATCACAAAACTCAGAATGGCCTGCAGTCTTTCCTTTCCTCAGCGGTATTCGGCGAAGGTTTGCATTTCATTGAGCGCATTGCGACAGGTGATGAGATCTGGGTACACCATCACACCAAAGTCTAAACGGACGTCCATGGAATGGAAACATCCGGGGTCACCACGAAGCAAAAAGTTCAAGATTGCACCATCAGCTGGTAAGGTGATGGCAACAGTTTTTGGGACCATCAAGGCGTTTTGCATGTTGATTTTTAATTGTTGAATTCATGCAAAAAGGAAAAATAAATGCCACTTCTTATTGTGAAACTTTACAGCGACTCGCATGGCTATCAGAAGAAAACGTCCCGGGTTGCTTACTGCAGGTATGGTGTTCTTTCATGACAATGTACACCCTCACACTGCAAATCAAACACCAACTTTTGGAATCGTCCCACTGGGAAGCCATGGATCATCACCCCCCCTCCCCCGGTAGTCCTGACCTTGCACCAAGCGACTTCCATTTGTTTCCAGCCGTAAAGGAACACCTCGGAGGTAAACAATTTCAAAACGATCATGATGCAGAAGCGGCCTTACGAAACTGGTTAAAAACTAAGGACCCTACATTTTACTCAACCGGCATCGGAAAGATTGTCCCACGCTACGACAAATGTTTGAATCTGTTTGGTGATTATGTAGAAAAGTAGTAATAAGTTGTCGTTGAAATACTTGTAACAATTACTTGCCTTGTAATAAAACAGTTTCTTCAAAACACCTTGTAAACTTACTTTTTGAACAACCCTCGTATATATATATTATATTACTATTATTTCTAATCAGTTGTGTATATATTTCTACCATTAGTATGTGAACTGTTATTGTATTAATAATATTTGTCATATGGACTATAGTCTGCCAATAAACCTTTTCATTTATTTCAATACTGTAATATAAAATGTGTTTGACAGACACACTAATTCAATAATGAGCTTCTTATTGCTTCGATATATCCGTGATTTATTATTATCTGTCGGCCTGCCAGTAGATATTTACTGCAACACACATCACTTCAGTAACCTCGAAAGGCAGAACTGAACCGAAATAAGTAATGAAAATAAAAATATGAAGTAAATAGTGTTAATTACATATAACACACTTTGATCAATGAAGTTATATAAAAAAAGAAAGCCTCGACATAAATACACATAAGAATAACGTCACTGCATCTACGCATCTCTATTGGCTATTAGCATTTAGGCCCCGCCCACCTGGGAGAACGATAGCTTTCGATAGCTTTTTAGCCTTCTTCGCAATCAGTTGTTAAGATACTTTGGTGTTGAGAGCATTTATTTGTATGTATGGTATTAAGTATTTGTTGTTATCAGTCGTCTCGCAACCAATGGTCAATTTCACATGGTTAGTATTTAAGAATTAGAATTAATAAACTAAATGTTGATCTGTGTTTATTTTGTCACATATATATATATATATATATATTATATATATATATGAAATGTAATTTTCTCATACAAAGGTTTTTACTTTGTATTTCAAAGAAATTATGAATTCTACAAAAAACATTTAAAATGCTGAATTTGGAAATTTATCTGTAGCGATCATTAATTACTACAAAACTTTGAGGAACTGTTTTTCATATACCTTCTTCAGAAGATTCTCAATAATTATAACAGATGTAAAGAGGAAGGAGCGTGGACTTATTCCAAATGTCCTATTACCAGCAGTAAAAATCTCCGGGACTTTGTTTACTTGGACTTCTGCTTAGGCCCTCTTTTGATTGGAATTCTATATATACACTTTTGATGGAGTTTCTATATCCCCTTTTTCACAAGTGGAAAAGGGGATTTTTATCAGAAATACCAACACGCAAACAAAAATGCATTAATTTTGAAATTCGATCCTTGCAGAGCTTAAGTTCTTTTCTTCCGATAATTGATTTAGAAAATTTATCCATCAAATTTCGTGAAAAATAGAAAATTTCACAGGAGAGAGAGAGAGAGAGAGAGAAATCTCTCTCTCTCTCTCTCTCTCTCTCTCTCTCTCTCTCTCTCTCTCTCTCTCTCTCTCTCTCTCTCTCTCCCATGGTGTAAAGTGACCCTCTCGCAGTTTTTCCGAGAAAGGATCATGAAAAACTATCATTCATATTCCTGGAAATAATACGAGTATTGCCCGAAATAGAAGTTCTGTGAAAAGGTTCCATTTTTCTGAGACTGAAACCATGGAAGCTTTGAGGTCTTACGCGATTGTATCTTTGTCTCAATCTTTGCGCCATGTTGGATGGGGACTGATGCCTCTACGTTTCTGTAGGGGCTAAATGCCATACAATTCGATATATACAAAATAACTTACAGTAGGTGGAGGTGTGGCCCTAATTAAGTAGGCAGTGAGAAAATTTTAGTGACGAGTTCACAAGAATTGGGCACTGTATTATAATTAAATTTACTGACAAGTCATTTTGGCTAATAGTAAGTTTCATGGAGACCAGATTACAATAGGTTAGGTGGTCGTTTTCGATTGGTTAGTCATATCCTGCGTTACCAATTTCTTGTAACAAATTTCGACTTTGTCAAAAAGCTTGTCTCCACAAAACTTAACATTTACCGTCATTTTATTAAATCAAAGTCATTAAATCAAGTCAAGTTAGGTTAAGTTAAATTGGTTAAGTTGTTGATAAAATTTCCTACAATAAAACGAATATATGGGAACGCCTTTTATTCTGTTTTGAGTATAAATAAATATAAAGTTTTAGGAGACTGTTGACATACATATAGTATATATCGTGGTTCGTGGCTAATACATAATACCGCTTCCCATCGATCACTGAAGTTGAGCGACATTGGGTCTGGGTAGTAAGTAGTTGGGTGGGAAATCTTCCTTTGCATCCAGATTATGTGTGTGTATATATATATATATATATATATTATATATCAGTGGCGTGCATTCTGGGTAAGCTAGGTAAGCGCGCTTACCCCCAATAAAAATCTTAAAGATATTAAAGACAGTACCGTATTTTTCAGAATAGTCTACAGTACATGCCTACTAGCCAGTTATGAAGTTTATCATTAGCTACTATAATTACATAATATGTACAAATTGTACATGTAGTGCGTGTGCTCGCACGCAATACCGCTTACCCTGTAGACGTACCCACTGCACGCCACTGATATATATATATATATATATATATATATATATATATATATATATATATATATATATATATAAATTATTTCACGAAAGTAACACGTGAAAAATGTTTATGATGAATAAAACCATGAAGGAAGGAAACACAGAATGGTGCTCATTAGACGAAAGCGCTTGAGCACCATTCTGTGTTTCCTTTCCTTCGTGGTTTTATTCATCATGTGTATATAATACACACACTATTTATGCATATAAGTAAATTTGCATCAACGTTAATGAAATAACAGTAACATCCTTTGCTGACGACTAAATATCAGAGAGAGAGAGAGAGAGAGAGAGAGAGAGAGAGCGAGAGAGAGAGAGGAGAGAGAGATAGAGAGAGAGAGAGATATATATATATATATATATATATATTTAACGTCGAGAAATTTTAGCTCTTGAGTTATGGAAGAAACGAGAAACTAAACCAGACAGCATGTCATGCCCCAGATGGACAGGAAATTCAGAGAAGCACGAAAGCAATAAATTTAGGGGTTATAATGACCGACGATGCGAAATTTGAAACACAAAATCAGATAGCGATAAGCAAAGCAAAAGAGTTAAGGGACAGCTACTGAGAATCTTTTTAAAAGAAGGGACAAGAAAGTAATGATACCCATGCTGAAAACACTGAACATACCAAAACTTAAATACTGCTCAGTCTTGACGTCCCTATAATAAAGAGGAAATTAATAAACTAGAACAAATTAAAAAAAATTCACAGCCAAGATTAATGGCCGCAAAGAACCTAACTACTGGGAAATAATTCGTAAATTAAATCTATATTCACTGGAAAGAAGAATACAAAGGACATCAAAGAGCAACAGACTGTCTGGTCCCTACGAGGCTGTCTAAGAAGAGCGAGATAAATCATAATTTACACGCGGAAAATAATAGAAAAATTGGTACCTAACTTCAAACTGAACCAAGTAACCACCCAAACAAAAAGTGGAAAATAGGAAAGGTAGAATGTGTAGTGTTGCCAAACTAAAGACCAGACAAGAAACGCCCTCAACTCTGGGGTAAAATAGCTTTGTCGTCAGGGGGCCAAGTCTCTTCAACCAGTTTCCAAAGACATCAGGAATATCACTGGTGTCAAAGTTGAAGTCTTCAAAACAAGAACAGACGCTTGGCTCAGGACGATGCCGGATGAACATTGAACAGGTTGTGCCTGGCTATGTGCGATGGATATCGCGCGAGAACAAACTCGCTACTTCACCAGGCAAAGCCTAGAGGAGGGGGACACCAGCTTGACCTTCGTATGAAGAGAGACGGACGCACGGAACTACTATCAGATTACCAAGTGTATAATAATACTAATAAGTGATAATAATAATGATGATGATGATAATAATGATAATAATAATAATGATAATAATTAGCTTTTTATCGCATTACCCAAGAACAATTTTCACTCTAAAACAAATTTAAAGACATTCCCATTTTTTATCTTTCAAATAAGAATTGAAAATAGGAAGTGTGAGGTATAGAAGTTGTCATAAGATACGCGCGAACATATAACTCGTCAGTTAACACAACGGATTCCTCACAAAACTTCTTTTCAGCACTTATGTGAAAAATGCGAAAGTAATTTTGTGGACAATTAACTCATGCTCTGAAATGTCAAAAACATATTGGTTTTCGCGTCATTTAACAGAAAAGGAGAGTGGAAGTCAGACAGAGAGAGCGTTTGTTTTATTGTACGTGTATGTACACACACACACACACACACACACACACACATTATATATATATATATATATATATATATATATATATATATTAGTCATGTACCGATTCCAAAATTTAGCCGACTCCTTGTCTCGATTTTAAAAAAAATCAATTCCCTTCAAAATTTTACTAATTTAATGCGAAACTTTCGATTTTCATATTTTTAAATTTCAAATTTGTTTAAATGCTTTTCCTTAACTAATTCGACAATATGTGGTACCAGAACTTGTTGACCAGAATTTGTTACTCATATACCTAAACCTAAAATGATGTTAAACAGTTATTATTATTCAGTAAAATGATAATTTTATTTTATTTTCATAAATTAAATACTAATATTTAAAGTAATTGGTTTTTCCTTATGTTGAAGATATTTTCTTTTTTCAACAATGTCGACAATAACAACATTTTTCATTAAAATTTCAAGGCTCTGGTGACTTATTTGAATTAAAAAAAAAAATGAATATACAATTTGGGTTTATAAAATTATTAAAATACTTAAAATAAAGCAACATTAATAAAATGGTTTAATATAGAAATTATAAAGTACAACGTAATATAAATTATTATTAATAGAGGCAGAGATTAATATTTGTAATATTTAGAAATATGTAATTTGAGATATTTGTAATATTTAGAAATTTGCTAGTTCAGAATGTAAATTTATGGTATTTTATACAATTACACTTTGAAATATAAAAATCACTGATAATTTATACTTAGTAAAATCTATATTTATAGAAAATTTAACATTTGTAATGAAAATTTTAAAATTTCAAAGAATTGGTAAGAGGACTGGTTAAATTTGGCCGATGCCTAAAAAATTATTGATTGTACCGATGCTAGTGCCCAAATATAGTGTGTGTATATATATACACACTTTTTTTTTATGCAAGAAGGAGGGGCCAAGGGCAAATGCCCGCAAAAGCGCCCCTCCCATAGAGGAAGAAGAGAGCCAAATTCAAGGTCCGGGATTTTCGAGATGCCTACACACTGCGTTTGAAAGATGGGAGGTCATTGACAGGAGGAAAGATGGACTGAGGAAGATTGTTCCAGAGTTGACCGGTTGAGTAGATGAAAGACTGAAAATACTGATTAACCCTTGCATTAGATAGATGGACAGAATAGGAATGAAAAAGTGTAGAAAGTCTGGTACTGCATGTTCTCCTTAAAGGAGGAGGCATGCAGTTAGAGAGTTCAGAAGAGCAATGTCCGTTATTATAGCGATAGTAGAGAGAGTGAGGCAACATTGCGGCGAAGAGAGAGAGATTGAAGACGATCAGTAAGAGGCGGGGAATTGATGAGACGAAAGCCTTTGATTCCACCCGGTCAAGTATGGCTGTGTGGGTTGAACCACCTCGCACATAAGAAGCATACTCCATACACTGGCGAACAAGATACCTGTACAGAGACAGCAACTGAGTGGGGGTGAAGAAACCGTGGAGGCGGTACAGCACACCTAACCTCTTAGAAGCTTTTAGAAAGGGAGTATATATATGATCTTCCCAGGAAAGATCACGAGAAAAGGAAATGCCAAGAATGTTAAGAGAAGAGGAAGGATTGATTTGTGGGTTGTTGAAGGTAAGGGGATAGTCGTGTGGAAAATTGTGACGACTAGACAGATGGAGAAACTGAGTTTTTGAGGAATTGAAAGCCACAAGGTTTTCTCTGCCCCAATCAGATTTAGCAGAAAGATCAGAAGTCAGGTACACCATAGCCGCCTCACGCGAATCATGAAGCGACTACTGTGAGGAATGCTTTGGGAAGCGGGTGGAGAAGTGAAGAGTGGAATCATCGGCATAGGAGTGAATAGGACAGGAAGTGCGAATTAAAAGATCATTAATAAATAAAAGGAAAAGAGTCGGTGACAGGACAGAACCCTGAGGAACACCACTGTTAATAGCTTCAGGAGAAGACCAGTGGCCATCTACAATTGCAGCTATAGATCGGCCCGAAAGGAATTTAGAGATGAAGGCACAGATAGCAGGATAGAAACCGAGAGGGAAGTTTGGAAATTAAAGATTTGTGCCAGACTCTATCAAAGGCTTTCGATATGTCCATCGCAATAGCAAAAGTTTCACCGAAATCCCAAAAGGAGGATGACCAAGAGTCAGAGATATGCAAGAAGATCGCCAGTAGAGCGTTCCTTGCGGAATCCATACTGACGATCTGAAAGAAGAAAGGTGTTTAAGAATCTTCCTATTAAGGATAGATTCAAAAACTTTGGAAAGGCAAAAAATCAAAGCAATTGGACGATAGTTGGAGGGTTGAGAGCGGCCACCCTTCTTTGGGACATGCTGAATGAAAGCGAACTTCCATCAGGAAGGAAAAGTACCAGATGAAAGACAAAGACGAAACAGTTTGCCAAGGCGGGTGTCAGCACAGAAGTACAGTTCTTAAGAACAGGAGGAGGAACACCATCAAGACCATACGCCTTCCTAGAGCTGAGCCCAGATAGGGCAGAAAAAAACATATTTAGAAGAGATTCTAATTTCAGACATAATAAAGTCAGAGTGGGTAGGAGATGGAGGAACAGCACCGGAATCGTCCAGGGTTGAATTGGAGGCGAAAGTTTGAGCGAAGAGTTCAGCCGTCGGAATGGAAAAGTGGGGGAAAAGAGGAGGAAGTAAATTTGTTGAAAAGGTTCTTAGTTAGATGCCAGAAAGAGCGAGAAGAATTAGAATTGGATAGATTTTCACATTTTTGTCAGATGAAGGAAGTTTTGGCGAGTCTAAGAACAAATTTTGCACGATTCCGGGCAGAAATATAAGCGGAGTGAGAGTCAGGAGTTGGATGGCGACGGTACCTTCTGAAAGCCTCCTCTCTGTTGCGGATAGCATTCGAACAAGTACAGTTAAACGAAGGTTTTTTTGCATTAGTAGTAGGAATAGAATATGAAATGTACGCCTCCATGCCTCAGAGAATCACCTCCGTGATGCGCTCAGCACACCCAGAAGGGTTCCGTCCACAGAAGCAGTAATCATTTCATGGGAAATCACAGTAGTACTGCCTAAGGACCTCCCAATCAGCGGCGCCGAAGTGCCAAAGGCATCTCCTCTTTGGAGGATCCAAAGGTCGAATTGGAGCGATAGGACAGGAAACAGATATAAGATTGCGATCGGAGGAGCCCAACGGAGAAAAAATTTTGAGAGAGTAAGAAGGATGAGATGTAAGAAATAAATCCAGAATGTTGGACCTATCTCCAAGGCGATCGGGGATACGAGTAGGGTGATGTACAATCTGCTCTAGGTTATTTAGGATAGAAAAGTTATAAGCTAGTTATATATGGTTTCGAACAACTGTTCAGGATCGACCTGCAGATTCATTCATCTTTATATGAAGGCAATTTATGGATACGTTCTGAAACTATAACTATAATATATATATATATTATTTATTTCCCTACGGTTTTTCACTCTGCCATTATAAAAGAGGATCAACAGACTGGCATCATACGCCTGTCAAAGGTCAAACACGTAAATGATCGCACACTATCGTTCCAAATAAAATAGATGCTTCAATTTGATTATATATTAAGTCAAGACAAACTGAAACTGGCAGCCCAGTCGTATAATGTCAGGACATTCCTCTTTAAACTCGCTAAACTACGATAAATATTAACAAGTGGACAGCAAAAGTAGTAAATATAAGAAGGCTTTTAAAGAAACTAGCCTCTGCGGCGTCTAGGCAAATTATCTGCCTAGACGGATTGTTTAGAGCAACGTCTTCTACTTACAACTTAGAACTAAAGACTACGTAATTAAATCTGTGATATTCTCTTATGCACTTTCAAGTGCATAACAGAAAACAATTTCTCTTCCACACTTTATAAATATCAGTGTGTCCGAAAAGTCAGGACACAAAGAAACTATGCTTTTTCAATATATATAATATATATATATATTATATATATATATATATATATATATATATATTTACCTTTCAAATGTTTCGTACGATGATTCCTCATTTCACTTGTTAAGTAGTGAGTTGGTTTCTTGTACTCTCCACCTCACATAGCCAGGTACGCGCCCGGCTCATCGGAGATTGTTCTGAGCCAAGCGACTAATCTTCTTTTGAAGATTTCCACTGAAACACCACTCGTGTTCCTTAGGTCTTTGGGTAGCTGATTAAACGGTTTTCGTCCTCTCACAACAAACTATTTTCTTTCAGGGTTATATAATATATATCAGGTCATCCCAATAAGTAATGTCGTTTTTTACGATAGCTTAAGTTTAAACTAGTCCTACTCGGTTTAAGCATAAATTTTCCGAAGGCTATATCTGAGAGGAGATCTATCGTGTTTCGCTACATACTTTACAGACTTGACCAGTGAAGACGTGTTTTGCTTTATGTGAACCCCTCATAAACATGGCGGTATCAGAAGAGCATATCAGGCATATAATGCTTTACGAGTTCAAAAAAAAGGAATAGTGCTACTGAAGCAACGCGAAACATTCAGGAAGTTTATGGCAACGATATTCTGCATGTGAGGAAATGTCAAAGATGGTTTCAAAAGTTTAGGAATGGTGACTGCTGTTTGACAGATGCAGCACGCTCTGGACGCCCTGCTGAGTTTGATGATGACCTGCTGTTAGCCGCACTTGAAGAAGACTGTTCAACAACTGTCAAAGAATTGGCCCAGAAACTCAATTCATCCCCGTCCACCATCCATCGACATTTGCAACAACTCGGGAAAGTGCCTAAGTTAGGAAACTGGGTGCCACATGAATTGTCGGTCGACAATCTGAGGGTGCGGGTAAACATTAGCACAGCTCTTCATTCCCGTGAACTCCAAGATCCGTTTTGCACCGTTTAGTGACTGGTGATGAAAAGTGGATACTGTACCAGAATGTTAAACGCCGTCGACAGTGGGTTTGTGCCGGAGAACCAGCGACACCACAGCCAAAACCAAATCTTCACCCTCGGAAGGTGTTGCTTGTTTGGTGCGATAAAGGTGGTGTAATACACTTTGAAACCTTACCACACAACCAAACAATCACCGCTCAAGTCTACTGTCAACAACTGGATCGATTGAACACTGCACTAAAAGAAAAGAGACGACCTTTGGTTAATCGGAAAGGAATCGTGTTCCACCACGACAACGCACGTCCTCATACCGCTCGGATCACTCCTGCAAAAAATTGAGGAGCTTGGGTGGGAAAAACTTCCATATCTCCAGACCTTGCGCTTCAGATTATCATCTCTTCAGGAGTCTGCAAAACTGTCTTGACGAGAACAGTATACTTCTTAGATGACCTGCACACCAGTCTTTGTACGTTTTGCCTCAAAACCGCCTGAATTTATAAACAAGGCATTGAAAAGCTTGTAGGACGTTGGCAGAGTGTCATTGATTCCGATGGAAAAATATACTAGATTAAAAAGTTTCCGTAGAGTTTTTTTTGTCCTTCAAATTCCGATCTAAAAAACGACATTACTTATGGGATGACCTGATATATATATATATATATATATAGATATATATATATATATATACACACACACACTTTGGTTGGTTAACCTTGGTTTTTTCTTCCACCCGAATTGTCATTCTGACGAAGGTCAAGCTTGTCATTTGTCACTCTACCTTAGACTTAGTTTAATTAGAATCCGAACCACGCCCCACCAGAACCCAAGCGTCTTAACCATTTGGCTATACAGTGGACCTCGTTTACCAATCTTAATTCGTGCAAAATAACCATCGGTACACGAAAAAATCGTTACACGAACCCATTATAACATGTAAATGGCCTAATTGGTGCAAATTTTTCGAAAATACACTCTTGCAAGACTTAAAAATACTAATTTTCCATGTTTAAAAGGATATTTTAACAATACATGATATTTTAACACCAAAAATGTATTATAAACTTATTTGCTATAAAAAAAATAAAAAAAACAATTAAAAAAACATAATTAAATACAGAAATAAATAAAAAAATTATTTACCTAAAGTTGGTGGAGTGTAAACATGGATGAAATCGAAGGTGGTAGTCGTGGGGTTGGGGAGAAAATATGTTTGGAAGGAAGAATCTCCTTCCATCGTGAATTTGGCGCGATCGTTCAAAATCGTTACACGGGAATTAATCGTTACACGGGCAATATATTCTCAATGAGGCTTGATCGTAACACGATTTAATCGTAACACGAACCAATCGGAAGCGGGGGTCCACTGTGTATGTATATATATATATATATATATATATATATATATATGCTGCAAATCCACAAGGAAAAAGAAAAACGATTCCAAGGCCTTGGAATCGTTTTTCTTTTTCCTTGTGGGTTTGCAGCATTCATTCATTTCACGTGTTTTATGTGAAATTCATCCCATATAATATATATATATATATATATATATACACTGTATATATATACAGGGTGTCCGAGAATTATCTGTACAATTTTGGCTGTTATTAAAAGTCAACCATGAAGTGTAGAAATTCCAGTGTTGTCCATTTTACAGAGAACTCATTAGTTTTTCTGATACCAAGTTTTGACAAGTTTTTTAGAAATTCCAGTCTGTCCGAACATTATCTGTACAACTTCATCTTTAATAAAATTCTTGATAACGCGCGTAAAATTCTCAAACAAGATTATTTAGAATTTGTATTTTCAAAAGTTTTTTTATTAAAGTAACGTTGTTACAAACATTCGATATGTGCACCATTAGTGATTCCAAAAACATCCAATCGATACTCCAAATGTTGCCATGTACGCTGCAGCATATCCACATCAATTCGCTCAATAGCAGCTGTGATTCTTGCTTTTAAATCATCAATGTCTGTCACCGCGTACATTTCTAAAAAACTTGTCAAAACGTGGTATCAGAAAAAACTTAATGAGATTCTCTGTAAAATGGGACAACACTGGATTTCTACACTTCATGTTGACTTTTAATAACAGCCAAAAAATTGTACAGATAATTCTCGCGACACCCTGTACGTATATATACAGGGTGTTTCAAAAGTCCCTCATTATTTTTAAAATTGTATTAAAATAGCAATTACAAGAGGAACCAAATGACAATTTGGTTGCTGAGTCTACGATTCATGAGAATTTTGGTGGCATCAAACTTGGCTTCATAAGTCTACTGAAAAGTCACTGGTACACCTCAACGTGGGCACCGTCTTTTTCGAAACAGCGAGCCACCGTTTTTACGCATTCTTGCCGACATTGGACAACATTTCGGGAGTAACAGAAGCACACGCATTCCTGATCCGTTCTTCTAGTGTGGGAGGACTCGCGGCTTGGTGGCGTACACTTTGCTCTTAATGTAGCCCACAAAAAGAAGTCGCATGAGGTAAGATCAGGCGAGCGAGCAGCCCATTCGATGGGACCACGGCGACCAATCCACCGATCAGGAACTGCTTATTCAGAAATGAGCGAACCTCACGCGAGTAATGAGCAGGGGCACCGTCTTGCTGGAAAATGACTTCTTGCATGTCAGCTACAGCTGACAGTTGGGGATGCAGAACTCCTGAAGCATACGAAGGTAAATTGTCTCCGTTGACGTTCACGAATTTCCATCTTGATCCCGGAAGAAGAACGGACCAATCAGCCCAGCTGAGGAGATGGCACACCAGACGACCAATTTCGGCGTGTCCTTTCATGTTCACGGATCTCCGCAGGATTGTGAGTTCCCCAGATGCGAGTGTTGTGCCGATTGACGCGACCAGAAAGGTGGAAGAGAGCTTCGTCGCTGAACCACATGTGCTCCAGGATCGATGGGTCTTTTCGTAGTGATGCAGCAGTGTCTCACACATCTCCACCCGGCAATCGTAGTCTTGAGGTTCCAGCTTCTGAACCACCTGGATCTTGTACGGATACAGCTTGAGACCACGCCGCAAAATCCGTTGGATAGATGTCGCGTGATGTTCAGTTCCGCAGCAGCTCGCCGAATGGACTTTCCTTGACTGAGTAAACGCCTCACGGACAGTTTCGACATTCTCCTCACTCCGCCCACTTCGAGGTCTTCCTGATCGTGGTTTGTCCTTTACGGATCCGGTCTCCATAAACTTCCGGTGGGTGGCGACGATGGTGTTCCTATCCGGTGCATAATGCTGTCCGAGACTGCCCGGAATCGTCGCTGCACTTCGACCACAGATTGAAAACCTCCTGCCATGCAGCGATTTTACACCTCTGCTCTAGAGTCAGCATGGTAGCAGAAGAAAACGGAGCAAAACTTCAAATGTAGACTCAAAAAAATTCTCAACTACTGAGTAAGAGTTTACCACAAGATGAACGTCGTTGGTCGATTAGCTGCAAAGAAAATTGAAAATCAAATTAGTGAGGGACTTTTGAAACACCCGGTATGTATATATATATATATATATATATATATATATATATATATATATATAGAGGCGTTTTTATAGGGTAGGCAGGGTAGGCTTTGCCTGACCATTAATTTTGTCAAACTTTAGAAGCATAAATGTATCAATATAAATTAGCGCAATTAGACAAAATTTGTCGATCGCCCCTCTTAATCCAATATCATATGATTCTTTTTTTGATATTAGCTACTACAACTTAAAATGCCCTGCCTACCTTGAATGTATAATATAAATTCAACTAGTGTGGCGGATTTGATATATGCCATTTTTAACACGGAGTAATGTACATATAGTCAGCGCGCGGACTTTCCTACTGAACGATACATTCTGCACGCTTACGCTCATTATCAAGCCATCCCATATGAAGAATATGAGAAACTACGATTTCGGGGGTGGGGTTAAAGGAAGAAGATTGATAGGCGAATGGTGTATGACGTCACAAGGGGATGGGGTGTGTGTTTGCGCGAATATACAAATCACTTAGTCTTTAGTATGACTGAAAAATTGCAATGCATTGGAATCTCAATTGCGGTAAGTACCCTTATATACATATATAGTTATAATTATATACCTTTATTGAAATTATATAGCCTATATATATATATACACAGGGTGTAACAAAAAAGTCCGTTCTCATAGGTAAGATAACAACTGAATGAGAAAATAGTTTTAACTATACATTACAAACAATAGAATCAACTTACCAATTAATCCAGTAACGATAATGTGGTGATTCATTGGTCCATTTAAATGAAAACAAAGCCTCGTCGCTAATAAATATCGGAAAATATTTCCTTAAGGGAACGGACTTTTGTTACACCGTATATATATATATATATATATATATATAATATATATATATATATACAGGGTGGGCGGAAAGTAGCTCCCTATTTTGGATTGGTAAAAATACGTATATTATTCATTATTTCAAAAAATAATATGAAAAGGTAGGCATACATGGTAGGTTTTCTCTAAAATTTCAATGTGGGCTCCAACTCTTTCCACCAGCTTCTGGAGCCGCCCAGGAATGGCGTCCACTGACTTTAGCAGGAACTCCGGCGGGATGGAGGACATGACTTCCCGAATTCGGTCCTCCAGTTTCTTCCAATGTCCTCGGTTTGGTGCGGTAGACTTCTTCCTTTACCACCCCCAAGAAAGAGTCGCACGGTTACCGCTGAAAAACGGCAGAATCGGTTCAGTGTAACGGTGTGGGTGGTATGACCTCAGATCAGTTGTGGGCCCGTTCCTTCTGCGCAACACCATGAATGCTGAGCGGTACCTTGCTATGTTGCGAAACGAGGTCTGGCCGTTGTCAGCACATGGGAGAACATCGACGATCTGATATTTATGCAAGATAGAGCCCCTCCGCACTTCGCTCTTGTTGTCCGTGAGTGGCTGGATGCCCACTTCCCTGGGCGTTGGATGGTCGTCGTGGTCCCATCAATGGCCAGCCAGGAGCCCCGACTTGACACCGTGCGACTTCTTTCTTTGGGGGGTAAAGGAAGAAGTCTACCGCACCAAACCGAGGACATTGGAAGACTGGAGGACCGAATTCGGGAAGTCATGTCCTCCATCCCGCCGGAGTTCCTGCTAAAGTCAGTGGACGCCATTCCTGGGCGGCTCCAGAAGCTGGTGGATAGAGTTGGAGCCCATATTGAATTTTAGAAAAACCTACCATGTATGCCTACCTTTTCATATTATTTCTTCTGAAATAAATGGATAATATACGTATTTTTTTACCAATCCAAAATAGGGAGCTACTTTCCGCCCACCCTGTATATATATATATACTAATCTCTCACATTTTTACCATGTCATTATCATCTTAATTTGCTCCGCCTTTAATCGACGTGTTTCAAAAGTTTGAGTAAAATTATATAAAATCTATTTAGTTTCGGTTTCCCATCAGTTTGGCCTAATCAGACACACGCTAGCATTTAAACGCAAGTCAATATAAGAGAAATTTGAAGTTTGCAGTACAGTATGAGATATACATTATAAAACATATGAATAAATAAAAATAATTACATTAAAACCAGTGATTACATTTGCTGACAACGATGTTTTTTTAATTAAAAGGACACTCATGTCCTTCATACTACTTCCAATCCGATTTACTTTTCCTTAAGCGTTATTCTTATGTGGCATAAGGTCTAAATTCCGTCGCATGTCTCCTTTGTGCTCGCTTCGAGGAAGGAATATATTATTTTGTTACTTTTTGTTTCCATTATAGATTCAGTTTATAAATCGGGAAGGGCACTTAATAATACAGTTTAAATACATACTGCAATATTTAGCTTAAAAAAAAGTAGACGCACGAGAGAGATGAGAGAGAGTGAGAGTTACAAGGAGTTACAAGGAAAAGAAGTACCTCAAAAGGCCTTGCGGCCCATACCGAGGAGGTACCAATGGCAACGGGTGCCAGGGAAAATTTTGTAAAAGTTTATTTTTCTTTCAACTATCCTAGCAGTAGTAGAAAACTGGATAGAAAAGTAGAAGGCTCTCTCCCCACCCTCCGCTCCCTCCCTGCCAGAGGCAGATACGGAAAAAGGTTGAAGAAAATACCTTGACCCTGGAAAAGTAGCCAAGGAAATTTTACAGGAAAGTGGAGAATATATAAATAGCTCTATATTTAGCTTGCTCACAGAGACACCGAGCAAGCGAACTCCTGCAGAGTTTTCTGAGGTTTTAATCTTAAACTAAGATGTGTTCAGTACTTTGTCTAGCCTATTTGTAAACAGATTTACACTTTCACTGGAAACAACCTCTGAGGGAAGTTGGTTCCAGATATTAACTATTTTATAGGAAAAGAAATTTCCGCAGACTGAGGTCCTAAATGTCTTTACACACTCAAATAGTGTGCAAGATTTGGTCTACCCTTTTCTTGAACTAATCCACAGAGGAACTGTTCACAACTTCCGAAGGTAACCTGTTCCATGTGTCACAGATCTTATACGTAAAGTAATTCCCACACACACTAGTCCTAAACCGTTCAAATCCAACTTCCAACCATTGTTGCGAGTTGGGTTATCATTTAAACTAAACATACTTCTAAAATCGACATCGTTGAACCCGCGTAAGAGCTTGAAAACTTCGATCAGTTGACCGCGCAGCCTCCGAGTTCAAGCGAAAACAAGTTCAGGGCGCGTAACCGTCGATTGTAGCCCATATGCCTAACGGAAGGGATTAACTTTGTGGCCCTCGCCTGCACTCGCTCCAGCCTCTCAATATCTTTCCTGAGGGTGGCGACCAGAACTGCCACAGCATACTCCAGGTGCGGCCGAACAAGGGAATTGTACAGTGAGAGCACAATCTCCTTGTTCCGAAACTGAAATTGCCTCCTGATATAACCCAATAGTTTCTGGGCTTTCTTTTCCACCTCTACGCACTGTTTCGTAACTTAAGGTCGCTGCTAATTAGCACACCCAAGTCCTTTTCTAAATCAGTCACCTCGATATTACTACCCAACATCGAGTAGTCCGACTTGGGATTGGCGTAGCCAATGTGCATTACTTTGCATTTACCCAAGTAAACGGCATTTGCCATTTTTCGGACCACTCTCCTATCCTACCTAGGTCGCACGCAGTTCCTCGATCGCTTCGGCGTCCAACATTGGCCCCAAGCTTGGTGTCATCAGCGAATTTGGCGATCCGACTGACGATGCCACCGTCGATATCATTTATGTAAATGATAAACAACAGCGGCCCCAAAACGGAACCCTGAGGAACCCCACTAGTGACCGAGGCCCAACCCGAACTAGCACCTTAATTACAACCCTCTGCCGCCTATTCTTCAGCCAGTTTTCAAGCCACCTACCTATTTCCCCACCGATACCCAGCGCGCGCACTTTCGCCATTAGCCGGCGGTGAGGTACCTTATCAAAGGCTTTCTGAAAGTCGAGATAAAGTATATCAATCGCCCTACTCTTATCGTACTCACCCAACATGACGTGTAGAGAGAGAGAGAGAGAGAGAAGAGAGAGGAGAGAGAGAGGAGAGAGTTACAAGGACAGAGGAAGCCTCAAAGACCTTTCGGTCCACTCTGGGAGGTTCCTGTTATTAAGTTTATTTTTCTTTCAACTATCCTAGCAGTAGTAGAAAACTGGATAGAAATGTAGAAGGCTCTCTCCCCACCCTCCGCTCCCTCCCAGAGGCAGGTACGGAAAAAGGTTGAAGAAAATACCTTGACCCTGGAAAAGTAACCAAGGAAATTTTACAGGAAAGTGGAGAATATATAAATAGCTCTATATTTAGCTTGCTCACAGAGACACCGTGCAAGCGAACTCCTGCAGGAGAGGGAGAGAGGGAGATTCAAAAGTTATTTGTTTTATAAAGCGTAAATCTCACCTATTAACTTACTTCTTTTTTATATAGGTAATATTTCAGTTGGTAAGCCTGCATTTGTATGCCCCAAATTTTACTATATCACTATTGTTTTAAATTCTAGGTGTATTAACAACAGATAAATTCTTTTTGACAGTGGCCGACAAAAAAGTTTTTAGACGATGCATTACGTATACACCTAATTGCATGTACGTTTCTATCTGGACGGTTTTCGCTGAATTTAACACATGCTTAAAGTAAATAGATACAACGAAATAACCTGTATGTATATGATGGCAAATTCGTTAACCCTTTCGTGCACAGTGTTACTTTATTGATTTTGTTCTGGCTAACGCCAGAAGGTTTTATCCGTCTCGAAAAGACCCCGGACGATAAAGGATTAAAGAATGCATTTTTAAATTATGAAATTTTATTAAATAGTTCAAATTTTATTTCGAACCTTCTTTTATACCATAAAATTTATTTTTATGACCTCAAATGGCCAACAAAATGCTGTTTCAGATATCAGTTAACTTACAAATCTGAATTTATGGCTTAGAAAAATGAATATTCAGATAATCACTGTTAATGTATTTAATTTAACAAAGATTTGACGTATAAAGTTTTAATATTAAGGTTTTTTATTATTAAGTTCATTTATTTAAGAATATTAAGTTTCTAAATAATGGGACGTTTTCCAGTTTATGTACCGTTTTCTACAGTACATTACATACAGCATAGTAAACATCCTGTGCCCAAGTGACGAAAGTTATAATGTGGGTTGGGTTAGGTTAGGTTAGGTTAGGTTACGTTACGTTATCAAGAACTCATTTTTGATCTGAAAAGAAGCAAAAATAAATTATATGAAAAACGGTACACAAACTGGAAAAGGTCCAATAATGTTTAACTGTAGCTTACGCTCTTTTGTCGGACATTTTCATTTGATTAACTTTTGTTTTCAGTATTTATACATGCAAAAAATTTCTTCAAACATTTTATATAGAAAAGATTCAAAGAAACAGTTGGTTTATTCATATATTATTAAGCTTTAACCCTTTGACGACCAATATAAGTTTCTTTGAACTTAAAAGTGTAAGTTTTATTGTTATTTACAACTAGATACGTTAGTTCTATAGTCACTTAAATGACCCATTTTTGGGTTAATTTTCCGACAACTAAGCGATACCTATATAAACATGTAGATGTATTTGTAGAAATGTTGCAGCATTGTACAATTTATATTATTATTTCCGTTGGAACAAATATGTCCCATGGTCCTCAAAGGGTTAAAATATAGCTAACCTCCGTTTGGAAAGAGAGCAGCTGTTACTTATTTTGTACACAGTTTGTAGCTACAGTTTATATATTAGATGAAACATTTTAGGTATTAAGTGTCATTTTGGTTAATGAATAAAGACGTTTGGATCACCTGAAGATCAGGGCCCCCAGCCTTCTTTAGTTAGCCTTATAAGGCTAACTAACGAAAATATCACGCCCTAATCTAACCAATCGTTAAGTCAACTGTACGCCCTTGACGATTGGTTAGGTTAGGTCGTGATATTTTCGTTAGTTAGCCTTATAAGGCTAACTAACGAAGGCTGGGGCCCTGATCTTCAGGTGATCCAGAGGTTTTTATTGCTGTATGCAAACATGTTATTTCTTTCGGTGAACAGCCTAAAAGCGTATAATATTAGTCTTACCAATTTTTCAGTTGAAGGGAAGCTTAGAAAGCAGCTAAATCATTAGGATAAAATCCGAATATTTTGAAACACACGATAAGACTACTTAATTTACTTTTGTGTTTCAACTATACGCTTGTGACCTATAATATATATATGTATATATATATATATATAGATATATATTTATTTTGTATTTATAGGACACTCAAATCCTCCGCTTGTATTCTCGTAAGTACATCCAAATACGACATTTTTATTTGTCGTAAAACGGTAATGTATTCATAAACGTATCATCTTGGTGTCATGATTGTCATAATATTGCATTTGTGACCAAAAGAAAATTGTGATAGATCAGAAAATTTTTGTTTTGTGAAGACATCTCGTACGAAATAGCTTTTATTTTGGTTCTTTTTTTACAATATATTCAGGTTTCGATTCGATGAATATAATATTGTACATTACTTCCAAATTAGGTTCTTTACTAAGAAACTTTTTTAATTTTATCTTAAATTTGCATATACGCTTAGGAATATTTTTATTTCACACCTATTTTCATTAGAAGAGTTGTAACTGTTTCTGATACTGGGCACTCAGTGGGCAGTGGGCAGTGAATTACTGGAATTACTATCATTTGCTAACTCTGCTGGATTTCGTGATGAAGGAGAAAGTTGTATTTCATGTTTTGTAAATTACATATGCGGTTTCTTCCTGCTGAATTTAGCGTTGCAGGTTAGAATTAATTATTGATAAGATTTTTTGGTATTTAGGTTTAAATTGTAATTTAATGATTATTCTTTGGGTAAACGTGGTACTTTTCAAACTTTATTCGGGTTTACTTGTGTAATTTGGGGCTTTAGGTTGATTGTTCACCAAAAATGGGGAATTTTTAGATTGCCAGTAACGTTTTTGTGGCATCTTATGGACTCGTGTTGTCCGCCACCCAAACGATGTGTAACGTTTGGTTCGTTGATGACGCGTATTTTTGCCTAACAGAAGGGATTAACTTTGTGGCCTCGCCTGCACTCGCTCCAGCCTCTCAATATCTTTCCTGAGGGTGGGCGACCACAACTGCACAGCATACTCCAGGTGCGGCCGGACCAGGGAATTGTACAGAGAGAGCACAATCTCCTTGTTCCGAAATTGAAATTGCCTCCTGATATAACCCAACAGCTTCTGGGCTTTCTTTTCCACCTCTACGCACTGTTTGGTAAACTTAAGGTCGCTGCTAATTAGCACACCCAATCCTTTTCCAAATCAGTGGCCTCGATGTTACTCCCCAACATCGAGTAGTCCGACTTGAGATTGGCGTAGCCAATGTGCATCACTTTGCATTTACCCAAGTTAAAGGGCATTTGCCATTTTTCGGACCACTCTCCTATCCTACCTAGGTCCGCACGCAGTTCCTCGATCGCTTCGGGCGTCCCAACATTGGCCCCAAGCTTCGTGTCATCAGCGAATTTGGCGATCCGACTGAAGATGCCACCGTCGATATCATTTATGTAAATGATAAACAACAGTGGCCCAAAAACGGAACCCTGAGGAACCCCATTAGTGACCGAGGCCCAACCCGAATTAACCCCTTTAATTACAACCCTCTGCCGCCTATTCTTCAGCAAGTTTTCAATCCACCTACCTACTTCCCCACCGATACCCAGCGCGCGGACTTTCGCCATTAGCCGTCGGTGAGGTACTTTATCAAAGGCTTTCTGAAAGTCGAGATAAAGTATATCAATCGCCCTACTCTCATCATACTCACTCAACATGACGTGGAAAAACTCGAGCAAGTTGGTGAGACACGACCTATTCCATCTAAACCCATGTTGGGAGTCCCCAAGCAGCTTGTAGGAATCCAAATGGTCAACGATCGTATCTGCTATTATCCTCTCTAATAATTTACCTACAACTGAAGTGAGACTAATGGGACGATAGTTCCCTGGACTTTCGTGATCCCCTTTCTTAAAGATATGGGTCACGTTGGCTTCCCTCCAGTCACCAGGCACCTGGCCTGTCTCCAACAATTTGTTGAAGACTGTAGCCAGGTGGGGAGCCACCTGGTCGCGCACCTCTCGCAACACTCTGGGGAGAAACTGGTCTGGCCCAGGAACCTTAAACGCGCTCAGTTTGTCTATTCTATCGGCAACGATTGTCGCGGTACATCTAACACTATCCAGGCCAGCACCTTCGTGCCTGACGCCTGGCTCGGGGATGACGGGGGTGTCCTCCCTGGTGAACACTCCCGCAAAGTACTCATTAAGCACATTAGCGATGTCCGCGTCGGAGGTCCGCAGAACGCCGCTTCGGTCCTTTAACGGACCTATCATACTTCTAATGGGCTTTCTACTATTAACATAACTGAAGAACTCCTTAGGGTTCCCCTTGCAGAGGCTTGCCACCCGTAGTTCTTCGTTACGTTTCGCTAGCCTAACCTTCGCTTCCCTACACAGGCGGACATACGCCTCAGTGTTCTCATGGGAACGATTGGCCTTCGCCCTCCTATATGCTACTTTCCTATTTCGGATAGCGAACCGATGTCACGACTGAACCACTTAGGCTGCGTTGAAGCAGAGTGACTGGTTTTGAGGGTATGGCAGCAGACTGCAGCACCATAAACTGGTCCCGGAATGCAGTCCACACTCCCTCAACATCGCCGCCGACCTCTAACCCCATCTCACCTACGCTATGCCGGAGGCTAACAAAGTCCGCCCGCCGGAGAGAGAGAGAGAGAGAGGGAGAGAAGAGAGAGAGAGAGAGAGAGAGAGTTACAAGGAAAAGAAGTACCTCAAAAGGCCTTGCGGCCCATACCGAGGAGGTACCAATGGCAACGGGTGCCAGGGAAAATTTTCTACACACTCAAATAGTGTGCAAAATTTGGTCTAACCTTTTCTTGAACTGATCCACAGAGGAACTGTTCACAACTTCCGAAGGTAACCTGTTCCATGTGTCACAGATCTTATACGTAAAGTAATTCCCACACACACTAGTCCTAAACCGTTTCAAATCCAACTTCCAACCATTGTTGCGAGTTGGGTTATCATTTAAACTAAACATACTTCTAAAACCGACATCGTTCAACCCGCGTAAGAGCTTGAAAACCTCGATCAGTTGACCGCGCAGCCTCCGAGTTTCAAGCGAAAACAAGTTCAGGGCGCGTAACCGTCGATTGTAGCCCATATGCCTAACGGAAGGGATCAACTTTGTGGCCCTCTCCTGCACTCGCTCCAGCCTCTCAATATCTTTCCTGAGGGTGGGCGACCAGAACTGCACAGCATACTCCAGGTGCGGCCGAACAAGGGAATTGTACAGTGAGAGCACAATCTCCTTGTTCCGAAATTGAAATTGCCTCCTGATATAACCCAATAGTTTCTGGGCTTTCTTTTCCATCTGTTCCACCACCTCTACACAGAGAGAGAGAGAGAGAGAGAGAGAGAGAGAGAGAGAGAGAGAGAGAGAGAGAGAGAGAGAGAGAGAGAGAGAAATTAGTTTTAAAGTCCCAGTTGGATACGGAGATAATTAGTTTTAGAATATACAGTTGGCAACCCTGTGCCTCATTTTTTAAACAGACTTTCGCCGAGATTCGTGATCGAAACATTGTTTCTTGGTGCTTGTTTAATGTAAATTCCGTTAATTGTAGTCACCTTAGGTCAACTAAACTTTTTTTTTACCATACCAAATTCATCTTAATTCGCCCCTCCTTTAATGACCGTGTTTCAAAAGTTTAACTGAATAAAATCATGTAAAATCTACTTCTTTTCGGTCTCCTATCCGTTAGGTCTAATCAGATACGATAACAGCAGAGTTCACTGGAGTTAAACGAAAGTCAGTATAGGAGAGCGTTAAGGTTTGTAGTACAGAATGAACTATATATATATATATATATATAATATATATATATATATATAAAAGATATAATTGTAAGTAAATAGAAATCATATTACATTATACAAATAAAAATCGTTACATTAAAAACGCAATCATTATAATATACAAGGTGGGCCAAAAGTCAGGAAACAAAGGAACTATACATTTCAATGCAAATATAGATGTATATTTGCATTGAAAAGCCTATTTTCTATGTTTCTTAACTTTTAGCCCACCTTGTGTATATATATATATATATATATATATATATATATATATATATATATATTAGGGTGGTCCAAATTACAGTAAATTTTAAGTGTCTGAATCTTAAGTCTTACCCTCGGAAATTGTTACCTATATTACAAAAACGTTTACTGACCAAAACTTAACAAAATTAATAAATATTTAGTGGTGCCACACTCGACTTTAAATTTCTTAATTTTCTTGTTTCAAAATTGCTTGAATTCATATTCAAAAATTTCTTTAGTTTATCAGTCCCCCTCCATATTCAACTATAATGGAGTATTAACCACTCAGAGGTAGGGGTCTCATGGGTGCCCATCTCCCACTCGTTGCTGCGTTCGCAGTTCCTGCTTCAAGTTGATTTTTTTACATTAGGAAACTGCAGGCGATGTTGCTCCACTTTGCAGGAGAAACTGCTATTGACTTTCATTCTTAGTTAGATGTGCATTGAAAATTTTTATTAATGCAATTCCTCTTTCGGAGTTATCATTTGTTACCATCATTGACTTGACATACTCAAGGGCCATTTGATAATCTTGTCTGTTCTTCCAGTTTGTTGGATCATCCTCAAGAAAGGCTATTGGGAGTCCGAGCTTAGTGAAAAATAGTCGAGACGAGCTAGTAACAAAGCTGGCTACTGTCTTGTTTTGAATATCGTTGGCAGAAAGATTCAAATTTATTCTTTTGGGCGGATGTTTAGATCCCCTTATGTCGAGTGCCTTTACCATGTCTCTTTTAACATCAATGGAAATATCTTCAAAGAATGAAAGTGAAATAAGAAATTCACTTAGGTACCAAAGGTGGCGAGAAAGTGCTTGAGATGCTGCAGAAGCAATGCTTTTGTCTTCGTATACTAAGCAACAGTTTTAGAGTAGCGAAAGATCATTGGCAGGGGCAGAGGCAGTGATAGGTGCAGAAAACCATGCAGGAACATAGTGTCTAATGGCAAATTGTGCGAAACGTTTTATTCTACTTTGTTCTTTTAGAATCATTTTAAACTGTGAGCAGAAAAGATTCATTTTGATTGCATAGATTATGCGAGACATCCACCTGGCACGATGCAAAGCACCTGGCTTTAGAAATTTGACTCCATGTGGTGGTACATCTCCTAGATAGATGATTGTAAGTTCCAGGACCTCTCTGTAATCAACTCGGATTTGTGTGGAGGTTAGATGTTTCTTACAAATAACAAGCAGTTCATCACGTCCTGGAGTATCAGGAAAGGTTTCAAAATTTTCTTTATTGATGGAGTTCCAGGCAGACTTAAAGCGTTTGAATATCGAAATATCAGGTCCGCTACTGGCGGAACAAAGACACACCTCAAAAACATTGGATGCAATAAGTACAATTATATGGTGCCGGCACGCATATTTTAAGTCTTCTCCAAGCTTTTGTTCTATTTGTGCAGTAGCTCCCTTTTTAGGACCCGTGTTCGTGGCAGTTGTGTCAAAGCACATACCTTTAATGCGATCAATTAAGTTCCAGTCCTTTAAACATTCGATAACAGCTGTTGCAATGTCTACTCCTGTGCCAGACTCGAGTTTGGGTTACTGCAAGCAACTTTGATTTTCCTCCTCCTGACATCAACACCGCTAATCTTCCAACTTTTTCATTTCCAGTTAAATCGATTAGCATTTTTCCATCCCAATGCACCATTAAAGAACATTCAGGATTAAAGGATTCTTTTAAATCTTTTGCGATTTTCTCACGTGCATCCATTCTCTTTCGACGAACTGTACTTCTACTTATGGACAAGTCATCAAGATCATGATGTAATGCAGAGGCAGCAGCTGATAGCACATATACAGCCTGTCTATCAGAAATATTCGATCTATCCAGTGCAACTGCAACGTCTCGTGTTACAAGTTCCTTCTTACTTGGTTTGCTAGGAACCTTCTTGCCTGCATTATTTTTTTGATGCCGTGTTAGTTTTCACAACATTGTTTCATCTTCACTACTCATGCTCATTGTTTCATCTTCACTACTCATGCTACATGATGAAGTCAATTTTGCAGACTTTATTTCTTCCTCCTTTCTCTTACTTTCCCTACGTGCTAACCGTTCTTTAGCTAACTCTCTCTCCCTTTTACGATCTTCTTTCTCTGATAATGCTTTGTCAACGTTAGCCATATATCCTTTTCTTCCCTTCTGTTTTTGAGCTTGGAGGAATTCTCTGTCTTCTTTAATCTTGATCATCTCGTGCGCTTTTTGGTGAGCAATATCAAAAGAGATCGTTTAAACTGTCCTGAAACAATCTCTTTCTCACGCTGAGTTTCGGAGCACCGAATTTTAATTTTTGGAGCGTTCTATATTCCGTATATACTTTTTCAATCATTGGTATAACATTATAATCAGCTCTTATTGGAATTCTAGCTTGTTCCTAAAATTCAACTACCTCTATGTAAACTGCTTTAGAAGCTTCTCTTAGAGTTTTCTTTTCCTTAAGTAAATAAAAAAGACGACGGAGCACATCACCTTTGGAAGGAAGTTTTCTCCCGCATATCATTTCAATTGGTTGTCCAATGACCCATATTTCGGTATTTCTACGAGTTTTCATTGAGGAACTTGCCATTTCTAATATGATTATTCACTATTGCAACACCGCAAACGAACTGCAATATACTGCAAATGACTGCAAACAATATACTGCAAATGACTGCGAACAATATACTCCAAATGACTGCAAACAATACACTGCAAACGACAGGTTGGCAAAAGACAGGTCTGTGAATAAAAAGTATGATTATTATAGGAACGCCCTTTCAACACGTTTACGCAAGATGAGCACTTAATGGGAAGTGACGAAATCTATTTCATGGAAAAATGTGAATCCAAGTATCAACAGAACAGATGCAATTCTTGCCTCAACGTGTTCAGTACCGCTCATACAAGATGTGCTTCGGAATATTTAACCACAATAAGCATACAAAAATCTATATTATGCAAAAATATGATATATATCTAAATATTTTTCGTAGAGAGACAATAAATCTATATTATGGGGAAGAAGCAAAAAAGGTTTTTAAAAACATCTAAATTCAAATGCGATGTGGCACCACTTTGAATATTTTGATCTTATTAAAATTTTATATTTAGTTTTTCAACATAGGTAACAATTTTAGGGGGTAAGACCGACATATTTAACATTTATTTTTTTGGACCACCCTAATATATCATATATATATATAAAACAAGCCATATTCTGATGGGGGAAAATCCCAATTTTCCTCATATAAAAAGCAGAAATTTTTAAAACATTCATAAAATAATTTTAAATTTTCATCCATTATAGTTCTTATAGGGTGTAATGACATTAAAATATATAGGAATCTAGTAATCCTTCGTTTGTGACTATCTTTAAAGGAAGCAAAAATAGTTGAAAAGGAACAATGAGAATGCTGCTTTGACCTTTGCAAGTCACATTTTGACTCGCCGACCAAATTCTCGAGGCGTCGGGAAATTTTTCTCTGAAATAAAAATTTTCCACGAAATTGTTTGGACTTTCTCAAATGAAAACTACGAAAATAAATGCTCTAACCAAATTTAATCTAACTTAACCTTGCTATAGCTAGCCTGCATGTCACCTAACGTAACCTAACTTGGCATTATGTAACCTAACTTAAACTTAATTATATGGCTACGTTGTGGTCAGTGTCATAACACCGCTTACCGTCGATCAGCTAAGTTAAGCGACATTGGGTCTGGTGGAAGTTGAATGGGAGACCATCCCCTGGGTTCAGATTATGCAGCGAACCGTGGTTCGGATCCCACGTAAAGCTGTAGGTTCCATCCGTCATATGACGTCAGATGTTGCATGGAGGCCAACAAACCTATCAAAACAAAATAATTATACATAACCTTCATTTACAAAGACCACTATTAAATGCTTCGTAGACGATAAAATAAAAGAAAGCATTATTTCTAGACGCCATTTCAAGAAAAAATTCTCGGTTTTGTTCTGCTGCTTAAAATATAATATTCTACACCGTTCTGAAAATAATACTGTACTGCCTGAACATTTCCAAAAAACAACGACCTGCCTTGGAAGCCAAAGATGCAGTACAACTTTATATGTCCTCAAAAAATTGTCGTTTCCTTTAGATACCCACTTGCGACAAATCACAGCTAGAACAAGAAAGAGAATTCTTGGGCTTCCTCCCTCAGTCTCTCTCAAACCATAATCTTGAAAGAGTTTCAAACTGTAAAGCTTTTTGTCTGACATAAGCCACATCAATCACATTTGTTTCTTACGACAATTTTCTACTTTAGTGAACCAAAGATCATTTATGTCGAAAGTTTTTGTTAATATCTAAAAACAGCGAAGTTTAGCACATAAAAAAACATTGGATTCAAATTTAATATAAAGTTTGGTACTATTTCTTCTCTATCTAAGAAGGGTTCAGTTTTTCGAATAATTGGTGGGACTAGACGCAAAGAATACTTATACCACGTTAAAAATGACATCATACCGACTTCACTTGATTAATGTTTCAATTTCAGGTGCGCAAAGAGAAGACTTAAAATGTATTTTTGAAAGGGATGTTAATACACGTTTCTTTTAATGTTAATTTTAAACTGCACATTATTTAGTCATTTTAAATTTCCCTTACTGGAATTCCTGACGTCATCATTTGCAAATATTTCTCAAATTTTTCAAGTTCATGTATTATTTTGAAAGTTTTAAATCCCTAAACGCGCAAATATGCGAGTATCAAATGAGAAAACTTTGAGATTTCGTTCGTGCTGAGATTGGTTGAGAGAGACTATTTGTGATAGCATACTTGGATCAACGTTCGTTGTAATATTGAGCAGTCACGCAAAAAAGGATTGAAATAAAAGTTATCATAGTAAAAGATCTGGAAGTAACATTTCCCTAAACCATGTTTTCTCGGCTTCACAATAATGAACTAAAATCTCAGTTTATATACAAGGTGGGAGGAAAGTCTAAGGATTTTATACATACAACTATTTAGTTAACAACATTATACAAATAAATGTTCAAATAATGAAACAAATCAAACAAAAGTCTAAGAATTTTATTCATACAAATATTTTGTTAAATTGTAATTTAATCTTCAAGAGTTCTCCATCCGCTATGATACATTTCTAGATTTTTTCTGTGAACCTTTTCATTGCTCTTCTGAACATATCGAGGGGAATCCTTTTCGGTTCTTCATCTATTCTGCGGCAAAGGGCATTCACATTTGGATAGATGAAACCAGGAGTGTAGAGTTTGTCACGCAAATAAGCCCAAAGGCAGAAATCACATGGGGTTAAATCAGATGATCTGGCTGGCCACTCGATGGGACCTCGCCGCCCAAGCCATCTTCCCTCAAGGTTTGTATCCAGAATCTCACGGGCAGCTGCAGAGTAATGTGGCGGCGCTCCATCATGTTGATAAAACCAATTCCTGCCAACGCCATTAGTAAAGTGTAGCAAAACTCTCTCAATACCTGGCAATAGCGTTTTCCATCCATTGTATGTTTCGATATGTCAAAGGAAACGATCCTGACCAATGCACGCCAAAACTGTTCGTGTAGCCGTTTTAACGGGTTTACCCAATCGTATTTTGGGATTTTTTTTCGCCCAGTAGTGAACGTTGTTCGTTTCCTTTACTCATTAAACCGAAGACACATTCATCTGGAAATTTGATCTTTCGAAGGAAATCTGGATCACTGTTGAACTCCTGTCTCATTGTTTCAGTAAAATGCAGCCATCTATCAGAATCATCGTCGTATATGAGCCGAGTAAAAATGGGTTTGTAATCGTGGTACCCCTGCGATTTCAATAATTTTGTTACTGAGAATTTGGAAATACCAAATTCCTGTGCGACTTTTCTCACTGAAGTTGTTGTATCGACTTGAAAAGTGGTCAGGACATTTTCTTTGTTGTTAGGACATTTTCTTTGTTGTTGTCGCCTGTTGGCGTTATTGCCCTTCCGCTTCTTGGACGACCTTTTTCCAGGATCCCCGTTTCCAAAAGTTTGAGCTTTCAGTATCGAAGAGTGGTTGCATCTGATGATGGTTTATATTTTCTTGAAATAAACGCAAACTTTCTTCACAATTATTATAATAATAGCCCACGATACAAAATATACTTTTTCTTCATTGCTGCATTCCAGCCTTACTGACATGGCGTTGAGTGGGGCTAGGGCTAGGGCCTTCCTGTTCTAGCCGAGGGTCATTCCTGGCCTTGTGTAGTTGCTTTGAAAAGGATCGCATACACTGCAGTGATATCATTGGAATTTATATATATTAACTAATAACAAATTATATTTTATGTATAAAATTCTTAGAGACTTTTCTCTCAACCCAGTATATGTTTGTAATCGATCTGTAAAAGTCTTAATTAAATAATCACGCCTGAACTTTCGATATATTTGGTACAACCTCTTCGAACCCGGCACCTCTCTTAAGTAGGAGGCGAACGCGCTGAATATTGCGCAATGACATGGCAAAAGTTAATACAATCTGTCTCATATTCCACACTCGAGGGAACACAACGATTTCGCGTCCAAAGGTGTTTTTCTTGCAAGCTCCCATGATTGCAAGAAATATCTCTGGTGTAACATTGGTCGAGAAACGGCCGACGCAAAGACCGTTATGTGCTCCCTCGGTTTCCTTGAAAGTCACTTTTGTTCCTACCATTATTATGTCTCAGCGTTTATTGCAATTCTCTCTCCTTAGTGTGTATATATATATATATATATATATATATATATATTATATATAATATACATATATATATATATATATATATATTATATACATATATATATAATATATATATATATACATATATTATATATATATATACATATATATATATCTATATATATCTATAATATATATATACATACACACACACACTAATTAGGTTGCAAGTTGATCGTACCCTGAATGGGTGTACTGTGAGCGATGCTTTGTAAAACCAATAAGGCTTCACTTTGTTTTAAAAATGAACCTGTAAATAATCTGCCTTGAAGTGATTAAATATCGGGTGATTCATAAGTCTGTTACCACTGTAATGGTGAAATATTTTCTGTGTTTCAGACTGTTGATTTGTGAAAATATGGGGTATGGTCAAGGATTGGGTATATGCAACAAAACCTCGTAATGTCAATGATTTAAAAGAAAGAATTTCCACTGTTAATTTCCACTGTGTAATTGTGTAAAAATAACCTCAAATAAAAAACATCACAGGTTACTGTGGTTTGTAGTTATTTTTTATTTACCATTACGGTGGTAACAGACTCATGAATCACCCTGCATATCTACGTATTATATATGTTAAATTTATCAGCTACAACTTTGGAAAATTTAGGAGTGTTTCACATGACTAATTCCAGTATGTACTATTACACTAAACGAACTTATATACCATATACAATTTTTTTTTATACATATATACATACATATAATTCGCAATGTTTCTCTTTATCTATCTCTGTAACTTCTGTGTTTTGTTCGTATGTAGATAATATGTTGTTGTTGACGTTATAAGAGGTGAAATTAGAGTAGTAGGAGTGATAACAGAAAGTGGGGAAATGGGAAATATAGATGAAGAGTTGATAGGTCCTCGGGCTCACCAAGGATGCGCAGTTTTTTTTTTTTTTTTTTTTTTTTTGTGAATCACCTTCCTTGCGCGTTCAAGCTTCATCTTTCTTTCCCATTTACATGTCCGGTATCAGTTTATTCCAATCATACGTTCTCTCTCTTCAATTTCTTTGTGACTCGCTCTGTTTTTTTTTTTAGCGCTCGAACGCACACGCACACACACGCACACGCTTCCACAATTTCTGCTTTTCTCCGTTGTTCGATTACTGTTCTATTCTTGGAATTTCCACAAAATCCTCTCCTAAAATTCTTCCAATATCTATTTTCCACACAATGCAAATTCCCGATTTCACGAAATTTTGAGGAATGTGTAAACTCTATTCGATCAAATTTCACCGATTGAACTCGTAAATATGATATTGAGTTTATTCTATTTGCAATAAACTTATTCAGTATACCTCTAAAGTGTCTTGTACTCGCGCTTTTTAACCTAACGAGGGTAGGCAACTTTTTATAGAACCGCCTTGTAATCTTGTTTTTCATGGACGAAACCAAACCTAGATTTTGGGCAATGTCGTAATGCTGTAAACACGAAGTAACACAGGTATTTGACGTACACTTAATTAATAGATATATGATATAAATTGCATAATTAAGTAAATAACATTTATTTAACATACAGAAAACATAAGCGAATAAACTAGAAGAATAAACTAAACTAGAAGAATAAACTAAACTAGAAGAATAAACTAAACTAGAAGAATAAACTAAACTAGAAGAATAAACTAAACTAGAAGAATAAACTAAACTAGAAGAATAAACTAAACTAGAAGAATAAACTAAACTAGAAGAATAAACTAAACTAGAAGAATAAACTAAACTAGAAGAATAAACTAGCGTGTTGTACAGTGTGTTATTTAATGTGGAAGCATAGTTAATAATGTTCTATTGGTTTCGCAGAATATTAATGTTTATTGGTGATTCTCTCAGTAAAACCTATTTAAATCGTATACGAATTCAGCATTTGAAGACTTTACCAAGGAGAAATACTTGTTTGAAAACTGATAACGTGTTTTGAATTTTGACGATTACGTCAACAATAATTTAAACCAAAATGACGCTTATATGATCATATATAATGCGTACTTCATACAGACATCCCAATTCTCTTCACCCCCCCCCCCCCCCACGCGCTCTCCCCCAGAAGAGTCTTTCATTTAGAATTTAATAAGAATTATGTAAAGAAATAATGTAATAAAATAAAACTAAGTATAAAATAAGTTTAATATTGAAACAAATGATCCAAAAAGAAATTCAATATTTTCATCATATTTTCATCATATTTTCATCATATTTTAGTATTTAATATTAATGCTGTAATAAATCATAAATAAGAATTCTTAAGAAACATACCGTAACGTTGGCAAACCTTTTAAAAAAAATTAAAATACTTGATCACATTTAAAAATATTATGAAGTTAAAAATCATAAATGCTATATTGGACTTTTTCAACGAACTCAGTTTCAAGAACTGTCAAATGTACAATTGGATAAGAAAAATCCTGTTGCAAACCTTCGTTTATTTTTTTAATCAATATTTAGCAGCGTGAGAAGTTTGGTAGAAATGACGCGTAGATTCTAGAAAAGGTCAAAGAAATGACTGCAAAGGTCAATGAAATGTCTCCAAATTCTATAGAAAACGACAAGAGACACAAATTGCCCATCTAATAATATTATTAATTTAAAATTTAATTTCGCTAGACCTGAAACTAATATTTTAGTTTGGAAGTTGATGTACCAAATCTGGTACATTTCTGCCAAACTTCTGAATCCGAATATTTATTGGCAAGTAGTAGTAGTTTCACGACAGGATATTTTAAACTGACTGTACGACTACTTTTATAATGAAAAACAAGATACCAATTTACCTTTTTTTTATTTTACGTAAAAAATTTCAAATAGATGTCCAGAGCTACTTTGTACAGACCACGAGGAAATTGAATTAGGGTTGAATGATAATACTGCAATTCCAGAATAGATACTATACATTAGTGACTAACGTCAAATTCTGCACTCGTATAATCGCACATTTTCAACAATTAATATTATTATAAACTAAACACAGACTTACGTTGTCTCACAACTCATTTAGAAGTTTATATATAAAACCAGTTTCCTTCCTTTACATCAAAAAGAACTTCGTAACTCGTCAGCAAATTCACTTTTTTTTCAACTCAAAACTTAATTCGAGTTCCTCAACATTAATTTACTTAGTCAGGCTTAGAAAGGCGAAAAATTGAGGACGATAATTTAAAAAAAAATGAATGAATTTGTCTTTAATAATAAGCAAAACCCCTTTCAACTACAGAGTATTTTTTTTTTTTCCATTGTCAGTTGGAATGTAACCGATCAAAGTAAAATCTCATTATATAATACAGTATACTAAAGCGTATTATGCGCGCGCACACACAAAATGTGTGTTTGTGTGTGAGAGAGAGATATAGACAGATGATGAGATAGAAAGAGAGAGTGAGTTACAAGGACAAGAAGTACCTCAAAAGGCCTTGCGGCCCATACCGAGGAGGTACCAGTGGCAACGGGTGCCACGGAAAAATTCATACACCCTCAAATAGTGTGTAAGATTCGGTCTAACCTTTTCTTGAACTGATCCACAGAGGAACTGTTTACAACTTCTGAAGGTAGCCTGTTCCACGTGTCACAGATCTAATAGGTAAAGTAATTCCCACACACACCAGTGCTAAACCGTTTCAAATCCAACTTCCAACCATTGTTGTGAGTTGAGTTATCATTTAAACTAAACATGCTTCTAAAATCGACATCGTTGAACCCGTGTAAGAGCTTGAAAACCTCGATGAGTTGACCTTGCAGCCTCCTAGTTTCCAGCGAAAACAAATTCAGGGCGCGTAAGCGTCGATTGTAGCCCATATGCCTAAGGGAAGGGATTAACTCTGTGGCCCTCGTCTGGACTCGCTCCAGCCTCTCAATATCTTTCCTGAGGGTGGGCGACCAGAACTGCACAGCGTATTCCAGGTGCAGCCGAATCAGGGAATTGTACAGAGAGAACACAATCTCCTTGTTCCGAAATCGAAATTGCCTCCTGATAGAACCCAACAGCTTCTGGGCTTTTTTCCACCTCTACGCACTGTTTGGTAAACTTAAGGTCGCTGCTAATTAGCACACCCAAGTCCTTTTACAAATCAGTGGCCTCGATATTACTCCCCAACATCGAGTAGTCCGACTTGGGATCGGCGTAGCCAATGTACATGACCTTACATTTACCCAAGTTAAACGGCATTTACCATTTTTCGGACCACTCTCCTATCCTACGTAGGTCCGCACGCAGTTGCTCAATTGCTTCGGGCGTCCCAACATTTGCCCCCAAGCTTGGTGTCATCAGCGAATTTGGCGATCCTACGGACTATGCCAGCGTCGATATCATTTATGTAAATGATAAACAACAGTGACCCCAAAACGGAATCCTGAGAGAGAGACAGAGAGAGAATTATTGGAGTAATCGTTTTTTCGTGCAAAGCCTGTATTTACGTTTCGCAAACCCTTGTTCACTATGTGAGGCTGAGATTCCTCACAGGTCGCGCAGATAACGCAATAAATCACTGAACATTATTTCATTAAAAGAGAGAATATAAATGTGACTTGGCGACACACACTGCCTGTAACCGCCAATGCAAACCCCGAAAGTGAAAATGGGAGAGTGAGATGATACAGATATCCACGGTTGTTTGGAACTAGTCCCATTTTGATATTTAACGCTGAAAGTACACACAAAGGCGTGGAGCCCACAGTTCAGTGAATGTGTTTTGCGATGACTGACTGATGGCACAAGTAGCGATTTGGATGCTACAAGGACCGACCTTGTTTTAATTCCATTGCCTCTCATTTTTCCGATAAAGTGGTTTATTGCTAACTAGTGCAAGATTGTGTCACATGTCAACTCGAAAACCATAACTCAGTATGAGAGACAAGAGATGTTGCAGAGTCTTCCCCGAGTATTTCGAAGATCTGACGCGAATCCCATTGAACAATCTGGGAGACCCTTGATCGCCAGCTGTGAAAGCGAAAACCTCTCTCACATTTGTGTTATTTCCAAAAGAAACAATTTACCTCAGTAACGGTAAAGGTAACGTGAGGGAGGAGACACGCAACTTTGCGTGGAATCCGAACATCTAAGGGTTACTACATAATCCGAACGCAGAGGACAGTCACCCATTCCACTGCTGAACAGACTCAACTTCTTTCAACTTCGCTGTAGCTGTGTTGCGACGTCCCTATAACACAACTCTTTCTTAATAAATAATAATAATAATAAATAATAAATAATAATAATAAATAATAATAATTAATAATAATAATTAATAATAATAATTAATAATAATAATTAATAATAATTAATAATAATAATTAATAATAATAATAATAATAATAATAATTAATAATAATAATTAATAATAATTAATAATAATAATTAATAATAATAATAATAATTAATAATAATAATAATAATAATAATAATAAATAATAATAATAATAAATAATAATAATAAATTTATTCCAAAATTCTCTTATTATTTTAAAACTGAATTTATTTAATATATTATACCAATGAGGGGGTTTCATTGTTAGTTGAGAGTAAGTTTAAAAAAAGGCATCACGTAAAGAACTGGATTTACTATATAGAATTTTATGAAAGCGTAAAAAGGAAGACTTTTGCAATTTTTTTTACAGGGTAAACCTACCCTTATATTAAAAAACATTTCTGAAATACTACTTGTTTGGCCTCTATACATTTTACCTTACACTGTATATAAATTGAAGATTATAATGTTTGGTTTTAAGAAGCGGGTTTCAAAACATAAAATGGCTTTTACGTGTTTTTATAAGCGTTCTCTTTTGTTTTCAATTCTAACTTTAAAGTTAACTCTGATCTGAAGTTTCCATCCGGCTGTAAACTACTGTATATAGAAAAATTTGTCCAACCCTTACCGCATCTATAACAGGTGATAATAAACTGTCGTCTCTTAATTAGATTCTGAACACCGCTGTTAATTAAGAACAGGTACGAACAAGAGGTAGCGTCACAAAGTTTAAAGGCATATTTAGACGTATAAGTTAATTATATTTTGATAATCATGACCTATTTTTTTAAAATGATAATAACACAGTATATTTATCTTTTATATTAACACATCTATGCTACTCATAAACAATAATAAACTATAGTAATGATGGGCATCATTCATCAGTGGTACTATTTATATCACTCTTACTGTATCTAAACATGTAACGGCAAATTTATTTTCTAAAGCAAGATAATAAAGATAATACAAGATCCCGGATACAGTTATGTTTAAAGAGAAATGGTTCAAAATTATAAATAGATCATTTTGTCTCCCCTATTTAGAAAAAAAAAAAGAAGTATAATATTTTGACTCATAAAACATCCCAAGGCAATCCAAGAAAAGTCTCGTAAGATGATAAAGTATGTCTTTTATTTAATAGGAAGACCAAATGTTAAAATTGCCGTGTGTTGTAAATGTTAAAATTCATAATAAACATGCATCGTAAAAAATTAATATCATATACAGTAAATGTAATTTTCATATTGTTTATTTGAATGGTTTTAGCAATTTGTAAATCAATTAATCTTGACGTGACGTTAATTTTACTTACTTTTAGAAAAGCAATTTACTCGGGGAAGCGCTAAATTTGTTTTTAAGTTTTATTCCCAGTTTTATAGGAACGGAAAGTTAATTAAACAACTATCTACAAATACAAGTTTTTCGTTATTTCCCGTGGAGTTGGAAAATATGTTACAAAGAGTGGAGAGACGGGGAACAAAATACGAAACATAATAAGTAGAAGAGGCAAAGTAAAAGTGAGATTATCTGCAGAACACCTATGCCCGTTTAATTGACGTGGCAACATCAACAACACACTAAAAAAAATAACCTAACCTAATTTAATCTAACGCACAATAACTTGTCAATTTTACTCGTATGTCACATCGATCAGATGTCGGTAGCCCGCTACAGAACAACCTGCCAGTCATAACCTTTATTGTATAATAATAATTATAATAATAATAAAGGGAGCGAGGACGCTCCTCATTGTGTTATCGAGAGAAGAGCATGCAGTGAAGATGACATGAAATTATGAAGTAACGCCATAATTAGAGGAAGACGGGAGACTGAAGCAATTTTAAGTACTTTTCATCGTCTCAAAAATCAAATAACGCATTTGATTCTTTAACGATAAGGCATGAATGAACGAGAAAAATCTCTCTACTGATATTTGTTATCAGTGTATCCGTTGATTCTTTGCTTTGTGGCTATACTCATGCCAAAACCTACTGATGCCATTTGGCTGTTTATATGGGCTATAAATACTCGCTTGCGTAAGTATGTGAAGAGGATGTTTTGCTGCTAAGTAAGGATAATGCATATATTTCACTTTTGCTTAATTTTCTTTAGTAAATGTGATTATTATTGCGATTTTATACAGAAAACCTAAAATTAAATATATCAGTATACAAACAGCTCAGTTTAATATAATTAGATCAGACCCCCACAGGGGCGTCCATACAAGGGGGTACGAGGGGGCCATGTCCCCTCGTTTTTTCGTCAACTGCTTACAGATAGATTTTATCATAAACCCAAAATCCAGTCATAATATTTTGAAGATAGTAATTGGTTACTTTATATATTATTAATATTGTATAATTTCCCATATTGTTGATATTTACTATACGGTATATGACGCGTTCGGTGGAGAAGGGGCGAACGCCACAAAATTCGAAAAATGAGTTTTTTGTCGTATAATTATCCTTTAAAACCTTTGCTTTACCTATGCAAAAAATTAGATGTTAGTCTGCACTCTTTCACGGTAAAATTTAGGTTTTAATGTATCTCAGAGAAATTCACTCCGCATCATTGCTTCACATTGAACACATCTCTCTACTTTCTGGTCACTCGACAATGCCCTGTGATGCTCAATTTGGCCAAATTGAACAAAATATAAAAAATAATTACAGCAATATTATTTACACCAAAAAAGATTATGTTACGGCCATAACTACAGCCGTTTCGCAGCGCTTCCTAGTTGTAGAAATGAAACAGGCTGATTTTCTCGATTTTGACGTCCTAAAAACGTGCATTGTCATTAGGAAATCAACAACTACTAAATTTACAGATGCAAGAAAGTTAATATTTGACTTTCAACACAAAGAAGGCTACGTAATATCTACTGCATACCGCACAACCCCAGATAATAGCCATCCCGTCAGACTGCAGAAAGGGAAAAAATCCTACAGCGTCAGTTTATTCAATCTAGCCCAGCAGACACTGCAACCAAAGTATTCCCAATTGCTGCCAATAACTAAGGAAAAATAAAAGATCTCAAAGAATTATCAGACCTAATGCCTGCAACTGCAGTGAACTATTATACAAGATTGTTAAAGGAACTGGAAGAAACCGAAACAGTTGAAGCAGGTAATACAACATTCGACGAAGAGGACCAAATAATGGATTACACCAGTTAACATCAGAAGCTATCAATAAATAATATTGTAAAATTTCTTGGCGTTTTATTATATCGACATATTACACAACAATATTTTACTCAAATATGTGTTCAAATTCATACAACACTTCAGTAAACCGGAAAAATACAAAGGTTTAAAGTTTACAAACTTTAACTGCATTTTGTGGCATAATTCGAAAATGTTGCGTTCGCCCCTTCTCCACCGAACGCGTCATATATATTATTAATATTGTATAATTTCCCATACTGTTGATATGAAGAGAAAATCTGTGATTAAAATTAAAACATGTAAAATTTGTTGTGGAGAACGCGACTACGAAATCGATGTGTTTTTCGAACGCGGCCACATAGCCCCAAACCAGTATTGCCATTTTAGTGATTTTCCCTTTAAATCTAGCGTTTTTAAATAGCAGTCTAGTGGAAGGAAATACAATTTACTCCCTATCTAGCCGGTATTTTCAGTATTTAAAACCCTATAATTTGCCCTCCTAACTTCCTCCAGAAGGCAGGAAATGCTGTCCCAGACAACGTAAATTTCAACAATTTCCAGGGGGAGCATGCCTCCGGACCCCGCTAGGGCTCGCAAATACTTGTGCCCCCCCACTGTATTTGGAAGTGCCCCCTTACTTAATTGATCCTGTGGACGCCCCTGGACCCACATCATATACTCGAACTTATCTTGCCCGTTCAGTTATCGTAATACCAAGTCCGACAAAACAGTCCCAGAAAAGGCAATTAATCCGTAAATGCAAATCTAACTTGGTTTTCACGTGAAAATATGCAATTAAAATTAATTTGCTTTTCCCGTGAGTCGCAACATTGCCAATTGGCGTATCCTCTCCTCATATTTGGTATACAATGGAGCGGAGATCCCATGACCCGTCTGTCTGAATACGGGACGTGTGTTCTGTTGTTTCTTTTATTTCTTTTGTAGGTTTCATGACCCACTTGTTGGCAAGGTTTATACATGCAGACATTTAGATAACAGATTTAATGTTTAAGTTTAAAACGGAATGCGTTATTACGGAGACACGCACACGCACATTACACACATAACTATTACATATATAGTGTGTATGTGGTCATTAAATAAGAAGGGCTTCGTTATTCTCAGACTAAAGAGTTACGAGCGAGGCATGCATGTAAATAACTATAGGCGAAACATGCGTTTTAAGCGCACGCACACACGTTAAACACACCGTGCATGGAACAAGGAACTCTTCTGAGAAATTACATCCACTATAGTTCGAACTACAGTGGATGTAGTTTCCCAGAAGAGTTCCTTGTTCCATGCACGGTCTGTGTTTAACATAAGTTTCTCAAGGGACAATTCTGAGTTTGTATATATATATATATATATATATATATATATATATATATATATATATATATATACATATATAACTGTAAAGATAACTGTAACGATAACATCAGAAAAATATTAAATGATAACCTGCAGAGTATCGATGGCAGTTCAGTCGTGACATCGCTTTGGCTATCCGAAATAGGAAAGCTGCGTAAAGAAGGGTAAAGGCCAATCGTTCCCCCTCTGCAAGGGGAACCCTAAGGAGTTCTTCAGTTATGTTAATAGTAGAAAGCCCATTAGAAGTATGATAGGTCCGTTAAAGGACCCCAGCGGCGTTCTGCGGACCTCCGACGCGGACATCGCTAATGTGCTGAGTGTTCACCAGGGAGGACACCCGCGTCATCCCCGAGCCAGGCGTCAGGCACGAAGGTGCTGGCCTGGATAGTGTTCGGTGTACTGCGACAGTCGTTGCCGAGAGAATAGATAAACTGAGCACGTTTAAGGCTCGTGGGCCAGACCAGTTCCTCCCCAAAATGTTTCGGAAGGTGCGCGACCAGGTGGTTCCCCACTTGGCTACAGTCTTCAACAAATCGTTGGAGACGGGCCAGGGTGCCTGGTGACTGGAGGGAAGCCAACGTGACCCCTATCTTTAAGAAAGGGGGATCACGAAAGTCCAGGGAACTATCGTCCCAGTAGTCACACTTCGGTTGTAGGTAAATTATTGGAGGGGATAATAGCGGATACGATCGTTGACCATTTGGATTCCTACAAGCTGCTTGGGGACTCTCAACATGGGTTTAGACGGCATAGATCGTGTCTCACCAACTTGCTCGAGTTTTTCCACGTCATGTTGGGTGAGTATGATAAGAGTAGGGCGATTGATATACTTTATCTTGATTTTCAGAACTCGCAACAATGGTTGGAAGTTGGATTTGAAATGGTTTAAGACTAGTGTGTGTGGGAATTACTTTACGTATAAGATCTGTGACACGTGGAACAGGCTACCTTCAAAGTTGTGAACAGTTCTTCTGTGGATCTGTTCAAGAAAAGGTTAGACCGAATCTTGCACACTATTTGAGGGTGTATGAATTTTTCCGTGGCACCCGTTGCCATTGGTACCTCCTCGGTATGGGCCGCAAGGCCTTTTGAGGTAATACTTTTCCTTGTAACTCACTCACTCTCTTTCGTACACACACACACACATTTTATACAAAAGAAACTAAATTTATCCTTAATCGAACTAATATAAGTACAAAAGAGTGTAAAACAGTTATTAAAGGTTCGAGTTATACGATAATTCCGCTGCAATAATTATGTCATAACAGTTAGAAAGTCTTTTTATGGCATATAGTCTCAAAATATGTTACGTTCTAAGTGTATATTGTTAATAAATAATGATTTAAAGATATTTTGACAGTGTTGGGTGTGAGAGGAGGTCCGACGTTGTTATTAAGAAGCGATTTAGATTTAAAAGGTGTCTCATTTTGTCGGGTAATCGATTCCAAGGCGGTGCAGCGAACAGAATGGAAGATTTAGTTACACCTTCTGGCCCGTAATTTCGGGGCTATTTATACAGATTTGAGGCTGTGTGGCGTGATATCGATGGAAGACCCCATTTTGCTACTAAAATTTCATCGATTGCCGATGAAGAATCGTAGCGAACCGGATGTATGTATGAGGCAGTTGCATTGCGTCTTCAGTTAATTTCAGTTCTCCAACGCAACCACGACATTTTTATTTGTGGCTAATTTCCACGTTTTTCATCACTTTAGAAGCTTTTGTCGACTTTACATATTGTGTATAAGACTTTTCTCCAAAGTTTCAAAAGCTGCTGAAGAGCGGAATTACAGTACTCGCATTGTCGTATACGCGTATATGTTGCGTGTCGTGTGTGTTGGAAGAGCGACGTTTGCTGAAGTTCTTCGAATGTTTACAGGAAACCTCTTTAAAAGATTCCATTAAATTTGCATAAAATATATGAAAACTCGGCGAGTTCAAGACTGATGTTTTATATACGTTTTTTTCAAATTTACTTTCTCAGACATCAGCTTATATACGAGGCGAAACGTACAGTGACCGTACAAGATTGTATAAGTTCAAAATCTCAAAAGTTAAAAAAAAAAAAATTAAGACAAAATTAAGAAGCCTTTTCAGGAGCTCAACTCCTCCTCGTTCAGGTAAGAAGATTTAACGCAATAAATTTTGCAAGGAAAGAAAGATCACGAGAAAAGGAAACACCAAGAATGTTAAGAGAGAAAAGAGTGAGTTCTGTTTTGTTGAAGGTAAGGGGAGAGAGTCGTGTGGAAGACTGATGAGTAGACAGATGAAGGAATTAGGGTTTTCAGGAATTGAAAGCACACAAGGTTTTTTCCTTCCCCAGATAGAGATAGTAGAAAGATCAGAAGTCAGGTGCGCCATAGCCGTCTCTCGCAAAGCATGAAGCTTCTGTTGAGAAGGACGCTTTGTGAAGGGGGTGGGGAGAAGTGAAGAGTGGAATCATCGGCATAGAAGTGGATAGGATGGAAAGTGTAATTTAAAAGATTATTGGTAAATGAAAGGAAGAGAGTAGGTGACAGGAGAGTCATGAGGAACACCACAGTAGCCATCTACAACTGCAGCTATAGATCGGCTGGAAAGGATATCAGAAATGAAGGCACAGATAGAAGGATAGAACCGAAAGAGGGTAGTTTGAAAATTAAGGATTTGTGCCCGATTCTATTAAAAGCTTTTGATATGTCCAGGGCAAAAGCAAAGGTTTCACCGAAATTCCTGAAGGAAGATAACCAAGAGTCAGAAAGATATGCAAGAAGATCGTCAGTAGTGTGTCCCTTGCGGAACCATAATGACGACCTGAAGGAAGATTGCGAGTAGAGAGGCGTTTAAGAATATTCCTATTAAGTGATAGATTCAAAAACTTTAGAAAGGAAAGAAATTAAGGCAATGAGGGTTGGGAGGGTTGGGAGCTGTCACCCTTCTTTGGGACAGGCTGAATGAAAGCGAACTTCCAGCAGGAAGGAAAAATACCAGATGAAAGACAAAAACGAAAGTTTGCCTAGACAGGGAGTCAGCACAGAAGCAGAGTTCAACAAGAGAACAACAGGAGGGACCCTATCAGGACTATCCGCCTTCCTAGAGTTGATCCCAGATAGGGCAGAATAAACATCTTTGGAAGAGACTCTAATTTCAGACATACTGTAATTAAGTCAGAGGGGTGGTGGGGAAGAGATGAGGAACAGCACCAGAATCGTCCAGGGTTGAATTGGAGACGAAAGTTTGAGCGAAAAGTTCAGTTTCATTAGGGGAAAAGACGGCAACTGAGCTGTCAGAATGGAAAAGATGGGGGGGGGGGGAAGAAGAAGTAAAGTTGCTGGAGAGGTTTTTGGTTAGGTGCCAGAAAGAGCAAGAATAATTAGAATTGGATAGGCTTCATATTTTTGTCTGATGAAGGAATTTTGGCGAGTTGAAGAGAACAAATTTTGCACGATCCGAGCAGAAATATAAGCAGAGTGAGAGTTAGGGCCGCTTCACACGAGCGTAGTTTTGTCGCGCGTTTCAGAAATCAAAGGAGTTCAATGGAACCGTTCACACGGCGTACGCGCGACAAAACAAACGCGGCGCAGACGCTCACCAAACGACCGTATTTCCAAACGCGACGCATAGAAATGCGTCGAGCGTTCTAGAATTCTTCGTGTGGCAATGGAGTACTTCAGACGAACGTTTTTTGTCGTGCGTCAGTTATGTTTCAGCTCTGGCAGAGTCAATACCCTACTGCAAGTGCCTCTGTATTATCCTGTCTGGTGCTGTTTATAGGATGGACCCCCATTTGCGCTTTCTTTGCTTTTTCATAACCTTATTTATAAAATACACACAAAACAATTCTCTGGTTTACGTCTTCCATCATGAGCAGATGCAGGCGAACTGAGGTGATGCGCGCGACACAATACGTCTGTGTGAACACATGCCTTCTAGAAAAACAGACGCACACATAAATTATGCTTGCGACAAAAATACGCTTGTGTGAAGCGGCCCTTAGGAGTTGGATGGCGACGGTACCTTTGAAAGCCTCCTCTCTTTTGTGGATATCATTCGAACAAAAATTGCAGGGATGAGGCAACATTGCGGCATTAGTCGTAGAAAAAGAATATGGAATGTACGCCTCCATGCCCGAGAGAACACCTCCGTGATGCGTTCAGCGCACTCGGAGGTGCCCCGTTCACGGAAGCAGTAATCATTCCATGGGAAATCAGAGAAGTGGGAGGATCCAAGGCAGAACTGGAACGATAAGACAGGAAACAGATATAAGATTGTGATCGGAGAAGCCCAACGGCGTAAAAAGTTTCACAGAGTAAGAAGAAGGATGAGTGGTTAGAAATAAACCAGGCCCGTCTCCAAGGCAATCGGGGATTCGAAAGGGTGCTGTACAATCTGCTCTAGGTTATTCAGGATAGAAAAGTTGTCAGTTATATTTTGTACAGTTTCTTTTAATGCTGTGATACATTTTTTAGCTTTTGTGAACTTACTAGTTTGTATTTTGTACCCACGCATCCACTAACAAGTCTTCGTGAGAGATAATACGGGATTATTTAACTACCTTTGTTTCGTCAAAGGTCGTGTGACGGGAGGGACCTTCAGCTTTACATGTGATCCGAACCACGGATCGCTACACTATTACACCATCTGAACTCGGAGGACGGTTATCCATCCAACTGCTGAACACACCCAAAATCGCTAATCTCGCTGATGTAACGAGAGGCGATGTTTCGATGTGGCCACGACGTATGCTCGTGAGATATATATAACATACATACATACATGTGTATATATATATTACATACACCACACACTGAAATTGATTTTAAAAATACGACACAAATTCCTGAGAGAGTTTCGTGAGAAATGTTTATTTCATGAAACCATTTTCTTTTGCGTTTAGAAACAGTTTAGAAACGAATAAACTCATTTCTGCAATAAATAAAACAGACCCACGTAAGGAACATAGTCTCATCTGAAGTTTCTAATCTGAAGTTTCAGGAATCACCTCTAAATCATCCAATCAAATCCAAGTTACAAATGTGAATAAAATATGTGTATAAATTCTACATTTGTACGATAAAGATTAAAAATGGATAAAGATTAAAATGGCTAAAGATTAAAAGGATAAAGATTAAAAATGGATAAAGATTAAAATGATAAAGATTAAAATGGATAAAGATAAAGGATAAAGATTAAAATGGATAAAGATAAAATGGATAATACATTTTTTTCAAATGTTTTTTATCAATTAGTTCCGAGTTTTTCTAGAACTAAAAACAGTTTTTGTATTAATGTTCTTATGTTTATTTAATTCCACATTGTTATTATACGCAAAATACCCTGTATCATTAGATACAATTATTTGCACGTCATATGTCAATAAATCTGTGGTTAAGATTCGGTAGAACACATCTACCAAACTCTATATTGATATTATAGAGCGAGATTCTATACTAATTTTGGCGGAAATTCCTATTTATCGAGATATTTATTTCCGATTATTTCCAACTAGGCTAGGCCTAGGTAGGTTAGGTTAGTTAGGTTAGGTTACTTTTGCCGTGAATATTACTGATGAAAATAGTTTTTTTTTGTGTATTCATACTGTTTTAATTGATTCTGCCTTTTTAGCCACAATTTCCTTTCTTCAAAGCCCTGCCCACTTATGGGAATCAAATTGTTCGTAGTTGGGGGGGGGGGGGGGGGGGGGGGGGGTGATCTCCATAACGGTGCATTGCGCCAAAAATGAAGGTCAGACAGATTAAATTGAAACATGAAATACACACAAAAACTATTTCGTCACTAGTTTTGGTGGATGTGTTCTACTGAATCCTTTACCAATCTGTGTGCAGAAATACACCATGTTGGTATAATTGTATATAATGTGCATATATATATAATATATATATATATATCCACACAAGAATATATGACGCAGTAAATTCAGACTAAGGACAAATTTTTTGCTCATTTCAAAATCGCAATTAGTATAATTAGTAATTAACGTTAAGAGTAAAAAAAAATGTTACAAACATTAAGTAAATTTTGTTGATCCAATCATCCTGATTTGGTAAAAAAGAACATTTAAAATATATCCACCAGATATTTGCAACAGAAAAGTGAAAATTGAGAATGGTTTTGATGATGGTTTCGGGGAAAATTTATTTCGTGTGCGTGCTCAAAATGATTCACTCATAACAGAAGGCTGAAGGAAGTTATTATATATATAATATATATATATATATATATATGATGAATAAAACCACGAAGGAAAGGAAAACACAAAATGGTGCTCAAGCGCTTTCGTCTAATGACATCCTCAGGAACACTGACAGTACATAAAAAGGTTACAGCCTATATATAGGTTACAGAAAGAAAAAAAATATACACACACATATATATCCACACACATATATATATATATATATCCACCATAATATATATATATATATATATATATATATATTATATATATATGCAATAAACGGAGAAGTAAAAATAAAAATTAAAAAATTATCAGAGGCATACAGATTTGTAAGGAAAAAAATATCGATTTTAGCACAAGATCAAATGAATTATAAAAAATACAAATTATACTGGAAATCTGCCCGGGTTTTAACACACTGCCTTTTTTGGTTAAGTTTCGATGTCTATAAAATAAAAATAAAATTAAAAGTTAATAAAGTAGCATACAAGTTTACCAAAGATTTAGCCTTCTACCCTTCTTATCTAAAATCTGTTTTGAAGGAATTCAAAACAACAGAATCGAGTGAAAAGACCTTTGCTTATGTGAAGTTATTTGAAAGTTGGATAATGGCAGACTCAAGAATATTTCTATTAACAATGTTGCTAGAGTGGAATAAAACAAGCATTATTCCAATCAATACAGTGGATAACTCTGACAAATGGACAAAGAGGGCACTGGACAACTGTCCTGTCTAACGGATATGATGCTGTTTTATACGTGTGTGCAAATCCTTTCCGTCTGACCTAGTAAAAGGAATCACATTGTTTACAACCAATTTTATAGATAATGCCTGAAATTGGTAGGGTTATTTTTTACTATGATATTTTTCACAATATTGTTATATGAAAATACTACATTAATATCCAAAAGGTTTAAGTACATTAGCAATGCCTAAAAAGCCGGGGAAAAAAATGGAAGTACTAAAATATTTTTTGACAAAGTACGAGTGTTATTATTGACACGATAGAAAGTTCGTTTTGCCTTGTTGAGACAAGATTCCATAAACGCAGATGGATAACACAGATCACTTCCAATACCGTTGATTTTTTCCAATTCGGCATCGATGTATTCCGGACTGCGATCCTAAGGGCGCGGAGAAACATTGATGAAAAAATGGCCTCTTAGTGGTTGGGTGTCATGTCCCGTGTAAAAGTGTACGTAGGACAAATTGTTTGTTGTTTTCCGATAGATACTAAACTTAAAAACCTGGGCTTTCCCTATGTACACGCACATCCAAAAATGGGATGAATTGTCTTGTTCCACTTCTAAAGTAAACTTAATGGAGGGGACTTGATCATTTAATGAAGGAGGAAGTTATCCAGGTTACGATTCATGGGCCAGATACACAAAATATCGTCGACGTACCGCAACCAAGGGATATATATATATATATATATATATGTGTGCGTGTGTATTTTTTTTTTTTTCTTCTGTAACCTATATATAGGATGTAACCTTTTTATGTACTTCAGTGTTCCTGAGGATGTCATTAGACGAAAGCGCTTGAGCACCATTTTGTGTTTCCTTTCCTTCGTGTTTTATTCATCATAAATATTTTTCACGTGTTACTTTCGTGAAATAATTTATATATATAAAAATAATGCATTGTCGCGACGAAATATGGAGAAGGAAACCACTCTTCAGGAATACGTAAGACCTCTTACTGGGTCCCTTCCGTTTCTCCCACGTATACATTATCAGGACATTCTTTACATGGTAATATATATACACATTTGTGTCTTTGTCCTTAGGTTTGTTCCTTTTAACATATCATTTATGCGGTTATTATATTTGAATGCCACATAGTGACTATTCTCTGACAAGTTTTCTTAAGCCTTTTCAAGTTTTTGTTATTGGGGAGGACACTGCTATACTGGCAGGTCAACTGTAAACTAGGATTACAAGAAAAGCATTGTCCTCCCTATAACAAAAACTTGAAAGGGCTTAAGAAAACTTGCCAGAGAATAGGCACTAATGTGACATTGAAATATAATAACTGCATAAATGATATGTTAATAAGAAACAAATCTAAGGACAAAAAGACACAGATGTGTGTATATATTACCATGTAAAAAATGTCCTGATAATGTATACGTGGGAGAAACAGGAATGGACCTCAGTAAGAATTTATGAACACAAGAGAGATGTGAAGGGTGAATGAAAAAAGTGCAGTATTCAGTCATGTTCGGGACTATAACCATGTAATAGATTTCAATAATTGCAACTTTGTTTTCAAATCTAATAATTATGTTAGGCGTTAGAATTGTTGAATCTAGTCTTATAGGCTCTATACAAAATTTTAATCTATCCGATGGTAAATTATCTTTTAACAAAATTATATGTAATAAAATTAAGGATTTTGTAACATTACCCTCCAACAAATCCCAGGCAACGCAAGTACTGTACATCCATCAGGTCAAAGCTGGGTCGGAGGGATTACTTAACTATCCTCTGAGAAAAGGATGGAAAAGTACAGTCAGCTAATCCATGATAATTAACTTCCAGGTGTATATAAATTCTTTTCTCTGTTTATACGGTTATTACCAATTGAGAACGGATCGCGAGGAGCCGAAACTGTAGTGTGTTAAGAAATAAAAATTAACGTCTTCCCGAAGAGTGGTTTCCTTCTGCATATATGTAAGGTAACATCTATTTTACAAGGAAGTAGGGAGTAGGGAGTAGGTGCCCGAGCCTGGGGTGCCTTAGCCGAGTCATGCTCTAAGGCAGCACTGGGTTGAATCCACGACGCGGCGAGAAGTCTCAGAATTGCCGGGCGGCACCCTAACCGATCGAGGCACGAGACGCTCATATATGAGGGTATATTTGAGCGTCACGTTCTTCGGGATATATATGTATTATACACACACACACCTTTTTAACTGCAAACGACACACTTAATGCAAAGAACGACGCTTGTTTAGAAGTGTCTCCGCACAAGAGGAGGAGAGGAAACGAGCAATGAAAAATGAGGCACCTCCCGAGAATCGAACCGGGATCATCCGATTGCTGGTCAGATATGCTAACCATTACACCAAAAGCGTCCAGGAATCAACTTTAATTCTTCTACGTACGAGGGGAATGAGGGTGCTCATAAATAAAGTTCGGCATTATAATGGCAAAGTTTATTTATTAAAGTTTATTTCTACGAAATGGAGACCTCTGTTTTCAATTGTATCTAAAGCTTTGGTTTACAACTAGTTCTCATGGTTCACGCTTCTAATATAAAATTAATGGCCTTTTCCCTTACTCTGTCATGTCGGTATGATAGTCATGAATGACAGATATTGATTTCTAATCATCATAATTAATGTAAGTAAAGCTTAGCTTCAGAATATCGTTGAAGTGAATAGTTTTAAAGTTTCATAATGAAAACTGAAAATGAACGAGTTTTCCTTTTCGGTACCAACTTAATATGCCAACTGCCGATCACCCAAACAGCGGGCGCGTTATTCGGTATGGGTTTGGTACATTACTGATGTATAATTCTACGTGTAGGATCCCATTTTTCAATAATATAAACATAAGAAATAATCCAACAGATACGTTTTTAAGCCATTATCCAGCTGGAAACGTACTTCCAAGCATTAAACGAGGATTTAGCATCTTAACTTCTGCTCTCAGTTCAGATTCTTACTAAAACTTGGCAGTTTGTGAATTTGAGAGGAAAAGTATTTCACTCGGGTTTAATGTATACAAGTTCATTTTATGTTCTTGGAAACCGTTTTGTTGCAACTAATTTTATCTTTTAAAGTGCTTATTGAGCAACATTGTTTTTTTTTAAATTAATGAAAACCAAAATTACATACTTAAAATTAACTCTCGGCCCTGCAGTCTGAATTGTTAAGCAATATATATATATATATATATATATATATATATATATATATATATATATATATATATATATATATATATATATATATGTGTGTGTGTGTGTGTGTGTTTCATTTAACACTAAAGCAAAAACTGTCAATGTCGCAAAGGATAAACAACTTTCAAGGCGTTAAATTTTTAAGCGCTGAACTAGTCAAACTTTTCATGGGGGCGAAATAAAACTGCTCTCTTATTAAAGTTTCGTTATTATTAATCCGTAATAATAGAGAAAAAAATATTGGAAAATACAACCAAAAAGGCGGAACTTGTAATCGTCGAGGCTCGAGGGTAGAGGTCTGCACGGGCACGGGTAGGACCGTAAGCCCGTGCCCGGCCCGGCCCATAGGGTGGGCTTGTTAAAAGCTTGGCGGACACGGGCCGAGTACGGACTGAAAATGAAGTGTTTGACTACGGACCTGGGCGGGTATGGACTTCAACTTTTTTTTCAAATGTGTAGTGAATGATCAAAAAAAAAATAATAATAATTTAAAATATTTGTAAATTTTTATAAAATTCTTCTAATATTGATTTTATAGTTGCTGTTTGTCGTAATACACGATTTCGATAGTCACATACGTACAGTACCATAGATGGCATAGTGTTATAGGTCAGTGACTGCTAAATGTGGGCCACGCGGAGCGGGTACATGTTTTATAAAATTCTTACGGGCCCGGCTGGACACGAGATTCAAAGTAACACAACTGGCCGGACCCAAAACCCACGGATATGGACTGGGCCGGACCCAAAACCCAAGGATACGGGCCGGGCCGACCTCTACTCAAGGGACATTTCAATCATAGGAAATATGTATCCAATCTTGAGAATCATCCGGTACTTTCCTATCATCCCGGACCCCAGACTTTTTGTCAGTTGCCAGATTTCAATTTGGCAGAATATTTTCGTTAAAACTAACGAAAATATCACGACTTAACCTAACCAATTATCAAGGGCGTACAGTTTACCTAACCGGGCATTCAATTAATCTAATTAGTTGGTAGGGTTAGGTTAAGTCGTGATATTTTTGTTAGTTTTAACGAAAATATTCTGTGTCAAAAGTGAAGTCTGGTAACTGGCAAAAACGTCTGGGGTCTGGGATAACAGGAAAGCACCAATCATCCTTTTCTATCGTATTGTTCCATAAATGGAAATTCTAGTTCAACATATATGTTTCAAGAAGACTGCAACTTGTTAAAACTCATAATGCTCTACTAAGTGGAAAATACAATAGAACTAGAACTTATGTTCTCTCTCTCTCTCTCTCTCTCTCTCTCTCTCAGAAAGCCTTTGATAAGGTACCTCACCGCCGGCTAATGGCGAAAGTGCGCGCGCTGGGTATCGGTGGGGAAATAGGTAGGTGGATTGAAAACTGGCTAAGGAATAGGCGGCAGAGGGTGGTAATTAAAGGGGCTAGTTCGGGTTGGGCCTCGGTCACTAGTGGGGTTCCTCAGGGTTCCGTTTTGGGGCCACTGTTGTTTACCATTTACATAAATGATATCGACGGTGGCATCGTCAGTCGGATCGCCAAATTCGCTGATGACACCAAGCTTGGGGCCAATGTTGGGACGCCCGAAGCGATCGAGGAACTGCGTGCGGACCTAGGTAGGATAGGAGAGTGGTCCGAAAAAATGGCAAATGCCGTTTAACTTGGGTAAATGCAAAGTGATGCACATTGGCTACGCCAATCCCAAGTCGGACTACTCGATGTTGGGCAGTAATATCGAGGTGACTGATTTAGAAAAGGACTTGGGTGTGCTAATTAGCAGCGACCTTAAGTTTACGAAACAGTGTGTAGAGATGGAAAAGAAAGCCAGAAACTATTGGGTTATATCAGGAGGCAATTTCAGTTTCGGAACAAGGAGATTGTGCTCTCACTGTACAATTCCCTTGTTCGGCCGTACCTGGAGTATGCTGTGCAGTTCTGGTCGCCCACCTCAGGAAAGATATGAGAGGCTGGAGCGAGTGCAGGCGAGGGCCACAAAGTTAATCCCTTCCGTTAGGCATATAGGCTACAATCGACGGTTACGCGCCCTGAACTTGTTTTCGCTTGAAACTCGGAGGCTGCGCGGTCAACTGATCGAGGTTTTCAAGCTCTTACGAGGGTTCAACGATGTCGATTTTAGAAGTATGTTTAGTTTAAATGATAACCCAACTCGCAACAATGGTTGGAAGTTGGATTTGAAACGGTTTAGGACTAGTGTGTGTGGGAATTACGTTACGTATAAGATCTGTGACACATGGAACAGGTTACCTTCGGAAGTTGTGAACAGTTCCTCTGTGGATCAGTTCAAGAAAAGGTTAGACGAAATCTTGCACACTATTTGAGTGTGTAAAGACATTTAGGACCTCAGTCTGCGGAAATTTCTTTTCCTGTAAAATAGTTGATATCTGGAACCAACTTCCCTCAGAGGATGTTTCCAGTCAAAGTGTAAATCTGTTTAAAAATAGGCTAGACAAAGTACAGAACACACTCATAGTTTAAGATTAAAACCTCAGAAAACTCTGCAGGAGTTCGCTTGCTCGGTGTCTCTGTGAGCAAGCTAAATATAGAGCTATTTATATTCTCCACTTTCCTGTAAAATTTCCTTGGCTACTTTTCCAGGGTCAAGGTATTTTCTTCAACCTTTTTCCGTACCTGCCTCTGGCAGGGAGGGAGCGGAGGGTGGGGAGAGAGCCTTCTACTTTTCTATCCAGTTTTCTACTACTGCTAGCATAGTTGAAAGACAAAATTTTCCATGACACCCGTTGCCATTGGTACCTCCTCGGTATGGGCCGCAAGGCCTTTGAGGTACTTCTTTTCCTTGTAACTCTCTCTCTCTCTCTCTCTCTCTCTCTCTTCGCTCTCTCTCTCTCTCGCTCTCCTCTCTCTCTCTCTCTCTCTCTCTCTCTCAAAATTTGACGTCAATAATACTTTCATTAACGATAAAAATTAGAATGGTATATTCTAAAATCCATATAATTTACTCTAAAAAATTAAAATAATAATTAGCGTAGTAACAATGCACCGCAGAGTCATTTGGGGAATTGAGAATTAAAAACTTCAGTAAATAAATAATGGCAGCGTAAAACCCTATAACATAGTTCGCCTCCACTTTCGGTCGGCTCACAAAAGGATAATTATTTCGTTGGTTCCAAAAAGCCCAAATAAGAATTCTATTTGAGTGCATCTGAAAGTGTAATGATCATAAGCTACGAAGAATAAAATCCTCTCCCCACGTTTGTATCAAATCTAAAAGAAATACCGACTGCGTTTTGCCAAAAATTTGAATTCCAGTATCGCCAGATTTTACTACATCAATACCACAACGCGTCCAAGCTCTTCATGAAGCACATCGAAACTCTACAAGATAATGATTGCGCGTCTTTACTAATGAATAGTGGTGTATGTACAGTAGGGTGGATCGATTTTACATTTTTTCGATTTCCATATTCTAATAGACAAAAATTTGCGCATGCAATGAGAAAATAGCCTCTGCAAAATCTTAGCTTAATAGGTAATCATCTTCTGCCCCCGTCAGAGCGATGAAATCATATTTTAGTAGTCAAAAACGTATTTTTAAACCCTAGCCTAGAGACATAAAATTTTGCGTGTGTGTTATTTATGCCTAAGCAACGATATAAATGCTATGGGAAATAAGCACACCGGACAAAAAATTAGTCACCCCTAATAGCACCGATAGTAGGAAGTTCAAGGTCACACAGAGGGCGGTGATGTAGCATTGGTAAGTGACAAGTAGCGGTGACGTACCACACAGGATCAGATCTGTTTCGTGAGGTGGTGAAGAACAAAGGTGTGTTGGATATAGTCTGCAAAATGGGCGTGAGGCAGACGTACTCAGTGGCAAAAAGGAGCCATCGTGTTTGGCAGAGCCCACGGACACAAAATGTCTGAAGTAGCCCAATTTGTTGGTGTGTCAACGCGTACTGTCCAGCGAGTTTACAAAGAGTGGTGTAGTTCGCAATCAACTGACAATCGACGGCGTAACTGTGGCCGGAAAACAATTCTCGACAATAGGGGCCGCCGCCATGTTTCTCGTCTAGTAACTGCAAATCGTTTTCAAACCAGAGAACAATTGCTCCAAGAAACCAATGAGGTTCTCCAGCGACCAATTTCCGAACGGACATTGCAACGAGAACTGCATGCGATGGACATCTGGAGCAGGGTACACGGAAGAGGCCGCTGTTAACAGCAAGTCACAAATTGGCACGTTATAAATGGCTCAGAGGCACAAAAACTGGACTGCGGCAGATTGGAAACGTGTAATTTGGTCCGATGAGTCCCGTTTTTGTTTGTTCTCCAATGATGGGAGGCGACGAGTACATCGCAGGTCCAATGAAGCCTTTAATCCTGAATGCGTCGAAGGTGTTGTTCAGGCTGGAAACAGAAAGTGAAGCGCAGGAATAGACACCCACGGACTCTGGCGGAACTTCGGGACCGGCTGATGAACGAGTGGCAGCAAATCAATGTTCAGTACATGCACAACCTCGTAGAGTCTCTGCCTCGCCGGATTCGTGCGGTTATCAAGGCCAGAGGCGCCGTCACACGTTATTAGGTACATTTTGAGAGGGGTGACTAATTTTTTGTCCGGTGTGCTAATAAATGCATTATTTAAGACAAAGAGCCGATCTGAAAATATGTATAATATACATATTTTCAGATCGGCTCTTTGTCTTAAATAATGCATTTATATATTTCCCATAGCATTTATATCGTTGCTTAGGCATGAAATAACACACACGCAAAATTTTATGACTCTAGGCTAGGGTTTAAAAATACGTTTTTGACTACTAAAATATGATTTTCATCGCTCTGCCGGGGGCAGAAGATGATTACCTATTAAGCTAAGATTTTGCAGAGGCTATTTTCTCATGCATGCGCAAGTTTTTGTCTCTATTAGAATATGGAAATCGAAAAAATGTAAAATTGATCCACCCTAATGTACAGTCGGTTCAAAAAGTCATGTCTTGAAACCCGTGTTTCTTACCGATAAATATTTATCAGTTAGAATCATGGAGTTTCAACGACAGGATTTTTTTGAACTGACTGTACGTTAAAAAATAAAACTTTTTTGTGCTATTTTAATACCTGCGTCTCTCTCCCTCATATATATATATATATATATATATATATATATATATATATATATATATTAGGGTTGCCCTCCCGGGAATCCCGGGTCGGCAAATCCCGGGAAATCCCGACAAAATCGCGAGCGGTTATTCCCGGGAATTCCCGTACTATTTTTTTTATTGCCAGTGTCATTAAAAAAGGTAAGAAAAACTGTCAAAATTTTTAGGAAATCGCCAACAAACAATGAAATATTGCAAAAATATATTCGAGAAGAACATGGCCATGAATTACAGTTAATACTTGATATTCAGACAAGATGGAATAGTTTGGTTGAAATGCTAGAGAGATTTATGTCTCTCAAGAGATGTATTGCAAAAGCGATGATAGATATAAAGGAACAACTTGATTTTTCAGAAAAGAATTTAGTGCTATAAATGATGTCGTATCATCATTGAAACCACTTCAAATTGCAGTTGAAAAATTAGGCCGGAGATATGCTACATTGCTATCTGCAGAAGGCATATTTGCTTTCATTGTAGAAGAATTATCTTCAAGACAACTCATTTTCTCTTACCCTCAAAGATTCTGTCATAAAAAGAATTGAACAGCGAAGAAATAAAAATCTAATTGGTTTACTGAAATATCTGAATAGCCCTTTAAATTGGGAAGTTGCTGATCCTTATCTAACTTTGCCATCAAAAAGTTCTCTCCAGAATACTGCAAAGAAATTATTTGAAAGAATGTTCATTCCTTCTTCAGATGAATCTCCTGAGGAGCTATCCCATTTCGAATTAGATCTAAATCAAACGAAAACACCATCATCTACATGCAATGAACCAAGAGAATCACATTCTCTTTTGGAAAGAATGAATGCAGCTATAAACAAGGCTGCAGGAAGTAACTCACAAATTACTCACTATTACAATGTGAAAAACATTACAAAAGAACAACATTTTTGAAATGACTGGGGATCGAACAGAAAATCTAAATAAACTTTTCTTTGCTTTAAAAACTATTCCCCCTACTTCAGTAGAAGCAGAGAGAGCCTTTTCTGCTCTAGGGCTCTTTGTTACCAAACTGAGATCGAGATTAAATGACGAAACCATCGACAACATTTGTTTCTTGAGGCAATATTATAAGTAGTTCTCTATTTTCTTTGTGAATTAAGTAAAAAAGTAATTTTTGTTAAATAAGAGAGATTAAAATTGTTTTTTTATGATTAAAAAGAGAGAGCCGGGAAATCGGGCAACCCTAATATATATATCTATATCTATCTATCTCTATCTATCTATCTATCTATCTATCGAGAGATATTGGAAAGTAGCGATTCGTCGCTAATTTAGTTTCTACTTGTGTTTAATCATACAACTAATCGTTGTGGATTAGGAAAATCCTTAAATGAAACATTCTAACGAAAGGATGAAGTGATATTAGGATAATTCGTTTCTTGTACATTGAGGAAAGATCTCGTATTTCGCTCACTTAATAGATAGAGCAATCGATTAGCTTAATTAAAGGCATAAACATTCGTTGTCCGTTTCTCAATTTGTGAATAATGTTTCCCTTAGAATTTGTAACGTACATATTTGACGTTCGGATAAAGGAGTACGAGTATATCTAGAGGTGTAGGAATACTATGATAATAAATCACGTTATACGCTTATTAGCATAACTGTCAAAATTAATATTTGTACTAGATTCAGTTATGTCGTCATACTTAGGTATTTTCATGAAAATATTCTATATTTGCAAGTTACAGTAGCAGAAACTTTAAGATAAAGAATTTATATGAATATGTAGTTCACGTATTGCATATACAGTAATAATAATTATTTACATGCAAACTTTCTATCTTAATTAAGAGTAAATATAGGTTGTAGCGTTAAAGAATAGCTAAAACTAACCAAATTTCATAGTTTGCACATGAACCGTCATCCGACAAAACAGACGTTGACTGATGACATTTTAACAGTTTGTAAATGTTAGTCACAGTGGAAAGAACGTGACTTTATCGAGGTTCTCAAAAATGCTGCGGCAACAACGCCTTGACTCTTTGAGAGTCACGCACTCACGTGTCGGTTAAAAGAACTCTTTCAGGCCTCAGTTTATAATGTATCCATTAAACACGAGCAAATATGGCAATGACCTTGCATCGAATTAGTTAATGAATATTACGTAACACGCGAATAACGATGATGATTACACAATATTCTAAAATTCGATAGATTTCATTTTTTGATACGAATGATTATTTTATATCAGAGACTAACATAAACAAGATGCGTGACTCCTACTTTCGCGCTATTTTTTTCTCTCTTTTCTTGACAGGAGAACTGTTGTATATTACCCACCCACGAAGAAACGTCATCAGACTAAATTCTATTTTAATATTTATGATTACATTGTTTAATATTTATTAAAATGTAATCACGAATTGATAAATTAGGTATTGAGGCTTATATATTTTTTAAAGATGAATGTGATAACTTTGATAATTTATTTAATAAATTCATAAATCACACGAGTATGCTCTTGTACAAAGTTTAGTTTTCACTCCATACACTAGGTGGCGAGTACCTTGTATTCATTTGACGAAATAACGCACTGAATAATAGAAAATATAATCAGTTTCGTATCATATATATATATATATATATAACCTTACCTTACCTTACAAAGGTTCCGCGTGATGATTTCTCATTTCGCGAAGGTCAAGCTTGTCGCCCCTCCTCTCGAGTTGGCCTGGTGAAGTAGTGAGTTGGATTCTTGCGCTCTCCACCTCACATAGCCATATATATATATATATATATATATATATATATAATGAATAAAACCACGAAGGAAAGGAAACACAAAAAGGTGCTCAAGCGCTTTCGTCTAATGACATCCTCAGGAACACTGAAGTACATAAAAGGTTACGGCCTATATATAGGTTACAGAAAGAAAAAATAAATAAATAAACATACATACACACAAACATAACATATATATATATATATATATATACATACATATCTACACACACACATATATATATATATATAATATATATATATATATATATGCAATAAACGGAGAAGTAAAAATAAAAATTAAAAGGATTAACAAAGAGGCATACAGATTTGTAAGGAAAAATATCGATTTTTAGCACAAGATCAAATGAATTATAAAAATACAAATTTATACTGGAAATCTGGCCGGGTTTTAACACTTTGCCTTTTTAGAGTCAAGTTCCGATATATATAAAAATAAAATGAAGATTAAAAGTTAATAAAGTAGCATACAAGTTTACCAAAGATTTAGCGTCCTACCCTTTTTATCTAAATTTGTTTTGAAGGAATTCAAAACAACAGGATCGAGTTGAAAAAGACCTTTGCTTATGTTGAAGTTATTTGAAAGTTGGATAATGGCAGACTCAAGAATATTTCTATTGACAATGTTGCTAGAATGAAATAAAACTGAAGCATTATTCCAATCAATACAGTGGGATAACTGACAAATGGACAAAAAGAGCACTGGACAACTGTCCTGTTCTAACGGAATATTGATGCTGTTTTATACGTGTGTGCAAATCCTTTCCCGTCTGACCTATGTAAAAGGAATCACATTGTTTACACCCAATTTTATAGATAATGCCTGAATTATTGGTAGGGCTATTTTTAACTGATATTTTTCACAATATTGTTATATGAAAATACTACATTAATATCCAAAAGTTTAAGTACATTAGCAATGCCTAAAAAGGCCGGGGAAAATGGAAGTACTAAAATATTTTTTGACAAAGTACGAGTGTTATTATTAACACGATAGAAAGTTCGTTTTGCCTTGTTGAGACAAGATTCCATAAACGCAGATGGGTAACACAGATCACTTCCAATACCGTTGATTTTTTCCAATTGGCATCGATGTATTCCGGACTGGCGATCCTAAGGGCGCGGAGAAACATTGATGAAAAAATGGCCTTCTTAGTGGGGGTGTCATGTCCCGAGTAAAAGTGTACGTAGGACAAATTGTTTGTTGTTTTCCGATAGATACTAAACTTAAAACCTGGGCTTTCCCTATGTACACGCACATCCAAAAATGGGATTGAATTGTCTTGTTCCACTTCTAAAGTAAACTTAATGGAGGGGACTTGATCATTTAACTGAAGGAGGAAGTTATCCAGGTCACGATTAATGGGCCAGATACACAAAATATCGTCGACGTACCGCAACCAAGGGATGCCAACCCCCCACAAACCTGGCAACCCTATGCGCCCTATTATTAGCTCGGTGGGCTCTATTACTTATAAACTCAAAATGGCTTGTCAAAGTCTTGTCCCCCATTCTCGGAACTATCTCTGATTCACATGTAAAAAATCCATGGATCTTACTGAAAAATTGAATAATGCACGTACTGAAACTAACGATAGATTGATCAGTTTTGACGTTTGTTCATTGTTTACAAAAGTGCCGATTGATGATATGCTTGACTTTCTCTCCCAAGAATTACATAAGTATGACCTGCCACTACCTTCACACATTGTTTTGGAACTTATTAAGCTTTGCATCAGAGACTGTAAATTCACTTTCAATAACGAGTATTATCAACAAGTGTTTGGGATGGCCATGGGCAACCCCTTATCGCCCCTCCTTTTCAATATTTATATGGAGTTTTTCGAAATTACTTACATTCCGAGAATCCTGGGGGTTGGCATCCCTTGGTTGCGGTACGTCGACGATATTTTGTGTATCTGGCCCATGAATCGTGACCTGGATAACTTCCTCCTTCAGTTAAATGATCAAGTCCCCTCCATTAAGTTTACTTTAGAAGTGGAACAAGACAATTCAATCCCATTTTTGGATGTGCGTGTACATAGGGAAAGCCCAGGTTTTAAGTTTAGTATCTATCGGAAACCAACAAACAATTTGTCCTACGTACACTTTTACTCGGGACATGACACCCCACTAAGAAGGCCATTTTTTCATCAATGTTTCTCCGCGCCCTTAGGATCGCCAGTCCGGAATACATCGATGCCAAATTGGAAAAAATCAACGGTATTGGAAGTGATCTGTGTTACCCATCTGCCTTTATGGAATCTTGTCTCAACAAGGCAAAACGAACTTTCTATCGTGTTAATAATAACACTCGTACTTTGTCAAAAAATATTTTAGTACTTCCATTTTTCCCGGGCTTTTTAGGCATTGCTAATGTACTTAAACTTTTGGATATTAATGTAGTATTTTCATATAACAATATTGTGAAAAATATCATAGTAAAAAATAGCCCTACCAATAATTCAGGCATTATCTATAAAATTGGGTGTAAACAATGTGATTCCTTTTACAGGGTCAGACGGGAAAGGGTTTGCACACACGTATAAAACAGCATCAATATTCCGTTAGAACAGGACAGTTGTCCAGTGCTCTTTTTGTCCATTTGTCAGTTATATCCCACTGTATTGATTGGAATAATGCTTCAGTTTTATTTCATTCTAGCAACATTGTCAATAGAAATATTCTTGAGTCTGCCATTATCCAACTTTCAAATAACTTCAACATAAGCAAAGGTCTTTTTCAACTCGATCCTGCTGTTTTGAATTCCTTCAAAACAAATTTAGATAAAAAGGGTAGGACGCTAAATCTTTGGTAAATTTGTATGCTACTTTATTAACTTTTAATCTTCATTTTATTTTTATATATATCGAAACTTGACTCTAAAAAGGCAAAGTGTTAAAACCCGGGCAGATTTCCAGTATAAATTTGTATTTTTATAATTCATTTGATCTTGTGCTAAAAATCGATATTTTTCCTTACAAATCTGTATGCCTCTTTGTTAATCCTCTAATTTTTAATTTTTATTTTTACTTCTCCGTTTATTGCATATATATATATATATATATATGTATGTATGTATGTGTAGATATGTATGTATATGTATATATATATGTTTGTGTGTATGTATGTTATTTTTTTTTTTTCTTTGTAACCTATATATAGGCCGTAACCTTTTATGTACTTCAGTGTTCCTGAGGATGTCATTAGACGAAAGCGCTTGAGCACCTTTTTGTGTTTCCTTTCCTTCGTGGTTTTATTCATCATAAATATTTTTCACGTGTTACTTTCGTGAAATAATTTTCATATATATATATATTCTTTGATTACATAAAATTATTAAATATTTATATTTCTTTATAGTTTGCATAATGTTAGCTATAGTTTTGCTGCAATACATTTTCCGTTGAGCTCAAGAAGCTTCTGTAATAAATCACAATAAATGAAGCGAAAGTTTCAGTCAAATATTAAGCCCTTTGTTTAGCGAAACAAGTAAACCCACTTTCAGTTTCGATTTACTTCAGTAAAAGCTTATGTTGCTGGCACAAATAGAATAATATTCAAAGGTGGGGATTTCTTCGCTGTCATTTGTAAACAAACAAGTTATGAATACCATAATTAAAATATCTGACAAGCCGGGTGAGCCAAACGAGTTTGAATCTGAATCTCTGAATCTCTGAATCTCTCTCTCTCTCTCTCTCTCACTATGTATGCATCTCCACATAAACGAGGTAACGACTTTTTAAAATTTATATCTCTGAAAAACTAATTAACTAACCCTAATTAAACCTAATCTAACCTTAGTTGATTCGAACCGAGAAGGGCGGGCTAAGTGTTTCAGTCACAAATGAGGGCTCGAAAGGTGTTTTCTGTGAAGCCATTAATTAGTGGGATACTTGTTAACCCTTTGACGACCGGTATACATTTCTTTTAGCTTAAAACTAAGTTTTATTGTTATTTATAATTAGATGTAACTAAAGGGTGATCCAGAGAAATGGGACCCAAAAGAAACCCCTGTTACTCTTAAAGTATAAGTCCTTTTATAAAATTATACGCATCATTCAAAAGAGGATAGTTACAAGTTTGTACAGGATTGTATAGGTTTTGACAATACAAGACAAGATAAGATACAAAACAAAATAAAAGTGTTAGTTAAAACTAACCCTTCAAGATGACTGCATGGGACCGTGGAACAGCTGCGTTTCATAACTGAGCAATATTATGAGCATGGAAGAAGTGTAGTTTCAGCTCAAAGATCTTTCAAGACAAATTTTCAGATGTCAAAATCACCTTCTAAGAGCTGAAACTACACTTCTTCCATGCTCATAATATTGCTCAGTTATGAAACGCAGCTGTTCCACAGTCCATGCAGTCATCTTGAAGGGTTAGTTTTAACTAACACTTTTATTTTGTTTTGTATCTTATCTTGTCTTGTCAAAACCTATACAATCCTATACAAACTTGTAAATATCCTCTTTCGAATGATGCGTATGATTTTATAAAAGGACTTATACTTTAAGAGTTACAGGGGTTTCTTTTGGGTCCCATTTCTCTGGATCACCCTTTATATTCACTTAGATGACCCATTTTGGGGTTAATTTTCTGACAACTAAACGATACCTATATAAACATGTAGATGTATTTGTAGAAATGTTGCATCATTGTACAATTTACATTATTATTTCCGTTGGGACAAATACGTCCCTTGGTCCTCAAAAAAAAAATAACACGAACTTAGATGTAGCTCGTAGCGTAAACTAACCCACTTTTTGTTATACTCTTCCAACTTTTATTTTCTTTTCTTATCCTCTCTTTACTTGCATGTCTGTAGTTTGCATGGTATGACAGTGTTTGAGTTAAGACTGTGTTTGCATGGTTTGTAAGCGTTCTTATTTTACTTCTTTTCATCTTTCACCCCTTTCCTATTCTCTTCGACTTGTCTGCAGTGGCCGGCGGATGATGATGGCGAGTCTTTTTTCTCTTTTTCTGAATGAATGTTAACCCACGAATGATAGGTTTTGCTACTTACTTAACCCCTTATTATCTTCTTTTAACCCCTCTACTCTCTCCTTTCTCTCGAGCTAACCTTAGAGTGGATCTTAGGGTCTTTGTTAGCCTTAGCTTCTGTAGATCTGTAGATCAGGATTAACACACACTTTTTTCTGACTAATTTTGAAAGGAATAAGAAAAGTACGTTATTATATTACTTATACTATGCAGATGTCCCGTTCACTTACACTGTGATCATCATCACCACACACCACCACCATTAGAACTAAATGAAAATTACTTTATAAAGCCTGTTTAGATTACATAGAATTAGTATAGTATATAATTAAGGTATTTTAAGTACAATTCTTTTAGTTGTTGGTATAAATTTTCTTAAATTTACTTCGTGGTAAATCATTTTAAAGATTTGTGTATGCGAAGTCACAAAAAGATGTTGCTATTTGTTCGTAATTAAATAACATTAATTAAATTTTGCGAGGAAATACTTTTAAAGTATTATATTAAATATTGTTTGATAATTGAATTTACAGATATTTTCCAAATGGACGGCCCCACGGGATTTAGCTGAAAATTTGTATACTAATAAATTTTTATATTCTAATAACGAAAATGACATTATTTTCCTGCAGAAATATGCGCAACATACGAAAAAAATTGCATTTATATGCGTACTAGTTTGCATGGCGCATGGCCGTTATCTAAATTATGTAGTTATTTAGTGGGTTTTACAAAATAAAACGCAGATAATATCCTTTATTTATTAAAATTTGCAATATTTAATAATATTTTAATAAATAAATTTTCACTTGCATACCTTTTTCTCCATACGAACTCACATAAACAGTAATTTTTGTTGTTATTAATGTTTATTTTTTGCCTGCTAGACCTAGTTTATTTGAATATTTTGTTGTAGTTTGAGCATATGATATATATGCAGTGCTGTGATCTATCTACTTGCGAGTTGCCCCGGTCAATTGTACCCCTGATTAGGTCAATTGTACGCCCTTGACGATTGGTTAGGTTAAGTCATGATATTTACGTTAGTTTTAACGAAAATGTCACTACTTAACTAACCAATCAATCGTCAAGGGCGTACAGTTGACCTAACCGGTCATTCAATTGACCTAACCTGGCATTCAATTGACCGGGGTCCACACAGCAACCTCGTATCCAAGCGTCATGAGCGGTGTAAACTAGATAACGGTCATGCGCCATGCAAACTAGTGCGCATATAAATGCAATTTTTTTCATATGTTGCGCATATTTCTCCAGGAAAATAATGTCATTTTCGTTATTAGAATATAAAAATTCATTAGTATACAAATTTTCAGCTAAATCCCGTGGGGTCGTTCATTTGGAAAATAACCGAATTTACTATTTATAATGGCCTTTCCTTTTTTTAAATTTTGACCTATATATAATACTGTATTTTAAAATTTTCATAAATATCTCTTACATATTTTATTTTTCGTCTAATTATGAATTTGGTTGAATTTGTATTTACGTTGAAATACCCTGTTCTTAAGACAGTTAACAGTATACCCGATTAAGTTGATGTACAGTCAACCTAAGAACGAGGGAACTGGTACACTACATGACAGATGAAAATGAGTCATGGGTCATGGGGATCATAAGTCATGCATAATCCATTACTAATTGTAATATACTCATAAGTTATGAAATCATCACTTTGTTATTATATTTTAGAATAATAAAAATGGAACTTATATGGCGTAAAATTATATTCGAGAGAAATAAATAAATAAATAAATTTCTTCAGGGAAAAACCATTTGCATTCAGAACTGATATGATTACCAACGATTAAACAAAAATTCTCTTCCTTTAAGTAAAGGAGGGAAGTTACTCCAAAATATTAATGAAGTGACCCAAAATCCTAAAAGAAACAGAGAACATGAGGGAAATACCCTATATAACAATACTAATTCATCTCTTCAGCCACATTAATCTCTCGACAAATATCTAAAAATTGTAAAACTCTCTCACTTATATTCTTTTCTGAATAAAGATTTTTAATTTGAATTTTTAAATTTTGAATAATCTCCTTTCACATACGTCAACAAGACTCATCACCGCCCTCTTTAATAATTCACTCTGATTCATCATCAGCATACATCAGATACGACAGCTGTCACTCATTCTCTTCCAAATTCAGATTCACTCCTCTCTCTGGCATTATTGTTTCCATCTCACGTGTTACCCCAACTATATACATATTAAATAGCCATGGTGACATCGCACAACCTTGTCATACTTCAGCATTAATACTGAACAAGCCTGCACTCAACTCACGCATAAAACACAGGCACATAAAAACTCCTCACTGAATTTAACAATTTACCACCGATACCACACATTCTAAGCACCTGCCACTTTGTCGTATGCTTTCTCCAAATTCATCTTTTCTTCTTACCACTTTGTTTTTCAATCAGCTGTCTCATTCCAAACAGTTGTTTACAAATCCTTTGTCTTTCCTAAAGCCGCCTTGTTCATCTCTAACCAAAGTATTGTACACATATTTAATGATAAAATACTACAAACAAATTTAACTTTAAAACTACAAAACCATCAAGACGGGCCAGCTGGCAGTTTAACCAGGGTCTTCTCGCTCGCTCTCCTTCCTTCCCTCTTGTAGTGATAAGGGTGGTGCTTATATTGTCACCTAACTGTCAGCTGTGTGAATACAGAATATTAAAGAAAATGGAAAATTGAATCATACCATAATTCACCACATGTCTGTCTGGGTGGCTGTCTCCTTTTCAGGTCCAAACGGCTGGACCGATTTTTATGAAACTTGGTGACAACACCCTCTGGGAACTCTGGAGTGATTTTAGCGACTTTTTTCAGATCGGGTGTCCCCCGAAAACGTTATCCGAATTTATCCCCAATAAAAATTTATATGCTAAAACACAAAGCACGTCAATTTCGAGAGTTTGGCCCATTGGTCTTCAGATGTGAAACTCAAAATTTTGATGGTTTTTTTTTCTTTCGTGAATTTGTTGAGCTGCTGGCTTTTCTGGCTATTAGAAAAATATAAAATTTTATAGGAGCATAGACTGGTGGTCTCCCCTATCATTAAAGTCTACAAGTAGACCAAGTCCCAACACGCTCCAACAGAGTTTCATACACTTTCGTGGAATGAAGAAAATAAAGTTGGTCAATAAATTTAGAAAAGAATGTAGCCATCAAAATTTTTAGCTACGCACTGGAAACAATGATAGTAAAAAAAAATGTAATAAGTTGCATTTCAAGTCAGTTCTGTGAAGCTGTATTTAAAATTTAAGTGATTCGTGAGCTAATTCTAAATGTTAAACTCAATCGCACTTAAAATTGGGAAAATCAGAAAATTTAAGGATTCTCTCCAAAGACAAAAGAGAAACGAAGAACTTTTACCACCAATGTAGTGTTTCACGAAGTATTGTCTTGAGTAAAAAAAAAAATTGCTTTGAAGTTTTGTTATTTGTAATAATGTTAGTCTGCAACAAATTGGATACAAAGTAGGCCATTGGGAATTTCTACATTGACGTCGCATTCTTCTTTGTCAAGAATAAAACATATGATTCCTAAACAATATTCTGGATTATAATACCAACACGTATTAGTACCATGACTGTACAGTAAATATATATTACCCGAGGGTAAAAACAGCCTTCCGCAGGAACTAGCAAAAATATCCCGCCCGTAGGGGAGGTGTTTTTTGCTAGTTCTTATAATAACTCAAATAATTATAATTGCTTGTATTTAAATTATACCTATGTATGGAGACTTTTGACTCACCCTGTACATACGCTACGCCAAATGTTAGAAAATCCCATGCTTAATTTTAAAACTCAAATTATGTACTAAATTAAAAAAAAAATTTCCTCAATAACCATGATTTAGATTCATTAACAGCCTTTTAAATTCAGTATAAATTCAGTGTAAGTTCAAATGTTTTGGCGTTGCATCGGTGGTGTAGTTGTTAGCGTCGCTGACTACGAATCCATCGGCCCCGGGATCGAGATCCGGTGACGGCAGGCGGCGCGGCAGCAAAACCCAGCTGTTCATCCTTCCAGACAATAAAAAAATTGGTTGGTAGATCAATGGGTATCCTGGGTAGCCTAGTCGTGGTTCGGATTCCACGATAACTGTAGGTCTAAGGTGGAGTGACAAACTTGACCTTCGTCAGAATGAATAAATCGGGCGGAAGCTAAAACAAGGTTAAGAAGACTCGTATAAAATATTAAAATGGATGCTTTTAATGAGAACGGATGAAAGGAATTCGACGTATGCGGTCCCTCTTTCATATGTCGTGAATTTTTAATTAGTTGATACGACTCACTTAAAACAAATGTAGTTCTAAAACGTGAAATCTGTGTACTTTTTCTAAGATTGGCATCGGTACAAAGTTTGTTGTGGGAGATTCCTTCATATAAAAATGTCCTAAAATAAAAACTTGTCACTTCCCTTCTTTGTGATTAAAAAAAAAAAAAAAAAAAAAAATTTCACCCTCCGTAAACGTTAAAAATAATCTTATATAATTATCAGTCATGCATCCCATTAATATACTGTGCGAATGTGGATGCATAATCACTGTATTCAAAGCGTTCATTCAGATAGACATACATGGCAATGTTACTACGTGTTCCTCCTGTGGGTATGAACTGAACAACACTTTGGTGAAGCGATAAAAATCATCCTGTCTTATGCTCGTTCAGGAAAATACGTGCCACGAATTTATTATATCCACACGGAGAAAAATGGTTATGTTAATCAAACTTTGGCTATCCATTACAAAAAATTTGATGAATATAGAGCAAAGTCTATGAAAGTATATTTTATATATTTATATACAGGGTGCGCGATAAATCAGGAAACAATATAAACTATTGCTTTTCAATGCATATATATGTTTATATAATATAGTGAAAAAGCATAGTTTCCACGTTTCCTGACTTATCAGACATTCAAGAAGAACTATTTTTAGTTTTTAATAACCATTTCGTATATACGCTACGCCAAATCAGGCAACGAGCCTGACCTCTGCGAGGAATCACATATATACTGTATATAGGGTGATGCATAAATGTGTTTCATAAATCGTAAGCTGTATTCTTAAGACAAAAGTAAAGAAGAGAGACCCTATAAACATAGGGTGAGAAACCCGTAGGTTTCGAACTATAACACACGATAAAAATGAAACTCCTAAAGATTTTTTACACCTTATGAAAGTACAGTGTGATACATTTGCTTCATTAAAGTAAATGTTCGAAATTCTTTCCTACTTCTTGAATGCATGCCTCAGCACGTCGCACCAGTGATCATCTGACACTCAAAAATTCTTGGAGTATTGCAGATAGTTTCGCAATTATCTCGAACTCGTTGCCACAATTCATCACGTGATTGGACTTCTGTACACAAACGAAGCTTTTTTAAATAACCCCACAAGTAATAATCAAAATGATTAAATCTGGTGACCAAGGTGGCCACGGAATAGAACCACCGCGCCCTATCCAATCAGTATACGCAGCATCGACCAGCCCGCCTCACCTCACCACCTACCCGACCCCTCATCGTAAACTACCGTTAACCACCATTCCTTCACTTGTTCATACTCATTCATTTTCCTCTTTAACTACAGTATCTCTCCTCTACCCTATTTTGTGACGTGCTGAGGCATGCATTCAAGAAGTAGGAACGAATTTTGAACATTTACTTTAATGAAGCAAATGTATCACACTGTATTTTCATAAAGTGTAAAAAATCTTTAGGAGTTTCATTTTTTTATCGCGTGCTATAGCTCGAAACGTACGGGTTTCTTAACCTATGTTTATATGGTCTCTTTTCTTTACTTTTGTCTCAAGAATACACCCTGCGATTTATGAAGCACATTTATGCATCACCCTGTATACGCCTACGCCTTGCATATGTTCTGTGTCGGTCTTTTTTTTCACACAGAAGTTACATATAGGTTGTTTGTGTGTGTGTGTGTGTGTGTAGATGAAAAAAATCGCCCCACCAGGGTTCAAACCCCCCACCACTTGAGTAAAAGGTGGGGACGCTAGCCACTACACTACGAAGGGATAGAAGTTAATACAACCTGTCACTGCTATCATACAGTATAATTAAACATCCGAAGAAACGTGAAACGCTTTCGCGTTCAGAGGCACTTCACGTGTAACTAACTCTCCAGCACTCGAGGTAATGACCATCATTTCATTAAAACGCTCTGGTTAGGTGGTGGGTTCAAACCTTGGTGGGGACGATTGTTTCATCATGAAAAATGCTGGGTGTTTATATATATATATATATATATATATATATATATATATATTGTATATGGAGAGCATGCAGTATCAGGCTTTCGACACATTTTCATTCCTTTTCTGTCCAATTCTTTAACGCGAGGCGTAATCGGTATTTTCAATCTTTCATCTACTCAATCGGTCAAATCTGGAACAATCTTCCTCAATCCATCTTCCCCCCCCCCCCGTCTATGACTTCCACTTTTTCAAACGAATGTGTCCAGGCATCTCGAAAACCCTGGACCTTAATCTTAGCCCTCTTCTTTCGTCCTTGGTCCCTCCTCACTACATAAAAATACATATGTATACGAATAATAACTCTCGCGTTCATTTTTATTCTGACCATCACCCCTCGATAAAATCTTGTTTCTCAAAGCATTAAGGGTTGTCAGTCCTGAATTTTTAGATTCTGAGTTAAGCAATATCATGAATATTGGTACCAAATTATTTTATCCTACTCCATTTTTAGATAACTGTCTTAGGAAAGCTAAATAAAGGTATTATAATAATGTAATTGTAAATAAATTTTATCACAAAAATATCCTCGGCCTACCTTACCACATAAATTTTAAATATCTTCCGATCTTACTTAAGACAACTGGCATTAAGTAGTCTTTAAGTACAATAATATGATCAAAACTCGCCTAATAAAAAAGAATAGTCCGGATAATGCTATTGGCTGTGTTTGTTCGATAGGATGTACACAATGTACATTATAAAGGTCAAACGGGAAAAACTTTAGAAATCAGAGTAAAACAGCAAAAATAGGCGTGTAAAAGAGCAAATCATAGTATTAAGTGGGAGAGTGCTAAAATTCTCGTTAAAAATGGATATAATTGAAAGGAATATCATAGAATAGACATTCATCCGTTTCAAAAAAATTTCAACAACAATTCAGGAACGTGTAAAATTGATATCTTGTTAAAATATTTTTTGCCCTTTATCAGTACTTATTAACCATTTGTAAATATTATTTTTTTTATGTACGTACGAATATAGTTTTGGCTTCTTGCCTTTTTCCTTCATTCCATGACGAGGTATACTGTTCAATACACGAAAGGCCTTGGAATCATTTTTCCGTGGGTTTGCATCATTCGTTTATTTCATATGTTTAAATGTGGAAATCGTTTTATATATATATATATATATATATATACTAACAGAGATACCCGGCGTTGCCCGGGATGTAAGGGTGTGTCAAAATAAGGTAAAAAGATGAACAAAACTAAATGAACACAAACACAAAGTTTTGGTAATTGTTTTTATTCCTTGAAAACATCAGACATTTTGTAGCACTTCAGTGTAAACAATGTTACGTGTTTTTCCATTGGGTGTCAAACAAAGATTGCGAGGTGTTCCAACTTTTTTGGGCCATTGTCACCCATAGCAAAAGTCACACTCAAATGTCAAAATGCAAAAACTTATTCCTTAAACTTATATTTTAAAAAGTTCTCGAAAATAATGATTTTAAGCTACCTACCTACCTACTGTCTAGTCTACCTACCTACTGTACCTACCCATTTACTAAATAAAACTGTCTAGTCTACCTACCTACTGTGCACACCATTAGATTCCCCGTGAAAAGTTATATCTGATTCACTACCTTAAACACTATTTGGTGCAGCCATATTCATTTCAATAGAGAACAAACAAACAAACAAACAAACAAACTTCCTCTTTTAATATATATATATATATATAATATATATATATATATATATAGTGTCCCAGGAGGAAATGTCAAGAATGCACCATTTCACTCTTTGGGTATTTCTAAGTAGAAAGTATTATATCGATATGGGTCCGATTCCCAACCGTTACCGAGATACAGGCCTCTACATTTGGGTAATTAAAACATAATAAAAAGGCGATCTTAGATACTATTTAATGACACTTGTGGTTTACAAAAAGTACAAACATACAATACACTATTGCACTTATTGCAGAATGGTTTCAAAGTGACCCCCTCCTTCTTCAATGCACGCGGCGAGCCTCCGATCCATCGAGTCTTGCCAAGGAAAACGCGGAAGTTCATTCTGAGGTTTATGAACGCATCCTGTATACGTGCAACCAACTGCTCCCTAGTTTCGGCTTACCCCGCTGATAAACGTTACTCTTCAAGAACCCAAGACAAAAAAATCTAGCGGAGATAAGTCAGGCGAACGAGGGGGGCCATGCCACAGGTCCTCCACGTCCAATCCACCTTCCCGGAAACCGTTGATTTAAGTATGTAGTAACCTCCCTGCCGTAGTGAGGTGGTGCCCAAATGTAGAGGCCTGTATCTCGGTAACGGTTGGGAATCAGGCACATGTCGATATAATACTTTCTACTTAGAAATACCCAGTCAAATGGTGCATTCTTGACATTTCCTCCTGGGACACCCTGTACATATATATACAGTATATGCAGGAAAAAACAGAATAACACGTGATCTTATTAATAAGCAAACAACCACAGGAAAAAGGAAAAAGAAACACGAAATCCGAGCGCTTTCGTGATATATTCACATCTTCAGGGGATATATTCACATCTTCAGGGAAGATATTCACATCTTTTCCCTGAAAATGTGAATATATCACGAAAGCGCTCGGATTTCGTGTTTCTTTTTCCTTTTTCCCTGTGGTTGTTTGCTTTATATATATATATATATAGTCAAATCCGGATAAAAAGGTCACTTTGGGACTAAACGTTTCTGACCTTCTTATGCGGCCGACCTGCTTATCCATTTCTTAGTGTTATAGGCAGGATACATATATTATTAATATTCCATTAACTCTTTATACGCTCTATTGTTGTTCTACCTTATTATAACAGTAAAGAGGTACAGTATATTAAACACTAACTCATTCAATAGTTTTTTTTATTAAAATACAGTCTTACAGTACTTTATTTAATTTATTAAAAAACATTAATTGTATATACAACTTTGGATCAATAGGGTTAAAATACGTCATACAGTATTTATTCACGAAAATAATCATTGATGGTAGCTTGTTTTAAATTATTTGCGCACAATTTACTCAGTTCTGTTTGTATAGCGAAAATATGTTTTAAAGTTGAAAGGTTGCCTTGCATATTTTCATATCTATCTAATAAATTCGAAAGTGTCGAAATTTCTTTACGGGAAAGGGGTGTATATGTTTCATTTTCATCATCGTCGCTATCTTGATCTTCGCTGTCTTCTTTTTGTTTAATTCCTGCAATGATTTCTTCGTCTGTTGCCCCTTCAAAAAGGCCTTCATTTTCTGATATTTCTGCCATTCTATCAAAATCTTCTCTTTCAATTCCTTCCGGAAGCTCAATATCTTCAATGGTGTCAATTGCGATATTTGTATCATTCATTGTATCTTCATCACATTTTCCCACGCTAATGCGAGCATGCAAATTGCTTTCAGCCAGGAAGGTTCTGGAATTTCCGATAATAATCTGTTTGGAATGGATATTTTCTTAAGAAAATATTTACCGTACGGTAAATATTTACCGTACGGTAAATATTTACCGTACGGTAAATATTTACCGTAAGGTAAATATTTACCGTACGGTAAATATTTACCGTACGGTAAATATTTCCGTACGGTAAATATTTACCGTACGGTAAATATTTACCGTACGGTAAATATTTACCGTACGGTAAATATTTACCGTACGGTAAATATTTACCGTACGGTAAATATTTACCGTACGGTAAATATTTTCTTACGGTAAATATTTTCTTACGGTAATATTTTCTTACGGTAAATATTTTCTTACGGTAAATATTTTCTTACGGTAAATATTTTCTTACGGTAAATATTTTCTTACGGTAAATATTTTCTTACGGTAAATATTTTCTTACGGTAAATATTTTCTTACGGTAAATATTTTCTTACGGTAAATATTTTCTTACGGTAAATATTTTCTTACGGTAAATATTTTCTTACGGTAAATATTTTCTTACGGTAAATATTTTCTTACGGTAAATATTTTCTACGGTAAATATTTTCTTACGGTAATATTTTCTTACGGTAAATATTTTCTTACGGTAAATATTTTCTTACGGTAAATATTTTCTTACGGTAAATATTTTCTTACGGTAAATATTTTCTTACGGTAAATATTTTCTTACGGTAAATATTTTCTTACGGTAAATATTTTCTTACGGTAAATATTTTCTTACGGTAAATATTTTCTTACGGTAAATATTTTCTTACGGTAAATATTTTCTTACGGTAAATATTTTCTTACGGTAAATATTTTCTTACGGTAAATATTTTCTTACGGTAAATATTTTCTTACGGTAAATATTTTCTTACGGTAAATATTTTCTTACGGTAAATATTTTCTTACGGTAAATATTTTCTTACGGTAAATATTTTCTTACGGTAAATATTTTCTTACGGTAAATATTTTCTTACGGTAAATATTTTCTTACGGTAAATATTTCTTACGGTAAATATTTTCTTACGGTAAATATTTTCTTACGGTAAATATTTCTTACGGTAAATATTTTCTTACGGTAAATATTTTCTTACGGTAAATATTTTCTTACGGTAAATATTTCTTACGGTAAATATTTTCTTACGGTAATAAATCTGATTCTGGTGGAAAGTGGCAAAAATAGTTCTGACTGATACTTGTATTTTTAACCTCATTAAGCAGCTTACCTATCCTAGACGTGACCTTCTTATCAATATATAATTATAATGGCAGACATAAAAATATTTGGGATTTAACAAGATGACCTGCTTAAACCATATGACCTGCTAATTAGGTGACCTTTTAAAGTGGAGTCGACTGTATATATATATATATATAATTATATTACTTAACATTGAAGAGACCTTTCAAGACTTAGCTAGAAAGCAAAAAATTTACCGATTTAAAATACATCGCTCCGTCCATGCACCTACTCAGTGTACAAGCAGCTTGCAGTATCATTGCCAAGTATACAAAGGAGGCTTTCGTGCATGGCCCATCATCACTGGAAGCAACAGGGATTTATTACTTTCCATTAAGTAATCTTGTTCATAATCTTACGTCATTAGTGTGCATTGCAGATACTCCTGGATTTAGGGTCCGGATGCATGATTCATCAAGAGCAAGATGCACCTCAGTTATATATATATATATATATATATATGAAAAGAAGGACAACACAACAGCAAACATCTTCGTTTTATATATATCAGGGGCGTATATTCAGGGTGCGCTCCGCGCACCCAATAGATTTTCTGTAAATTAATATTTAATTAATCCTTTGTCTCCCTCTCTCAACTTTAGTCGAGACGAAAAAGATGCCCTAACCCTTAATTCTGCACTCCTGTTACACTAATCGAGATGAGAAATGAGCAACTTCAATTCAATTGCTCGGATTGTCTTCACAACCATTCGGTAAAATTTTGGTACTGAGCGATAGAAGCGTCCCTAGAGCTTGTTTGAGGTGCGAAATTTCAGTATTGCGGTGCGTCGATATACTGTAGAGCGCGAGGGATCAGGGCGGTGTGCGCGCGGTCTGTGGACAGAACACCCTTCATATATGGTAAAGTGGGCGGGGCCTATGTTGCCATGGCCCGCGTCAGACGGCTTCTCAGCGAGCGAGTCAGTGACTGTCAGTTTTCAGTCAGAGCTCATGGTCGAAAGTCTTTCTATCCAGTACTGACATATTACTTTTTTGTCCCTTCCATAACCATGCCAAACACTGTACAAAGTATATTAATTAAGCACTCCTTTTTCAACACTTAGTTATGAGGACAAGTTGAAAGTGTTAGAGGAAGGAAGGCCATGTCCAGCACTCTCAAACTTGATTAGTCAACACAAAGATAAAAAGTCTGGATATACAAGGCATTTTTCAGTTTCTCAGTATAAATCTGTTGAGTGGCTGACTGGTTGTGAAGGGCGTTCTAAACTTTTCTGGTGGCCATGTTTATTGTTCTCAAAAGAGAATTATATCTGGAGTAAACAGGGATATTCTGATCTCAATCATTTGTCTTCTGCTCAGCAGAAGCACGAGAGATCGCAAGGTCATATTCAGTCTTTTCCTAGCCATAAAATGTTTGGCAAGCAAAGAATTGACACATTTATTGGTAAGCAAAAGGCACATGAAGTAAGCAGACACAATGAACAAGTAAAGAACAGAAAAATTCTAAAACGGCTTATTGATGCAATATGCTATCTTGCTAAGCAAGAACTTCCTCTGCGAGGTCATGATGAGGCTTCAACTTCAGTGAACAGAGGAAATTACATAGAAATTCTAGAATTGCTTCGGGAATATGATTCTCTTCTAGATAATCATTTAAATACATCCACTGTGTTTCAGGGAACTTCTACTATGCAAAATAACAATCAAAGCTATAGCCTCTGCAATGAAAGAAAATAGATTCAGCAATATTTCTTTCTATAATGTTTGATGAAACCTCAGATGTTACGTCAAAATCACAGTTCTCAACAGTTTTGCGTTTTGTTCATGAAGATAAAGTATATGAAAGATTCATTGGATTTACTGATGTTAGTAGCAACAGAACCTCTGGTGGCTTGTTAAGCATGTAGTGAACATAGTTGAGGAATATCAGATCGAAAGCAAGTTAATTGGACAGACTTATGACGGAGCAGGTGTAATGAGTGGACATGTAAATGACTTGCAGAAAAAAGTCATTGAAGCTTATCCTCTTGCCATTTTTGCGCATTGCTATGCTCATGTGCTGAATCTAGTTTTACAGCAAAGCCTTCCCAGTATCAAACAGTACAAACACTTTTTCCAAATTCTGAGTGGAGTAGCTGCTTATTTTTCCAAGTCTTCTAAAAGAATACATGCTTTAAATGAATTTGTTTCCAGAAGATTGCCCTCTGTTGCTCCAACGAGATGGAACTTCACATCTCGTTTAGTAAATACTGTAAAAAGTTACAGAAGCAGTCTTACCGATTTCTTCAAGGATGTAATAAAAAATTCTGCAAACTGGGACAAGGATGCAGTAGTAGAAGCACGGGGATTCTTGTCATTCTTGGAAGATTTTAAAACAATATTGTTCCTTGAGATTTTTTCAAGTGTTTGGGTATACTGATGTTTTGTACAATATATTACAGAGTAAAAAATTTGATGTGCTGTACTGTAGTAAAAAAATAAGTGACGTTACACAACAACTGAAATATGATAAGGATCACAGTTTTGAAGAGCTATGGCTTTCCGTTGTTTGAAAAAGATGAGCTCCATGATCCACAGCCTAAAAGATCCAGACGAAAGATAAAAAATGACGGGAAAGATGCTTATCACCAATTGTTTTGCAAGATCATGAATAGCATCAATTGATCAGATTCACACTAGATATTCTTCTCTCTCTAAACTAGAGTTTTTTCACCTTCTGCGCCTGAAAAATATGAAGAATACAAGGTAAGCTTCCAAGATAACCTACTGAACAAAGTAAGAGACTTTATGGAACACAGTTTGAGTATGAGAGTCTCAAGAATGAACTCATCGTACTCTATTCAAGTTCAGAGTTCTCGGGCAAACATGTTCATGAACATAATGACAGTGAATCAAATCAGCTGCGGATTCAAAGAAGTCTATAAACTAGCAGAATTGATCTTAATTCCAAGTACCACTGCTTCAGTAGAACGTTCTTTCTCGGCCCTAAAACGAATAAACACATGCTACCGGGGGACACAAGGGCAGGAAAGGCTGTGTGGTCTTAGTTTGTTTTCGATAGAAAAAGGGCTGCTAATAGACTTGAAGCAAAGAAGTTCCTTCTATGATGACGTTATTGCTCACTTTTCTTCTCAGAAAAGAAGACTAGTTTATGTATAAATAAAGTCGGTTGAAAGGATGCTGTAGGAAATTGGTGTTAGTTTTTTGTTTTTACTTTTGAAATTAAGGTTCACCTATTTCTTCCAGTGTTTTGTTTATTCTTAAGAGTGTGGATTACTTATGTTAATATGCTTAACATATTACACTGCTTATACAAGTAAAACAAAGAAGTTCCTTATATGAGACGTTATTGCTCACTATTTTTCTCCAAAAAGGAGAGACGAGTTTATGTGTAAATAAATTCGATGCTTAAAGGAGCCCGTAGAAAATTGGTGTTAGATTTTCTACATTTCACCTAAATTCTCCAAGTGTTTAGTGTAATATTGAGAAGGTGGATTGCGTATGCTTACCATATTACTATTAAGATTTATTAATAACTAAGTTAACATGAAGTTTACAAGAGCGTATAGAGTCATAGATTATTCTTCTGTGTGAAGGGCTACGTCGTAGCCAATGTCTAACACCGCTTCCCGTTGATCAGCGAAGTTAAGCGACATTGGGTCTGGGTAGTAGTTGGATGGGAGACCGTCCTTCGCGTCCAGATATGAGGCGACCCGTGGTTCGGCTCCCACGTAAAGCTGTAGGTCCCCTCTGTCATATGACCTTAGATGTTGCGAAGAAGGTTAAACAAACCCAATAATTATTATAAGCTTCTGTGTGAACGTGATGGCTGGTCCCATAGAAGTGTGGCAGATGAATTTAACGGTCGTCATCCTGAAAAAAAATCCAGTAACACATAGCATGGTTGGAAAATTATTGAAAAAGTTTAAAGAAACTGGCTCTGTAGCAGACAAACCACGTTCAGGTCGTTCCAGAACCTCGGAAGAAGTCCGTGAGACTGTAATAGTGAAAACTGATGCTAGTCCTAAAAAAATCATTGAGGCGTACAAGCTTGGAAATTGGAGTACCGAAAAATACTATCCATGATGTTTTGAAGCGCGTATAAATAAAGTGTTTCTCCTATGGTTCCAGACTTTTCTGACACCCTGTGTGTGTATATATATATATATAATATATATACACACATATATATATATATTGGCACGTTACCTTCATTTTCATTTCATGACACGTTATTTTGCCGTTTTTTTCGACAAATCTTTTGATGAATAAAAACATCTTAATTTTTTCATTTGTCACATTTTACCTTGTTCAGAAACTAACGCTGAAATAGCCGTGTACTTCAGTATGTTAATATGTTGACAACTGAATATCCACGTAACATCAACTTATTCAAAAGAGTTCTATTCAAAGATTTTGAAAATAAAATTTAATTTTCCCGAGACAAAATAATTAAATTTATGATAACAAAATGGTGCAAAAAATTAATGCAAATTCATTGTGAGTAAAAAAGTCCTGTGAAATAAACTGAAGAGAGCATAAACAGACTATTACAATGTTAATGTTATTATAAGTTAACATGAGGTTCGAGACAGCGTTAACGCATTATCCTCAGTTTTCATTGTACGAAACCGTTTATCCATTCGTCTGAAAGCTAAATTAATAATTCAGCTCCAGGAATCTCACTCAGCTCAGGCTCCATACTACCTTAAAAAAAAAGAATTCAGCTCTGGTTCTGTCAACTTTATTCAGAACGGAAAGGACGGTCAGTCGTTGGTTACCCATCAAACTACTTCCCAAACTCACTGTCTCTTAATTTTGCCGATTGACGGGAAGCTGTGTAACAAGGGTAAGAAACGCGCACGCGTGCAGACAGACACAGACACACACACACACACACACACACACGAATTGAACGTTAGGAACCCACGTATTTTCTTAACCTGCTTAGTTACAGACGTTATTCAGTTTATTCATTTACTGAATAAACTCAAATTATAAATATTCTATTTAATATATTTTACGCAAGATAAATTTTCAAGCATTTATATTTTTCTGTAATTATCGTGCAAGATAATGCCCTTTGTATACATTGCCTTTTGTATACATTAAGAGAAATCAGTGGGATTTTATTATATTAAAATATTAAGCTGCAAAACATTAAAAACTTTTGTATAAATCAGTATATATATATGTGTGTGTGTGCCCGCGGGCGTACGTATTGCTGAATGAAATGCAGTCTTGTATACTTTCATACACTCCTCATATTGGACTACCTGTTCGCAAGTAGGTGAAGTTGACTTCAAGTCTTCCTTAGAAAACAAAATACATAAAACAAACGTATCTCGAAATAGTTTTCAGAAACGTTTCACAAAAAAAGTGTTGATGTGATACTAACGTTAGTTACTTAGAAAAATCCTAACATTCGATTGTCACCACCAAAAACTTTAATTCCTCTTACGTCACAGAGTATTATTATAGTATATAGGAATTTCATCATCTTATAAATTTCGAACCTAATACAAACATAATGATTACTAAGTTTCATGACCCAATCCCATATACATAACCTGGATGAAATCAGTTATTCATGACTGAATATCCGATTTTACGAAGAATGATCGATAGCCAAATACAGGTACACGTTACAAAGGTTTATATTTAATTAACTAAAGGAGGATTCTCCTTTATTGCGAGTTTGATCAGCCTTGAATTTTAACAAACGTAATTCTAATACATTGCATCACACACACACACACACAGTATATATATGAGAGAGAGAGAGAGATATGTGTGTGTGTGTGTGTGTTTGTTGTATAAATAGAGCTACATAGCAATCATTTGGTTGTAAATCTAATTTTATAATTTAAAATGAATTAAATGGGTCATTTGCAGAAATTATACAGCGCTTTCTGCCATCGGATTCTGTGTAAGAACATTATTCATTACAAGAGGGTTCTCTGTCGTAGATATAGTAAATAAAAGAGGAAAATGTACCTGATGCAAGCATCATATTTATATAAATAAACTGCGTAGTGTCTTTAATTAAAAGTTAAATTTAATCCAAATATTGTACGTAAATCATAAAAAATGTTAAAGTGTCTGCTCTAGTTATAATCGAGTTCTGCCAAGTTTTTTATTAGTATTTTGTGACAAGCATAAAATAATAATATGTTATCTCTATGCCTTTCAGGGTGAACCACCATGAAGTATTTCGCATGTAAATCGTTTGTATACACAAGACTTAACACACACACACACAAAAATTAACTACTTTACAAATCCACGACATTTTCTCATGTGGATGGCGACATTTAAACTAACTTAATTAACTCAATTAATTTAATCTAACTAGACCTAACCTAACCTACCACATCCTAACCTTCATTACTTCTCCTTTTTCGTGATTTTTAATGATTTTTGTTAAAAAAAATTGTCAAACTGCAACACTGCTAATGTTACGATTCGCATGTTCATGGCGCTATGGGCTCTGCGTATATCCTAAAGATTGTTGTTGCGGTTCCGTGTAGTAACCAAGAACACACACTAAACGAGTATATATGATTTTGAAGGTGAATTTATCAAATTTGCTTACGCCATTTTTTGACCAATGAAGTTTCTGTATTTCTGTAGTTTCTAAAACAATCCATCAAATTAGTTGCATTTACAGAGCCAATGTTTTCCCGTTTATCCACACAGTACTTCTCTATTCCATCTTCTAATTATAGACTGTCAGTCTTTTCAGTGTCCTCGTTTTCATCTTTAAATATTTATGAGTGAGAGATCACTTTTCTAATAAAAACATTCTTTTCAAACATTTCATTATGCATCCATTTGGTTCAGAGTCCATCGATGCCTTGTTCTGATATTATCTTCTCACTCTGACGATATTTAAATTAATCAAGCTTTTCTCTTCTACTTTAACATCAGCCAACTTCACATCAAAATTAATGATTCGACACGCTGCTTCTCTCTATATTCGAAAAGTGTTCTTATCTTACAGATGAAATGTCCATTTATCTGCTAAACGTATAAACTCGCTTGAAACTTGGAAATACACTTGAGATTATAATTTTTTCTTTTTCCAGAAAATGATGGATGATCAGATACTCAAACTAATGCAAAGGAAATTATGAGATATATTTTCTCAGTTCAATAAAATACCAAATGATATATATATATATATATATATATATATATATATATATATATATATGGCGAATCAAAAGTTTGGAAACATAGGAACTATGCTTTTCAATACAAATAATATATATATATGTATGTATATTTACATTGAAAAGCATGGTTTCTATGTTTCCAGACTTTTGACTCACCCTGTATGTACATCTATACAAACGGTTTGACAAAAGTAATAAACAATTTTGTTTTTTCCCAAAATCTACGTTTTTGATTAGAAAAGTCAGTAAATAAGAAATTTACTAAATCAGTAAATGTAAGAGAAAAACACTATTTTAAATATATATGATTACATTAATTATTATTTATTTTCTTTTACATTCAAACAAAAATGTTGGAAAAGATATATATATATATATATATATATATATATATATAAGGGGTTCCAAAAAACCTTAGCCCCCCCATTTGCAGCTTACATGTTTACTTATATCAAAATAGTTTTTAGTGATTATAAAAATATATAAAATTCTTTATTTATTGCAGGTATTAAAATTACTCTAGCTGATAAAGTGATAATATAATGGCTTCTCAATTAATTGGTGATTCGGAGAGGCAACGTGTGATAGATCGCATACGAACAATAACATTTCGGGAAGCTCGTGATGCTGGAGCCACCTTTACAGTATAACACGTTCATGGGTTGCCAAAAAGTTGCGAAGAAGTGAGGACTTCGTCAAAAGACATTGGAATAAAACTTTGGATGAATGTGAAATGGATACAACCAAATCTGGGCGCCCAAATTTGCCACTCTCTCAGGAAACAAAGGACATCATTGAAAGCGGTACGCGTAAGCGGAAAAACATATGTGCTAAACTTTCTAGAGAGATCGAAGTGTTGAGAGGAAAGATCGTTAGTGGTGAGATCATTCGACTGTACCGTCATAGGCAAGGTTTAAAGCCTTGGCATGAACTTCCAAAGCCAAGAAAAACTCAACTTAACATCGATGACAGGATGTGGTTTGCCCATTATCTTGAAAAGTCCAGACTGTGTTGGTGTGTGTGTTTGTTCACTGCAAAGAAGCTCATGTGGGTGCTGAAGCCAAATGGTCAGAGTTGGGATGGACAGTATTTTCGTGATATTATTCTATCCCAGCATGTCATTCCTTTTCTAAGAAACCCAAACAATGTTATGGATGTCGATCAGGTCACACTTCTGCACGATAAGGCCCCCTGCTTTAAGGCATTAGCCACTCAACAGTTGTTGCGGAACCATGAGATCGATTTCTTTGGAAATGAAGAATGGCCAGGAAATTCTCCTGACCTGAACGTCTGTGAACACATTGGATCAAGTTCTAAAGGACAAGGTTGAATGTCTCTCGTTTCAAGAACCTGCAGCAAATCGATTTTCGAAGGATACAATGACGCAACACATTGAAACTGTTTTAGCAAATTTGCGTAACGATCAAGATCTATTCACGTCACTTTTGGCAAGCTACCCAAAGCGAATTCAGGCTGTCTTGGAAGCCAATGGCGGGAACACCAAGTTTTAATTGTTCTCATTAAATGCAAGATTAAATTCTCGTTTGTAAGGTATGTTTAGTTTTACTGTACCTCTAATGGTTTAGGCCATGGACGGGGGGGGGGGGCTAAGGTTTATTGGAGCCCCGTACACCTTCCCTGGTTCTCCCTTAATGTGTATACTAAATTTGGTGCAAATTACCCTAGCCGTTTGTTTCATTTAGTAATCCTTGAATTCTGTGGATTGAATTGTGGTTTTGTTGGTCCGATGAAAAACATGGCCACGTTTCGGAGACACAGTATATGTATGTATATATATATATATATATATATATATATATATATATATATATATATATATATATATATGTTTGTGTGTGTGTGTACGTCACATCAGCACTAAAATCTTAGTTGTTTACATAAATTTTCTGTCATACTTTTACTGATCCTAAGCTCGTATGCTTATACCAGAATTAACATCAATTCGCGAGTGCTTTTAACAGCAAAGCTATGTGCATGATATGAAACTTAATTAATAATTAAAGAATAAAGATCCGAGATGAAAGGGCAAGGATACTATGGATAAAAGCATTATTTCATTTTCTCTGCCTCTCCTTTTGTCTGCCTTTTTCGTTCTCAAGTAAACAATCTAATAATAGTGAAGATAAAAAGCGAAAGAATTATAGCTGGAAATATGAACTGGAGATGGCGGCGAACTGGATAATGGGAAAATCGTCACCTTGTGGAGGCAGATACTGAACAAATGAATTAAGAGATGTGGAACGCCGGAGTAAAAACTGGTATTTGAAGAGAGAAGATGCGTGTAAACAGCATCAGCAATGGAAGGAGTAATTTATTTTGAAGATTTTGCGTGAATGAACGAGAAGCAAATTTGGTTGATGGATTTGGTGATGTGTCTGAGGGAAGACCACTTCCAACAAATTACGAGAGATCAATATGGAGAGGAAAAAGGGCGTGTGAAGGTAGTGGTATGATTAAGTGTGAAAGGAGAATGATTAACACCTACAGTATGGGAAATGGGCGTGTACGGATGAAAAAGCAATTTTAACGTAAAAATTGATCCAAAAGAAGCGAATTTAAGCAGCAGAAATTCGAAAATTTTATGTAATGCATAAATGACAAGTAAAAAGAGATTTCCAATTAAGGTGAATAATGAAGGTAGATTCAAAAAGTTACGAGGTGGAATGAGTGCTTTCTAATATAAACTGTTTGCTTCTTTTCAGAGAGTTAATTAGAAAAAAAAAGATTGTTTACGTAATGTTTATGGATTTGTACGAATAGAAATGCTTCGTGGCAAATTTTCAGAATTGCGTCATGAAAATTCACCACAGACATAGTCATCGCGAGATTTTTCATCATTACAAAGATCCATCGCCGGGAAATTTGTTGCGCGAAAATTCATCGCCATCATTATCTTTAAAAAAAAAAACAATTACTTCTAGGAATACTACGGGGAAGAACTGCGTACTCGACTGTTTAATGAAGAATACAACAACATATATATATATATATATGCTATAATGAAAAATACACTTACCATACGCAGATAATAGTAGCTTCTTTTTTCCTCCCTTCTTACTTCAGTCCGTTTTTCCGTCTGAAAGAAGAAGCTTTGAGGCCTAAATAATAATTTTTAACTTTGTTGTGTTTCATAATTTTTCCCCTTTTTCTTTTGGGATATATATATATATATATATATATATATATATATATAGAGCGGACAACTGACACGTTTGCAATCATCTTTGCAACTTTCAGCAACATGCCATCAACAATGCGATACAACTCATCAAACCAAACTCAACAAAGATGACGTCATACCAAGCGAGCAAAAGATGACGTCACAGCGCGGGAACCTCAAGATGAGCGTCGCAGCGCTTTCGCTCTTCGAAGGCAACTCAGTGATTCACGCGTTACCATCATGTAAACATCATACGTGCAAGGGCTCATTGGCCCTTTTAATATCACTCAATTAACTTTATATAAAGAATCTATCAATCAGTCGCGCGTTATTAATTGTCATATTGTAAGCATCAATTCAAGTGTACACATTACCAGTGTATTAAAATAAATGGAAGAAAACTGAATCTATCAATCAACCTAATTATTAACTTAATTAAGAACATTATTTGACCTGCAAAGATCTGGTGACCTCAGCCTAAGCATTTATCATTAACGATCAATCATTATCAATCAATTAACCATTATCATCTTTATTATTATAGCGAAAAAAACATTACACTATATATATATATACACAAACTCAGAATGGTTCCCTGAGAACATTATATGTTAAACACAGACCGTGCATGGAACAAGGAACTCTTCTGGGAAAATTAAATCCACTATAGTCCGGATAAGTAATGGTAAATGACAAATACCATAGTTTTTTTCTTTTTCATGATTTTAGCCCGACGTGGGCAACGGGTCTCTCGCAAAGAGATCCCATAAATATAGCTTCCCTCACCAGCTATCTGCAAAGCAGACAGGATCCAGCTTTGGGACATGGATCTAGGGTTTAAAGCAAGCCTAGATCCCTACATTCAGAACCTCTATATAAGTAAAAGACTCGTTGCATTCACGTCGTGTTGAATAAATCAAAGAAAAAGGGGGTAACTATTGTATTTTTAGCCAAAAAAACCAAAACTTAAACCTCAACCGGGACATTGAGCGTCCACTTTTCAAGGCACGAAACACGTCCGTTTAGTATACACAAACTCAGAATGGTTCCCTGAGAACATTATATGTTAAACACAGACCGTGCATGGAACAAGGAACTCTTCTGGGAAAATTAAATCCACTATAGTCCGGATAAGTAATGGTAAATGACAAATACCATAGTTTTTTCTTTTTCATGATTTTAGCCCGACGTGGGCAACGGGTCTCTCGCAAAGAGATCCCATAAATATAGCTTCCCTCACCAGCTGGATCCTGTCTGCTTTGCAGATAGCTGGTGAGGGAAGCTATATTTATGGGATCTCTTTGCGAGAGACCCGTTGCCCACGTCGGGCTAAAATCATGAAAAAGAAAAAACTATGGTATTTGTCATTTACCATTACTTATCCGGACTATAGTGGATTTAATTTTCCCAGAAGAGTTCCTTGTTCCATGCACGGTCTGTGTTTAACATATATATATATGTGTGTGTGTGTGTGTGTGTGTGTGTGTGTGTGTGTGTGTGTGTGTGTCGAGTATAGGTCGAGGGGGTTTGACGGCCGCAGGAACTTAGGGATTTGACAATAGCCTGAATGCAGTTGACTGGTCCCCTTGTTTGTAGAGTGAAATGTAGCCGTAAGAAGTCTCGACGAATATCACTCGGAGTTATGGAACCAAAAAGCACACACTTCACACTACACTTCTCGAGTTATAATTCACCTTCGTTCACATTCAACTTTTTAAATAAATTTTTGTTTTGTCGCTCTTACCTCGACTAATTACGTCATCTCGGAATGTTACTCCGACTGTTTCGCGAGGCAATGCTTATAATTTATGTAGAAATAGTAATTTATGGTGAATGGAAACACCGAAATTCACTTCTTTGATTTATTATTGCAGTCCGAACTCATAAATGCTAACCTTTAATTTCGTATAAATTTGTTCATTAAATTTTAGTTAATAATTAATTAATTCCGAAATTTTGGAATTTGAAAGGAGTGAAATGTGTATATTTCTTAAGCTAAAATTTAAAGTAAAACCTTAAGACTTTGGATTATAATAAAAATGATTGAAATGAACGACTAAATTAAAGCAAGAGAAAAATAGTAAATTCGCTAAACTGAAGTTATAAAACTGAAATTATAAATTGGAAGTTATAAAAACTTACGTAAAACTTAACAAAGTTGCAGATTTATAGTTTCTTAAGTTCGCTTCTGCGAGGAGAGGTTTTAGTGAATATAAAAGGGACATAGTGTTTGGAAAATTTTGACTGGGGGGAAAACTCCAGGGGTTGAACCAATAAGAACTAACATAGTTTCTGTGGAATCGGAATTTTTCTTTTGATAATTAAGCATAATTGTACAGTCTGGAGGAGAAGGAATGACGGGGATTAGGGTAAGGTTAAGTTTTGTGCGAAAGAACTTTAGTTGGAAAGGGGAAATATAAAGTACATAATTATGATAAATTGTATGGTTGAGGGAAACAATTTAAGTAATTTTTATAATGAGTCAAATATTGATTAGACGAAACTGAAATTTAGATCGTAGATGGGTTAAAACGAGAGAAAAAGGGTAGTATTGAGGGTTGAAACAATTATGCCTTACCTATGGGAATGGTAAAAGAGTTTAGTAAAATCTAATTAAATAAATGGGAGAAAATGTATTTTTATAAACGCTTACATCAGATTGCGTGTATGAAATGTCGTCTGCGTTGCAGCTAAACTTTCACGGAGGAACAAAGAATTTATGCGATATACATCTATCGTATATAATGACTACATACATGAATTACAGGAGAATGTGTAATTACATAATTACTTGAATGGTATGCAATGCACATAAAAACGAGAACCGCAACACTGCGACGATATTTCTAGGGAATTATGGTTATATGATAGATAAGCAATTCATCATGGACAAACTCGTTTGGACCGTATAATTTATGACTGATATATATAAAACGTTGAAAAATGTCGCGATGAAGGTTCTCAAGAATAAAATACTGGCGATTTAGTCCAGTACAGAATTTATAATCTGCGAGTAAAGTTTTGTTTTTACTATATGTGATTAAAAGTTAGTTAAGAAAAATAGTATTAATTCCTGGTTACAGTAGTAATAGTAGTAGTAGTAGTAGCAGTAGTGTAGAGTGTAAACGTAGTTACGTAGTGTGCATAAATTGAAAGAGTATAAATCATTGAAACGTCATTTGGCCAAAATAAATGTTTTGACATACTGTTGAGCAAATGTTCGCATTTACGAAAAAGCAAGATTCCGAAATGTAAACTTATCGAAGACAAAATTAATAATATATATGCAGTTAGTAATATACGAGTATATTCATAATCTCAATGAGATTATTTAAAATTTACATCTCAATTATGTCCCAAATAATTTTTAAAGCTGCAATTTGCCAGGTAGAGAGTATTTCAGTTGAAATTTGCCCGCCACACAATAAACGTTCCTCACTCCTGATTTAGAGCAAAGAATCGGCGGGCGGTAACGAAAAGACAGTATCAAACACCTGCAAGATTTAAAGTAGAGAAATGCTTCGGGGAGGAGTGTCGCTATTCGCATGTAATAGCCTTTTCATATTATATTATATACTGTGTGTATGTATATATATAGTGGGCCAAGATAAAGTAGCCCTATTATTTCTTATTTCTTTTAACAAAACTCAAATGGGCTACTTTATCTTGGGTCTCTTTCTCTCTCTCATATATATATATATATACAGTATATAACTTCTTACTATTTCATATAATAAAAACTATAATATTCATACAGTGTGTATATATGACGTCACAGCTTGCCATTTTGATTACTGCTCACTCACTGGCATTTCCATTCGTGGTCCACAAGTGAGAATGTACAAAAGTGAAAAAAATCCACATTTGAGAAAAGCTTTTCTTGATTTGGGAAAATGTCACTACATTCCCACTCGCAACAAACGGCGCTGAGTGGGAATGTTTAATATTTCCTAACCTAACTTATTTTAACCAATTAGAACCTAGCCTAACCAATCAGAACCTGGCCTAACATTAGCCTAACCAATCAGAACCTAACTTATCGTATCATAACTTAACTTATCATAACCTAACTCGGACCAAAGTGGGAAAGGTCGTGGATAAGAATGAGTGACAGGAATTTTTTTTTATGAAGGACTGAGAGGCCAAGGGCGAACGCCCGCAGAAACGTCCCACCCCCACCCCGACCCACATAGAAAGAGAAGAACAGAGCCAAAATACAAGTATTCTTAATAATTTTCTTTTTAATTTTGAAAAGAATGTGTAGTGTGTAAGATGCATGTATGGTACGTGTAGTGAGGAATAGAGGGAGAAATGTGCATTTGAGAGCATGCTGGACTGCTCAGTGTAGATGAAACGCGGAAAAAGATCAGCTAAAGAGGACAGTGATAGAAGAAACCGAAGTTCCAGCACTCTCTGTCTCCTGACTAACATTCTCCCAGGAGTACTTCCCTGGTCGATTGGTGTCTACAATTTCCTCCTTATAATTGGGAATAGACCTATTTGAAAAAGCCTCGTTTGAGATTCTCACTTTCCCATTCTTGGGTGCGAAATCGAATGGAAATGACGGTGAGTGAGTAAACCGTTTAATATTTATCAGTTATGAAATATTAGATAGGAATGCAAATGAAATTGCATGGCAATATATATATATATATATATATATATATATATATATATCGGGTGGCCCAAAAAAACCGCCTTCAGATTTGAACATCAATAACTTCAAAAATATGCAGTTCTGACTTCCAAAATTTACATAACTTTTACCTCAATCTATTGATAAGCCATCAAAAAAAATGTTAGACCTTTATATAGAATACTTTTACCACAGCTGAGGGAACAATGAGGTATGGTGAAAAACACGAATATTATAACCTGAAAAAATTTTATTATTCACATCTTATCTACAAATATGATCAATATGTCCGCCATCCTGCTTACAAACTAATCTTAACCTTTTCTTCCACGACATGATACATTTTCTGATTTCTGTTAATGTTATTTTGTTCCAACATTCGAGTTGGATTGCAATCAGGTGATTGAGGGGGCCAGTCGTTTTTTCCAGTGAAGTTGATTACATTCTGTTGTAGATAATCCTGTGTGAACTTGCTAGTATGAGCTGTAACACTATCTTGTTAGAGTATGAAATCGTTTCCATAATACAGACGCCGACAATCAGGCAAAAGATTCTCCTCTAAGAGATTTACATAGGTTTTTTAATTAATTTTTTTATTTTCTGAAATGAAATAAATTTTAGTCTTTCCATTCGACGATACACCTGATAATACCATGATTTTTTTTTGGAAAACCGACTTGTCTGGTGGTAAAGTCTCAATGGAGGAAGGTCTTTCTTACGCCGACCATAAACATCGTTCGGGGAGTTTCGATAATCTCGATGGTGAAATCTTTTTCATCTGTAAAAACTATTTTTTTAACATCATTGGACGAAAATCTATCAAGCAATTTTCTACAACGAATTTTTCTTTTAGCTCTTACAGTGCTGTCACGTCTTGAAACATGGATCTTTTTAAATGCTTTAAGTCCTACCGTTCTCTGCATTCTTTGTATGGAACTTCGACTGATACCTAAATTTCTTGCAATTTTCCTCTGAGAGCAGTGTGACCCAGGTCGATCCTCTTGAGATAGACTCATCATTTCGATCATTGCTATATTGTCTTGAATGTAAACTGTTTTAGGCCGACCACTTCCACGCTTCCGGTATTTAAGATGGGCGTAGCCTATATCATCTGACGTTTTTCAGAGACTAACAGATTATCCATAGGCTAAGGCAGTGGTTCCTAACCTTTTCACCACAAAGGACCCCTTTTATTTTTATTTTTTTCCCACGGACCCCATGTTTTTGAAAGATTCCGTCTACCAAACAAACTGTTTTTATTAACTAATAATTAACTCGTTTTCTCATTTTTCACTATCAAATAAAGGACATATAAGTGAGTATGCAATTAAAATACAGCGTATTAAAAAAGTATTAATAATTCCAGCCAAGAGCAAGGGAACTTGAAATTTTAGCCTGAGCGCCCTTATCGTGGGTAAATGTACGATTTCCATTGGAGCCTCTTGAAATATTGAAAGTTCACGGACCCCCAGTACTACCTTCGCGGACCCCCAGGGGTCCGGGGACCCCAGGTTGGGAACCACTGGGCTAAGGAAACTACTACAAGTCTTAGAATAGTTGCCAGGTACAGCTATACACATTTAGGATTTAGGATATTCGTTTTTTTCACCATACTTCATTGTTCCCTCGGCTGTGAAAAAAGTATTTTATGTAGAGGTCTGAAATTATGATGACTTATCAATAGATTGAGGTAAAAGTTATATAAATTTTGGAAGTGTAACTGCATATTTTTTAAGTTATTGATGTTCAAATCTCAAGGCGTTTTTTTTGGGTCACCTGATATATACTTTTCGGATTTACTGTAATGTTAATTTTGGAACATTTCTTTAGATTAATCATTTCGAACTATATATCATTAAAAAGTACACAAAATTTCCTTTCCAATAATATATAGTTCAAAATGATTAATCTAAAAAAATGTTTCTAAATTAGCATTACAGTAAATCCGAAAAGTACAAAAGCAAATGAGGTGTCCTAATCTTTTTGCATAGCATTGTATACATACATACATACACATACATACACACACATATATATATATATCACACATGAATCTAATAGATATTATTTATTTTTCCTTCCTTTCTACATTCACGATATTTTGCGTCTAGGCACCAAAATTCATACACGTCATGATAAATACGCAAATATCCCTGCTAGAATAATAACACTAACAATAATAACAATAACAGCAGCAATAAAAAGCCAATTCAATTCATAATTTCGAGTAACTTCTTCACGGACCTGATGCAGAACTAGAATATGTTTTGGCATCGAGACAAGTTTTTGTGTCATGGCAAAGTCAAGATTATGCCAAAGTTTAAGTTCATTTAAGTTTTTATTAGCTGCCACAGACAAGGAAAGTCTTCGTTTTCGAATTTGACGAACTTGTATCCAGTTTTATTCAAATAAACGAGTTGGTCGTTGTGGTAAACTGACTTTGTTTCGCATGTCTTCAAACTTTTGTGTATGACTGCACCTCATATGACGAGCAAGAGGTTTTTGTATTTTTCTGTAACAGCTGATGGCTGTCCTGGGTCGATGGCTAAGCTGTTTCATTCGCAAGGTCGAAAGAAAGATTTTGAGCTCTCTTCTTATCACTTTGTTGTACAATCTGATTGTTCAGTCATATGGTCATGAGTAAATGCTGATATATCCCCGAGTACGAACTGTCTTTCGTAGAGTACAGACTACAGATACGTCCTGTCTGTAACCTAAAGACGGAATATACAGATGAAGTTCATTGTTTCAGTAATTTTTCTGGGGTTTGCTTTTTTTTTATTTTAGTGGTTTTCAGCTTTTCCCTCCTTCAGGACCCACCCGCGAATGTATAATATTCTTTAAGAGCTAACTCCATTAGGCTTCTAGGCCTTACCACCAATGAAAACCTCAACTGGAACAAGCAAGTTCGTGAACAGTCGAGAATAGAATCAAGTAAACTGGGCATTCTCTTTCGTGCGAAGAAGTGGTTCATACCTTCTCAGCTTTTAATTTTGTACAAAAGCTACGTGCGTCCCAATCTGGAGTATTCTTTCCATATATGGGGCGGTGCTGGAGAATCATCACTAGCCCTTTTTGATCGTATACAGCGAGAGGCTATACGCATAATCGATGACTTATTTTTGACACCCCCTCTTGCTATGCTTCGTGTTAGAAGACAGGTTTCTTCTTTAACACTTTTCTAAACATACTTAAATACATTGTGTTCTCGTGAGCTTTCAACCATCGTCAGTGGTCGTTCCACTCGTTATTCGGAGCGCTGTCACCCACACTGTTTCTGTGCCTTTCTGCAGTATATCATCACACAGGAATTCGTTCATTCCTCGTACTTCTCAGTTGTGAAATTCTTTGCCATCTTCTGTTTATCCGGAATCTGTCTCTGTACCACTTTCTAAGAGTAACGTTTTTAAATTCATGATGTCCTAGTCTTTTAGAGTTTTTATGCGTTGAGATTAGTGATATACATCATTATAGCCAATCCTTGGATCTCCTCTGGAGCTAAGCTCTCGCTGTTCAACTATTAGACAAAAAGAAAAGAAGAATTTTAGCAACCCACTTTAACTTTGACTAATGATGAAGTAAGCCTTATTATATCAGTCGAGTTTGGGAGTTTTCCATAGTTTTTGCATTTCATCTTTTATCTTTTCCTCCTTCCTCGGAGGTTTCGTGAAAATAAAGATCCACTTTTAATTTCTCCAGTGCTCAAACATTTCATGACCCACTGGTGAGTCTCACTCCCCATTTTAAAAATCACTGGATAATCTCAAACAAAGGACAGACATTTATAAATAAATCTGTACCTATTTTATTGACAAGAAATAGTTTGGAGAGGAACAACTGTATATTGTAAAATCATTCGACGAGTCAGTCTATCGACGGACTCGTTTGATTTGGTGAGGAAGTGTTCAACCAAATCCAACCTAACCCAACCTACAGTCATGGCTAAAGTTTAGATTACACTCGCGTTTCTGGAATGTCTTTTTTGCGTCACAATTTTGCATTCAGTTGGCTCTAAAGTTAGAGAATAGCACTTGTTATGAAAGAGACCTTGTCTCATGAAGTTTAAAGTTGGACAGTTTAAAATAAAGATATAAAAACATACAACTTCCGCAATTCATTTTACATAAAAATCATTGGTTTTAATTATGTTATTTATTATTTTCATTTAATTATTAATTTTATGTATATTTTTGAAAAATTTCAGTATTTGAATCAAATATTCTTAAATTTATTGTAGTTTAAACAAATGCAATCGCAATTTGCATTAAGTTTCAATTTCCCATTGATATCGCAACCATTTTAAAATTGATTTTTGTTGATTTAGCACGAGAAAATACTGAAAATGCACAGTCATTCTTTTAACTGGTTTGCATTACCAAGTAAATGCCTAATTTATACAGGTTAAAAATTGGAAATAACGGAAATTTCTCCGGGAAGCGAGTCCTGGTGGAAGTACTTATAAAAGTAGACAACGGTCAAAGTCAGGTAGCCTCATGACTAAATATTTCAGTCAGCAGCATGTAAGACTGAAAAGAGTATTTTCAAAGATGGAGAATACAAGCCACAAAAACAGACCCAGAAAGAGCTCCCTACTTCAGGCAGCAGAAAAACCATTCGATAAAGGCTTCAGAATGAGAGTAACTTGCAGTAGTTGCAATAGGACCAGGCAAAAAAAATACCACTTCCAAATAACAAGCAGAAGAAACGTTTCAATTTTGTAAAGAAATATGCTGAATGGACCTCTGAACAATGGATCAAAGGTTTTGTTCAGTGACGAGAGACAGATCATGGCATTTGGGCAGTATCATCTGTACATCAGGCGTTCACCCACTTAACACATTATTTCAAATAGTGTGCTGCCATAATGAAACGCCCCTCAAGCGTCATGGTTTAGGGATGTTTTGGCATCCAGGACACAGCCAAACTCTGGTTTTGTCTAAAAGATACAATTATGAATTACAGTGAATAATTAAACATCTTCGAACAACATACTTTGAGAACAATGCAAAACGGCGGATATTTTTGGCTTCAGCAGGTTAGTGCACTTTGCTACACAACTAAAATTGTGTAAAAATGGCTTATGAAAACATACATTTCAACTTTGAAATGGCCTAGTAACACTCCTTACCTCAGTCTGACTGAGAAACCTATAAAAACATCTTGAAAAGATGCCCATGAAGATCTTTGTTCTTCTATAAAAACAGCTTGGCAGTCCAAAATTGCCCTGGAATTATGCCAGAACATTATCGTGTTTATGTCCAACAATGTCCAACAAGGTCAAGCGAGATGTAGTTGGGAACAATGTTGGCTGCAACCTACAACCAGCGCATATATTCAAAAATTGCAGTAACGGAATCAAAATTCGCTTGATAATGAATTTTAAAATTACCGACATTTGTTTTTTCGTCAATACCGTCAGTTGTAATTTTATTACTTATATAAAAACCTATTCTCTAAACGTAAGTTATTTTACAAACCAATTCAGAATTAATTGCATTTCAATTAATCCATACCAATTTTGTTAAAACAAATAAATACTCGTAAATAAAAAGTTGACACTCCCAGAGGTCGAGACCGTTATTTTTTGCATTAAGTTTCTCCATGGATTGGCGTTTTGTTTCAGGTTCAAAGTGGTGTACCCAAGTCTCATCCCCAGTCAATTCGTAAAAGGAAGTTATCCCCTTCTGTCTCGTATCGAACCAGCGACTCAGAAGCAATTTCTTTTCTTTGGGCTTTGTGATCTTCAGTCAGTTCCTGAGGAACAAACCGTGAACACACTTTTGAGTATCCCAGTTCCTGAATTATCGTATTCACACTTCCTTCACTAATTCCTAGCTCCAGTGATAGCTCCTTGTATGTGACGCGCCGATTTGATTGAATGATGCCGTTAGCACGTTCCACAGTGCTAGATGTGGCAGCCGATTCCGGGCGACCGCTGCCTGGCTCATCATCGAGGCTGGCTCTCCCTCTCTCCGATCTCACACGTTTAGACCAGCGTCCAACCGTGCTTCGATCAACAACAGCATCTCTGTAAACGTTTTGTAGACGTTTGTGAATATTTCCAATTGTTTCCTTCTCTGCGGTTAAGAACTCGATAACAGCTCTCTGTTTACGACGTACATCACTGTCAGACGCCATTTTCGAAACTGCGTTAACCATCGGTTTTATACAAGCGTTTAAAAGCGGTTTTATACAAGGAGGGGCAGTTCAAACTGGAAAAATCCGGTTATGTGAAGCGCAAAAAGTTGAAACTTACGGTCCAAAAGACATTTCAGCCCCATGGCCTATTATTTAGCTAAGAAAAAAGGGTGGGGCAAAATATATTGAGTGCACCTAGAATATGGAATGAAATACTGTAGACAAACACAAATTCATCCGAAAAGATGTTTCTGATGAGCAAAGAATAGTAACAGTAAAGGTCGACTGTTGCCGATAAAGAATACATCTATAGTGATAAGATCGATTAACTAGGAAAAAATTAGTAATTGATGGTTTATCTGTATTACAATCTATAATTCTACTTTTAGAGCCGCTCTTACAATATTTTTTGTTTCCTTCAAGTTAATATTGCGAGTTTTGTTACAATAACACGACTGGAAACTGCAGAACTTTTCTGGCTATGTTTAACTGTCCGTTTTGCTCCCGATGTTGCATATCCACAACTGTAACACGTTTGCTCGTAATACGACAAAAGCGCAATCATTGTACAAAAATATAGTAAACCCTTGTCCAATCCCCAAGTTAATTTTTCAAAGCAGCATTGACGAATTTCTTGGACATATATTATTTGGACGAATGAAAATTAAATAAGAGGAGCAGCATCTTGAGGGAAGATTTCAGCTTCAGTAATTCTAAATTATATGAAATAGTGCGATAAGTTTTTTTCAGAAGTAGCTGGGCTCTCATCAATCAAATACTAAACCGATAAAAACTGCTAGTATCCATTTCTTTAAGGATTTATTTTAAAAATAGTCTTAACCAAATTTTATACTCTGTACAATTCACTCTTCTCACACACTCAATCTATATTAACAACTTCCAAATTTGCAGACGACACGAAATTAGGAAGTAGTGTAGGTACTGAGGAGGGCGTAAGAACGCTTCAGAATGATCTTGACAGGTTGGGCGAATGGTCTGCTACTTGGCAGGTGTCATTCAACTTGGGCAAGTGTAAGGTAATGCACATAGGTTATAAAAACCCGAAGACCGATTACTCTCTCTTGGGAAGGAACTTGACCGAGACCGATCTAGAGAAAGACTTAGGAGTCTATATCAGTAATGCTCTGAAACCGTCGAAACACTGTGCAGAAGTCGAAAAGAGGGCCTTAAAAATATTAGGTTACAGTATATTAAAAGAGAGTTGCAGCTCCGGAACAAGGAGATTGTAATGTCATTTTATAATTCACTAGTCAGACCTCAACTGGAATATTGTGCGTAGTTTTGGTCTCCGTCCCTTAGGAAGGATAGAAAGGTTAGAAAGGTACAAGCAAGGGTTACAAAACTGATCCCTTCAATGAGAATGCAAAACTACCAACGGAGATCTGAGTGCCTAAATCTGTTCACCTTAGAGACGAGGAGGTTGCGCGGTCAGCTTATTCAAGTCTTCAAGATGCTCAATAGAACAGAGAGGGTAGACTATAGAAACTTATTCTTACTTAATGCCAATCTGACAAGAAATAATGGGTTTAAACTGGAATTAAAGACATTTAGGACTTCTGTCTGGAGCAATTTCTTTTCTTATAAAATAGTTAAAATCTGGAATCAACTTCCCTCAGAGGTTGTTTCAAGCCAAAGTGTAAATGTGTTTAAAAATAGGGTAGACAAAGTACCGAATATTCTCATGATTTAAGACAAACATAACTCTGCAGGACTTCACCTGCGCGGTGTCTCTGTGGACATGCGTAATTATAGAGCTTTCCTGTAAAATTTGCTTGGGTACTTTTCCAGGGTCAAGGTATTTTCTTCAACCTTTTTCCGTACCTGCTTCTGGCAGGGAGGGAGCGGAAGGTGGGGAGAGAGCCTTATACTCTTCTATCCAGTTTTCTTCTACTGCTAGAATAGTTAAAAGAAAAATAAACTTTTTTAATAACAGGAACCGCTCAGAGTGGACCGGAGGGTCTTTGAGGCTTCCTCTTGTCTTTGTAACTCACTCTCTCTCTCATACATTGCATACAGGGTGTTTCAGGAGGAAAGGTCAATACTTCGGGAGGTGATAGTATCGGTCATTGTGAGAAAAAAGTTCATATGAACATGTCTAATTCTGAATAGTTACGGAGATAGAGCTGTTTGAATCTGATGCGCGCGCAGCTCTTCCTCCCCCCGCGGTGGTCCCATTCAATGGCTACTAAGGTCTCCAGAACTCTCTCCGTTAGATTATTGTTTGTGGGAGTGGATGAAAAGTCAAGTTTACAAAAGAAAGGTGGATACACGAGACGAATTGCTCGTGCGCATTTCGGATGCTGCTGTCCGCATAAAGGAACATCAAGATCAACTCCGACGAACAACACGCGATATTCGCACACGAGTTGCAAAGTGCATTGAGGGTGACGGTGGAATTTTCGAAAACGTATTGTAATCTGTAACAAATTTGTCATTTCTGTATCTGATACCATTCAAAATGCCAATGTTTAAACAGTAAATGTTAGAAACAGTAATTGGTTTCTCTCTCTTGATTACCATTAACAATGTTTTTGTATTTGTAGATTCAAACAGCTCTATCTCCGTAACCATTCAGAATTAGACATATGTTCATATGAACTTTTTTCTCACAATGACCGATACTATCACCTCCCGAAGTATTGACCTTTCCTCCTGAAACACCCTGTGTATATATACAGTATATATAGTCTTAATGCTTTCAATAAACCCAAGGATACAAATTGTTTATAGCATCATGATTGAAGAAGACTTTTTAAATGTGTACCCAAGTGCGAGTTTTTACCATGTACTGAAACTTAACTAAATTCGTCATTGTCGCATGTATAAACTCATCTTTCCCCTTCCACTCCAACACACCAGAGAACCTAGACCCATTTCGTCGGCAAGGCATAACATCGGCACTCTAAAAAACTAACTTAGCGCAACCTAACCTATGCTAACCTAACCCAACTTAATCTGACCCACAATAACGATGATTCTATGTCAAGTCGATCAGATTTTAGCCGGTTCGATATATATATATATATATAATATAATAATAATAAGGGCCATGTCATTGCAGTGTTTATTACAAGATCAGCGAAGTGAGGAGACAGTGGAGCTTGCATAGTATAATTGGATTGCTGATCGTCTTCTGCGTTCAAGTGAAGTGGCGAGCCCTGGGTCGGATTCAACGTTAAGCTGCAAGTCTCTTTTGGCATACGACCCTGGTTGTTAGAACTGAGATTAAATTATGTAATTAACAACACATCAAAATGATTGGCCCTACTACCTTATCGACATAATAGAACGTTTAACAAAATCTAATTTACATGTTTACAAACTACGTTTGTCACGTGTTCTTATCACGGGCACGTTGAAGATAAGCGTTTGTTGTGATGTTTATCTTTACTCAGCCGTGTTGTAAACCCCACAGAAAATGTGGCCAAAGTAAAAGACAGATTGCTAAAAATCTGGGAATTTCGTGTAAATCTGTCGCTAATGCACTTTCAATAGTCCGTGGACCAGAAGGGTTGATCAGTATCACTTTGGGGAACCAAACGTCCCTCATACCAATGGTGAACGATGCTAAGTAGATGATAAAAATGCTTGCTGGGCATTTCAAAATAGTAGCTTTATTGTTTTATCAGCATTTTAAGTTTGCGCCCAATATTGAAATATTGGGTGCCTATGTTTGAAGGAGATTTACGCTAAAACGCTACCAGATACAGATGTTCGGTAAGCATATTTGGAAACTACAAATTATAAGCTTTCCAAAAAGCATTGTTTCATCTGGTTCGCCTTAGTGTTACCGATTGGCCAAAATTTGGAGTCTGGCTCACGGACTACAAAGTTCAACACGAAGAAATAAACTAGTACAGGAAAACAACCAAAAAAACCATTAACTGTGATTACAGAGTAAGGACCGTGCCCTTACTTGTCATGTCAAAACTAAGTGTCAGGATTCTATTTCCGACAATGTCTGTACTAATGAAATGAATCACAGTGCATTCTGCGAACATGCCTACTGCCTTGGCTATAGAAAACCCTTCCTTTCTGAAGGGCATAAATGCACTCTAAAAGAGTAGGCTCCGTAAGTGGGAAGTAATTTAAGATCATTGACTTTTGGAGACAATTTCCAGGAAAATGGAACCACTCATCGTTCATTGGAAGATAAAACAGGACCTTTAGTAATATCTACATCGAGAGGTGAGAAAAGTTACAGTCCAAATGCCTCCATTGTGGAACGCAGTTGAAAAAAGATATGACGTAACCTTGACCGAAGTGTTATTCAAATCTTGTGTATTGCAATATATACCACACCGAAGGAAGGCGCTCCTCAATATGTAAAGAGTAGTGCCAAAAACACTAAAACAAAGTTCTCCTACTCTTACTACACTTTGTTCTTCGATGCTACCTTTCATCACCATAGCCAAATTAATTTGATGGGGCGGTGTGTACTAAGGCGCACTGTTCACCATAGTGAAAGCATTACGTATACATTCATTAAAAGAATCAGGATTTTATCGCTTGTGAGAGGAAACTTTTCCCTTAAAAATCTGAATAGCCAACAATTAATGATTGATTTTGGACATTTATTTTCCATTTAATCAGTCTTTTTCCCCTCGTAAAAGGTCGCTTCATCGTCCTTCCTCAATTCAGAGTGCAATAAAAATATCATCACAAGGAAATATCCCATTAAACTAACGTTTAAGAGAGTCCTTAAAGAAAAGTACACAAAAAAGTTTTCTGTATTTTTATTCGTGGTTGCATAAGGAATCGTGGAATATATTAATGAAGATATATATATATATATATATATATATATATATATATATATATATATATATATATATATGGCCCGAAAAACACGTGTTCTGCCCAAAGAATTTGGAAACTTCCAGCACACCAACCCGAGTAATTTCAAAAAACCAGCTGGAGAGGTTCTTGTGCCAAATCCCTGATCAGCCATGCGTGGCTGGCTACGGGGAGGCAGGAGGAGAGCGGAAACCAATTCCCTCCTCCACCAGATCCTGCAAATGAGGAGGGATGCTGCCAAGGGGTCGACCGCAGGTCGTTCGAAAACTTCTAAAGGCATCTAAATGTGCAATATATATATATATATATATATATATATATATATATATAGTTTATTAAAAACACGTTTAAGAAATAAATTGAACGAAAATTTATCGTAGAGCTCGAAAATAAAAATCAAATTTGATAAAAATGACGAGGGCAAAAACTTATTACGCTTGAATATTAAGGCGTAACGAATGAATACTTTTACCATTATTGGCATGCATTAATTGGATCGAGGAAATAAACTGAAAAGAGAGAACAAGTCAGGAAAGCAAAGTGAATTAAGAAGAAAAAGGAAGAGAATCTTAAAGATGGAAGCCGAGCATTCTGCCATTTTCTGTTTTGGAAAAGTCATATATAAATATTATCAAAATTAAATGAAGCCCAAAATGAACAAATCAATGAATTGTTGATACTTTTATAGGTACTTAAATATGGTTGAACGCCACACTAAATGAAAGTTTTATTGGAAGATAAAAGATAGAAATTTGAAGGTCGTAGGGGAGAGTTTTGTATCAGAAGGTCGATTTGGTTCAGTTGTACTTATTATAGGGAATCGAAACTCGATAAGATGGAGTGAAGATCATTTATATGGAGAAGAAATAGAAATGAAACAAGAAAAAATTCTGAGGAACGCCGAAATTGATGTGGAGTGATAGTCAAAGACAAGACCATCAAGTACGACATAAACTCTGCGGCAAGGTAGAAAACAAAAAAAAATTGAAGCGAAAAAGGAGGAGAAAATCCATTTGACGGTCGTTTAGAAAGAAAAGATCGATGCCAAATTCCTCCAGAAACTTTTGATGACCTTATATAATACTACTGCATGGGTTTCTTTCTTCATAGGTTTGTCTACGGCCTGGTGAGTTTGTTGGATGAGTAAATCTCATCAGTAAAACAACCATGACGAAAGCCAGACAACCAGTTAGGAATAAGTTTCCATGTACAGTATATGTATGGTGGACATATATTTCTAATACAAGCTTTTCTACTCTAAGCGGACTTTAATACCTTTCCCGCCAGAATTAATTCTTTATGATGGCTGATTTTTTAGTATATCAAAACGATATATATTCTTCAGTATTATTTTAGCCGTTCGGTACAAAGTTATTGGATATCGCTTGAACTCCTCTAAGAAACTGCAGAAATTGCAAAAGTATTAAAAGCTCATTAACTTAATGTGGCAAGTGGTTAAAGTTCTTCAAATTCTAATTAAAGTCCTTTAAAACTTTTTCATTTCTTTTCAACAAGTGTGATAAGCGGATTAAAGTTTTGAAGTTAGAAAATATAGGCCTATACTACAGCTTTTATACGAACTATAAAAGCGTATTCTAAAAATTGGTTAGTTTTAGTTATGCAAAGAAGCACGGGGATGTTGCATAAAATGTATGAACATTATTATAGATAGGCCTATTTGCTGTAGTATGATGACATACTTTAATTTATCTTTGGCAGAAGTTGTGTAATGTATACATGCATGTCCAGCACGCTCTCAAACACATACTTCTCCCTCTATTCCTCATTACACATACATGCATCTTACACACTACACAACCTTTTCAAAATGTATATTAAAATAAAGAAAAATGGCATAACTGAGCCTTGGAGACCTTGTGTTTGGCTTAGTCTTCTGTGGAGCGGTCACTTTCGCTGACGCTCGTCCTTGGCCCAATCCTTCCAACATAAAAAAATGTAATGATTACATAGGTGTATACATAATTTACACACATTAATTAAGGTGTAGACATAGTAATGACTACATAGGTATGCACATATTAAGGATTACTTAGGTGTATACGTATTAATTAAGGTGCACACATATTAATGATTACATATTAGATGTATTAATAATGATTTACGAGTTGTAGTATTTAATACCTTTTATTAAAAAAGAACCAAGACAGAGTGCCAGCTTTGGACAAAGTGAAGCTCTCTTTCGAAAATGGAGGGGATTTTAGACACCAATCGACCAAGGAAGTACTCCGGGGCAGGGCTGCCACTTTTGTTACTTTCGTAACAAAATTGTTACTTTTTAACATTTTTGTACTTTTGTTACGACGTTCGGAAATTTTGTTACGTTTTAGACTTTTAACTCTAATTCCAAGAAAACGGTAAATTTCTAAGTTTTAATTATTGCTGTTAGTGTCACCACTGAAGTTGGCACATTAGAAAGAGTTGCCAATTAACGTTATAATATAGCGTTGATTGGCAACTCTTTCCAGTTGCTCTCGTGACTTTGTTCCGTGATCTCACGTGTGTTTAGTGTTTTAGTTTATTCAGTCTTATCTTTTATCTTTAATTTTATATTAAACCTGTTTAGTGAGTGAAATTTTGTGTTACTATATTTTGATAAAAAAATATATATATATATATCCCTTTAATATGGAGGGAAATCAAGATGATGAAACTTATGATAGTGATTATAAAACACCGGAGAAAAAGCCTAAAATGACTAGAAAATCCAGAAAGATTTTAGTATAATAATAATTCAAAAGAACAGTGTGGGGACAAGCAGCGCTTCCCTTTACTATCTAAATTCATGATGGATCTCCTTTCACTTCCTCATTCTTCGGCTAGTGCCGAAAGAATATTTTCAACACTAACTAATGTTAAAGTTAAAAATAGATCTTCATTGAAAACATCCACAATAAATGCGTTTTATATACAAAAGAATTACTTCGAAGCCAGGATTGTACAAAATGGGAACCATCAAAAGAAATGATAAATATGATGAAGGAATCCAAATGGCAAGAAAGTAAAACTATGGATGAAGAAAACGTAGCATTTTAAGTAAGGTAAGACTTAATAAATAGTTTAATTTGAACAATTTAATTTTTTTTTCGCGATTTGTTACCTTTTTGATGGATTTGTTACCTTTGGCTTATTCATTTTGTTACTTTCCCTAAAATTCTTGTGGCACCCCTGCTCCGGGGGAGAGGGACGTTTGGCAGAAGACAGGAATGCTAGAACTGCCGTTTCTCCTGTCACTGTCCTCTTTAGCTGATCTTTTTCAGTGTCTCATCTATCCTGTGAGCAGTCCAGCATTCCCTCAAACACACGCTTCTCACTATTCTTCACTACACATACATGCATTTTACACACTACACACTCTTTTCAAAATTTATATGAAAAAAAGGCATCGTGAGCCTCTGAGACCTTGATTTTGGCTCTCTCCTTTTCCGTTTTTTGCGGGCGCTCGCCCTTGGCCCCCATCTTTCCTATATAAAATATGAGGACAGACTGACTGAAAATTTAAATCTCGTTAATCCCAAAACATTCCTTTTAATTCAAATGCGTTTGCCATTTTTTCCTGAAAGCAAAACACGTTGTAATACATTTTTATTGCAACGAAATATTCAAGCACAGAGCGTGTCTCCAATGGTCTCAGTAATACTTTTATGTAATACTTTCTCCATGTATGCATGCAGACAAACCAAATTAATAACTGAACAGGATAGCTAATACCCACTGCAAATTATTAGTTTTCATTAGCGTTTTAAGATCCTGTATGGTAGTTTACTGTTGTGTCCTGGCTAACGTCATGCGATTTTATATAGTTTCAGAAAAGGGTTATTTTATGGTACGATTCGTCTCACGAAATAATACAAGGTGTAAAACTTGATAACACTCGTTAGCTAAGCAATTGTAAAACCAAATAATAATTGCGTGTTAAAAATAAATGGACACATCCCATTAAGAGTCTTACCACTATTAACTAAGTAATGAATAATAACTCTAATAACGGTGTCTTATCCAGCTTTCGTATTAAATCAAAATACAGCGCGTTCGAAAAGTCTCTCCGCAGTGCTATGTTAAACGCATAGGAAATTGAAAAACTACAATGTTTTCATTCAACCATGAATGAGTGATTTTATTACATAACCTTTTGATTTTACAACATGTGTTGAAAGTGTTTTCCACCATTTTGCAGGCACAGAGCAACTCGTCTACACTTGTTGTCAAACGCTTTTTTTAAAGTGTTGGTTGACTGCGGAGAGACTTTTCGAACGCATTGTATAATCAATATCAGTCGATATATTAACTTTATACAAGGAGAATATTTGGTTGTAAAGGTCATTTATCCAAAACAAATGACATTTCCCGTAATATCTGAAAGGGCTACTTTTCACGTCGATTATTTTGTTCCATTATTAAAGCAGGTTTTTTTTTGCGTGGAATAAATTTACACACACACACACACACACACACCCCTAGTTACCACAGAAACCAACATACGTTTTGATAAAAACCCTTTACTTGGAAGCATATTTTAAAAATAATGCATACACTGTGACAGTTGTTTTTAAGTTAGAAAACATTGCTGGTTATAATTAGTATATGCATTATTTCTAAAAAAAAAATAGCGGATCTTTTCCTTTATAGGACTCCCCCGCCAAATTCTTCTTTTCAGTTAGTAACAATTCTGACAGGTTAAAGTCGTGATATTTTTGTTAAAACTAACGAAAGTATCACGAATTAACCTAACCAATCGTCAAAGGCGTACAGTTCACCTAACTAGGCACTCAATTAACCTAACTAGGTGGTTACTTTTTACATTCACGTCTTATTTTAAAGTTGTAAGGCGGGATACTTTTGGGATTAAATGAATGCCGGGTTAGGTCAACTGTAGGCCCTTGACGATTGGTTAGGTTAAGTCGTACTATTTTAGTTAGTTTTAACGAAAATATCACGACTTAACCTGTGTCAAAACTGTTACTAACTGAAAAGAAACTGAGGGTGATATAAAGGAAAAGATCCAAAATAGCTTGTTTTTAACAAATTAATAATACTTGACATTGCTAACGACATTGTACAATCCATTATAACTTTTCCTTCTTTATATGTAACTAATGGATGTGTAGCTGAGTGAAAAATTGCTACGACCCATAAAATTCATCCGAACATAAAACATGCAAAAGTAAATTGTGAAGAAATACTTACATACACATTTCTGTACTCTCTTCACTGTCTGTTACTTTGATCTGATCCATCCTCGCAAAGTGAATTTGTTAGTGTACATTAAAATTAATATTACCTCAACTGTGTTTTAATTGATATCCAAAGTAACTATTGTTTATTTCACTAAACTATTATACAAATACACTACTTGAAACACTGCACCTCACTCCCGCATCAAAACAAAAAGGACACTGAACTAGGCGACGGTGAACAAACGAATTATAACTAACACGAATTATATTGTACATGCACAAACCTAAATATATATATAATCAAAATCGATAGGAAATGAGAAGTGAACGTAACTTCTCAAACTTCTTATCTTCTTTGCTCACACTATTACATCGTTATAGTATAACAAAAGGGAGTTCACTCGATGATAAAGTTAAGTTTTCGCTGAGATATAAGTTATAGTTCGTAGATTTGATTAACAGTCTACTGTATAAACAAGGTAAAATTTATATAACTTTCTGATAGCAGATACGGGTACTTGTAGGTTATCTCCCCCTGCACCAATTTTGACAGAATATTTTCGTTAAAACTAACGAAAATATCACGACGTAACCTAACCAGTTATCAAGGGTGTACAGTTGATCTATTAGTAAATAGTAAATACCGTGTGACCACAAAAATTGTCCCTGTTTTTAATCGCGTATTACTCAGTCATTATTGGAGCTTCACAAATGAAATAAAAAGCATTCGAAAGAGAACATTTTAAAGTTTAATTTATTCTACATGTGTTCAAAGTGACGTCCCTGGACATTCTTACATTTCACACAACGGGAAAGGAAGTTATTTATTACTTTTTCCAAAACGCTGCATTCAATGGACTGTACACTCTCTACCACCGCTTGCTTTAATTCTTCGATAGAGGATGGCTCTTGCCTGAATACTTTGTCCTTGACAAATCCCCAGAGAAAAAAGTCCATAGGTGATAGATCGGGAGATCTTGCGGGCCAGGGAAACTGCGAGCGATGAGAAATGAATCTTTGTTCAAAAAATCTTGTTAAACATTTCAGTGATTGCCTAGTTGTGTGGGCTGTTGCTCCGTCTTGCTGAAACCACTTGTTACTGCAGTTTTCTTGTTCAAAAACAGTGTTCAGCATTTCTACATATCTTTCTGAAGTTACTGAAAGCGGTCTCCTTGTCTCTGGGTCCTGAAAAAAGTAAGGACCATAAACCTTGCTGCTACTCAAACCACACCGGACAGTAACTTTTGGTGAATGCAGAGGTTTCTCCAAGTGTATATTTGGCTTTTTTTGTGACCAACACCGGTAATTCTGTCTGTTGATGAACCCATTGAGATAGATGTGGCATTCATCACTGAATATTATGTCACTTAATCTTATCTGGTTTTGTTCAATTATTGTTTCAATGCGTTCACAAAACATCAAACGACGCTGGTAGTCTTGTTCGCTAAGCTGTTGCAAACACATAATTTTGAATGACTTCATTCTCAAATCCAACGTGATTATTTTCCGAATGCTCTCCCGTTTGATTCCTGTCACAGCTGATAGTCGTCTCACAGATTTCTTGTCCGTTTCAAGCTGATTTGCGACTGAATCAATGTTTTCAGCGGTTCGCACACCTTTGCTGCGTCCAGAGTTGCCTTTATGCATGTTCTTGATTGAGCCGTGATGTTTCCATTTTGCGAAAATCCTGCGAATCGTTTTAGGATCTATGGTCCTTTGCTGACCGTATTGTCGTCTGAAAGACCGTTGGGTGGCAACTACCGAGCCATGTTTGATCATCTCTTCTGCGATGAAAACACGTTGCATGTCCGACAAATAACCCATGATTGTGGTGGATAAAACTGTCATTTTTTTATAAGTACTGATTTCGTATCCAGGATATCGAAAAAATTAAATAAAACTTTAAAATGTTCTCTTTCGAATGCTTTTTATTTCATTTGTGAAGCTGCAATAATGACTGAGTAATAAGCGATTAAAAACAGGGACAATTTTTGTGGTCACACGGTACTATTCCAGAAACAAACAATGTTATAATTAATAATAATAGATCAACTGTATGCCCTTGATAATTGGTTAGGTTAAGTCGTGATATTTTCATTAGTTTTAACGAAAATATTCTGTCAAAATTGGTGTGTGTGTGGGGGGGGGAGATAACCTACAAGTACCCAGATAGGAAACGGAGAGCAAACTAATTGTTATTAATGATAATAATGATAAGCAAATTAAAAGTCAAATAATTAATAAGAATAATTATTTCCACATTGTCCTTTCGCTCTCAGTTTGAGTCTTCATCGCACTGGAAAATAAAATCCTTAATTGACGTAAACTAAATCAGGATATCAAAGCAAATGTTGGAGTTGTTTCATGACAAATAATATTGATGATGTTATGAGTTAGTCAACCTCCTTCGTAACGGTAAAGTTCATATAACGGAGGGGACCTACAGCTTTACTCGAGATTCGAATTCCACGGGTCGCTACATCATCTGGACACAGAGATGGTCACCAATTCAACCCCTACCCAGACTCACTACCACTTAACCAAGCTGATCAAAAGGAAGCAGTGTTACCACATGGTCATAACGTAGCCCCCAAAATATAATACTGAAATAGCCTTTTGATAACCACCGCTCCCGAGAGAGCATGAGTCAAAATAAATATTGGAAGGACATCGTGGTAGTTGGTTGGTTGTTTGGTTTTGCATCTTTCATCCACCAGAGAGCGCTGAAACGGACGGTAATGCTATCAACCGGGGAAAATGAATCCCCTTTAAAAGAAGAACGGGGTTGAGTCAAATACATTATATGCAGCGGGCTCGTCACTGCACCACATTCTCCATTTCTCAGACAGGCTTGGGTTCGAGACTGAATTAAGAGAGTAGAAAAGCATTGTGTTATAGTGAAAAGACTGAACAAAAACTTATATCGATCAAACTAAAACTTCATTGCCTCATTCTGTGATAAAAATAGAACGAATGCGCTGTATATGTATTCATTATGACGTCATAAGGCGTAGACATTGTTTAATGGCATCCATAAATTCATCAAACTTCACCGATGGAACTAATTAGGATGTTAATTAGATGTCATTCAAAACTTTGAATTTGAGCTCAAACCTTCTTTTGTTGCTCTGTTCATCCATTCAGTTTCTATATGCATATGCTGTATATATACTGATGTATATAAAAATGAAAATGATATCCTGGATACGAAATCAGTACTTATAAAAAAATGACAGTTTTATCCACCACAATCATGGGTTATTTGTCGGACATGCAACGTGTTTTCATCGCAGAAGAGATGATCAAACATGGCTCGGTAGTTGCCACCCAACGGTCTTTCAGACGACAATACGGTCAGCAAAGGACCATAGATCCTAAAACGATTCGCAGGATTTTCGCAAAATGGAAACATCACGGCTCAATCAAGAACATGCATAAAGGCAACTCTGGACGCAGCAAAGGTGTGCGAACCGCTGAAAACATTGATTCAGTCGCAAATCAGCTTGAAACGGACAAGAAATCTGTGAGACGACTATCAGCTGTGACAGGAATCAAACGGGAGAGCATTCGGAAAATAATCACGTTGGATTTGAGAATGAAGTCATTCAAAATTATGTGTTTGCAACAGCTTAGCGAACAAGACTACCAGCGTCGTTTGATGTTTTGTGAACGCATTGAAACAATAATTGAACAAAACCAGATAAGATTAAGTGACATAATATTCAGTGATGAATGCCACATCTATCTCAATGGGTTCATCAACAGACAGAATTACCGGTGTTGGTCACAAAAAAGTCAAATATACACTTGGAGAAACCTCTGCATTCACCAAAAGTTACTGTCCGGTGTGGTTTGAGTAGCAGCAAGGTTTATGGTCCTTACTTTTTTCAGGACCCAGAGACAAGGAGACCGCTTTCAGTAACTTCAGAAAGATATGTAGAAATGCTGAACACTGTTTTTGAACAAGAAAACTGCAGTAACAAGTGGTTTCAGCAAGACGGAGCAACAGCCCACACAACTAGGCAATCACTGAAATGTTTAACAAGATTTTTGAACAAAGATTCATTTCTCATCGCTCGCAGTTTCCCTGGCCCGCAAGATCTCCCGATCTATCACCTATGGACTTTTTTCTCTGGGGATTTGTCAAGGACAAAGTATTCAGGCAAGAGCCATCCTCTATCGAAGAATTAAAGCAAGCGGTGGTAGAGAGTGTACAGTCCATTGAATGCAGCGTTTTGGAAAAAGTAATAAATAACTTCCTTTCCCGTTGTGTGAAATGTAAGAATGTCCAGGGACGTCACTTTGAACACATGTAGAATAAATTAAAACTTTAAAATGTTCTCTTTCGAATGCTTTTTATTTCATTTGTGAAGCTCCAATAATGACTGAGTAATACGCGATTAAAAACAGGGACAATTTTTGTGGTCACACGGTATTTACTATTTACTAATAGATCAACTGTACACCCTTGATAACTGGTTAGGTTACGTCGTGATATTTTCGTTAGTTTTAACGAAAATATTCTGTCAAAATTGGTGCAGGGGGAGATAACCTACAAGTACCCGTATCTGCTATCAGAAAGTTATATAAATTTTACCTTGTTTATACAGTAGACTGTAATCAAATCTACGAACTATAACTTATATCTCAGCGAAAACTTAACTTTATCATCGAGTGAACTCCCTTTTGTTATACTATAACGATGTAATAGTGTGAGCAAAGAAGATAAGAAGTTTGAGAAGTTACGTTCACTTCTCATTTCCTATCGATTTTGATTATATATATTTTAGGTTTGTGCATGTACAATATAATTCGTGTTAGTTATAATTCGTTTGTTCACCGTCGCCTAGTTCAGTGTCCTTTTTGTTTTGATGCGGGAGTGAGGTGCAGTGTTTCAAGTAGTGTATTTGTATAATAGTTTAGTGAAATAAACAATAGTTACTTTGGATATCAATTAAAACACAGTTGAGGTAATATTAATTTTAATGTACACTAACAAATTCACTTTGCGAGGATGGATCAGATCAAAGTAACAGACAGTGAAGAGAGAGTACAGAAATGTGTATGTAAGTATTTCTTCACAATTTACTTTTGCATGTTTTATGTTCGGATGAATTTTATGGGTCGTAGCAATTTTCACTCAGCTACACATCCATTAGTTACATATAAAGAAGGAAAAGTTATAATGGATTGTACAATGTCGTTAGCAATGTCAAGTATTATTAATTTGTTAAAAACAAGCTATTTTGGATCTTTTCCTTTATATCACCCTCAGTTTCTTTTCAGTTAGTAACAGTTTTGACACAGGTTAAGTCGTGATATTTTCGTTAAAACTAACTAAAATAGTACGACTTAACCTAACCAATCGTCAAGGGCCTACAGTTGACCTAACCCGGCATTCATTTAATCCCAAAAGTATCCCGCCTTACAACTTTAAAATAAGACGTGAATGTAAAAAGTAACCACCTAGTTAGGTTAATTGAGTGCCTAGTTAGGTGAACTGTACGCCTTTGACGATTGGTTAGGTTAATTCGTGATACTTTCGTTAGTTTTAACAAAAATATCACGACTTTAACCTGTCAGAATTGTTACTAACTGAAAAGAAGAATTTGGCGGGGGAGTCCTATAAAGGAAAAGATCCGCTATTTTTTTTTTAGAAATAATGCATATACTAATTATAACCAGCAATGTTTTCTAACTTAAAAACAACTGTCACAGTGTATGCATTATTTTTAAAATATGCTTCCAAGTAAAGGGTTTTTATCAAAACGTATGTTGGTTTCTGTGGTAACTAGGGGTGTGTGTGTGTTGTGTGTTGTGTGTAAATTTATTCCACGCAAAAAAAAACCTGCTTTAATAATGGAACAAAATAATCGACGTGAAAAGTAGCCCTTTCAGATATTACGGGAAATGTCATTTGTTTTGGATAAATGACCTTTACAACCAAATATTCTCCTTGTATAAAGTTAATATATCGACTGATATTGATTATACAATGCGTTCGAAAAGTCTCTCCGCAGTCAACCAACACTTTAAAAAAAGCGTTTGACAACAAGTGTAGACGAGTTGCTCTGTGCCTGCAAAATGGTGGAAAACACTTTCAACACATGTTGTAAAATCAAAAGGTTATGTAATAAAATCACTCATTCATGGTTGAATGAAAACATTGTAGTTTTTCAATTTCCTATGCGTTTAACATAGCACTGCGGAGAGACTTTTCGAACGCGCTGTATTTTGATTTAATACGAAAGCTGGATAAGACACCGTTATTAGAGTTATTATTCATTACTTAGTTAATAGTGGTAAGACTCTTAATGGGATGTGTCCATTTATTTTTAACACGCAATTATTATTTGGTTTTACAATTGCTTAGCTAACGAGTGTTATCAAGTTTTACACCTTGTATTATTTCGTGAGACGAATCGTACCATAAAATAACCCTTTTCTGAAACTATATAAAATCGCATGACGTTAGCCAGGACACAACAGTAAACTACCATACAGGATCTTAAAACGCTAATGAAAAACTAATAATTTGCAGTGGGTATTAGCTATCCTGTTCAGTTATTAATTTGGTTTGTCTGCATGCATACATGGAGAAAGTATTACATAAAAGTATTACTGAGACCATTGGAGACACGCTCTGTGCTTGAATATTTCGTTGCAATAAAAATGTATTACAACGTGTTTTGCTTTCAGGAAAAAATGGCAAACGCATTTGAATTAAAAGGAATGTTTTGGGATTAACGAGATTTAATTTCAGTCAGTCTGTCCTCATATTTTATATAGGAAAGATGGGGGCCAAGGGCGAGCGCCCGCAAAAAACGGAAAAGGAGAGAGCCAAAATCAAGGTCTCAGAGGCTCACGATGCCTTTTTTCATATAAATTTTGAAAAAAGAGTGTGTAGTGTGTAAAATGCATGTATGTGTAGTGAAGAATAGTGAGAAGCGTGTGTTTGAGGGAATGCGGACTGCTCACAGGATAGATGAGACACTGAAAAAGATCAGCTAAAGAGGACAGTGACAGGAGAAACGGCAGTTCTAGCATTCCCTGTCTTCTGCCAAACGTCCCTCTCCCCCGGAGCAGGGGTGCCACAAGAATTTTAGGGAAAGTAACAAAATGAATAAGCCAAAGGTAACAAATCCATCAAAAAGGTAACAAATCGCGAAAAAAAAATTAAAATTGTTCAAATTAAACTATTTATTAAGTCTTACCTTACTTAAATGCTACGTTTTTTCATCCATAGTTTTACTTTCTTGCCATTTGGATTCCTTCATCATATTATCATTTCTTTTGATGGTTCCCATTTTGTACAATCCTGGCTTCGAAGTAATTCTTTTGTATATAAAAGCGCATTTATTGTGGATGTTTTCAATGAAGATCTATTTTTAACTTTAACATTAGTTAGTGTTGAAAATATTCTTTCGGCACTAGCCGAAGAATGAGGAAGTGAAAGGAGATCCATCATGAATTTAGATAGTAAAGGGAAGCGCTGCTTGTCCCCACACTGTTCTTTGATTATTATTATACCAAAATCTCTCTGGATTTTCTAGTCATTTTAGGCTTTTTCTCCGTGTTTTATAATCACTATCATAAGTTTCATCATCTTGATTTCCCTCCATATTAAAGGGATATATATATTTTTTTTTATCAAAATTAGTAAACACAAAATTTCACTCACTAAACAGGTTTAATATAAAATTAAAGATAAAATAAGACTGAATAAACTAAAACACTAAACACACGTGAGATCACGGAACAAAGTCACGAGAGCAACTGGGAAAGAGTTGCCAATCAACGCTATATTATAACGTTAATGGCAACTCTTTCTAATGTGCCAACTTCAGTGGTGACACTAACAGCAATAATTAAAACTTAGAAATTTACCGTTTTCTTGGAATTAGAGTTAAAAGTCTAAAACGTAACAAAATTTCCGAACGTCGTAACAAAAGTACAAAAATGTTAAAAAGTAACAATTTTGTTACGAAAGTAACAAAAGTGGCAGCCCTGCCCCGGAGTACTTCCTTGGTCGATTGGTGTCTAAAATCCCTCCATTTTCGAAAGAGAGCTTCACTTTGTCCAAGCTGGCACTCTGTCTTGGTTCTTTTTTAATAAAAGGTATTAAATACTACAACTCGTAAATCATTATTAATACATCTAATATGTAATCATTAATATGTGTGCACCTTAATTAATACGTATACACCTTCTAAGTAATCCTTAATATGTGCATACCTATGTAGTCATTACTATGTCACCACCTTAATTAATGTGTGTAAATTATGTATACACCTATGTAATCATTACATTTTTTTATGTTGGAAGGATTGGGCCAAGGACGAGCGTCAGCGAAAGTGACCGCTCCACAGAAGACTAAGCCAAACACAAGGTCTCCAAGGCTCAGTTATGCCATTTTCTTATTTTAATATACATTTTGAAAAGGTTGTGTATGTGTAAGATGCATGTATGTGTAATGAGGAATAGAGGGAGAAGTATGTGTTTGAGAGCGTGCTGGACATGCATGTATACATTACACAACTTCTGCCAAAGATAAATTAAAGTATGTCATCATATACAGCAAATAGGCCTATCTATAATAATGTTCATACATTTTATGCAACATCCCGTGCTTCTTGCATAACTAAAACTAACCAATTTTTAGAATACGCTTTTATAGTTCGTATAAAAGCTGTAGTATAGGCCTATATTTTCTAACTTCAAAACTTTAATCCGCTTATCACACTTGTTGAAAAGAAATGAAAAAAGTTTTAAAGGACTTTAATTAGAATTTGAAGAACTTTAACCACTGCCACATTAAGTTAATGAGCTTTTAATACTTTGCAATTTCTGCAGTTTCTTAGAGGAGTTCAAGCGATATCCAATAACTTTGTACCGAACGGCTAAAATAATACTGAAGAATATATATCGTTTGATATACTAAAAAATCAGCCATCATAAAGAATTAATTCTGGCGGGAAAGGTATTAAAGTCCGCTTAGAGTAGAAAAGCTTGTATTAGAAATATATGTCCACCATACATATACTGTACATGGAAACTTATTCCTAACTGGTTGTCTGGCTTTCGTCATGGTTGTTTTACTGATGAGATTTACTCATCCAACAAAACTCACCAGGCCGTAGACAAACCTATGAAGAAAGAAACCCATGCAGTAGTATTATAAGTATAAGGTCATCAAAAGTTTCTGGAGGAATTTGGCAATCGATCTTTTCTTTCTAAACGACCGTCAAATGGATTTTCTCCTCCTTTTTCGCCTCAATTTTTTTTTGTTTCTACCTGCCGCAGAGTTTATGTCGTACTTGATGGTCTTGCTTTGACTATCACTCCACATCAATTTCGGCGTTCCTCAGAATTTTTTCTTGTTTCATTTCTATTTCTTCTCCATAAAATGATCTTCACTCCATCTTATCGAGTTTCGATTCCCTATAATAAGTACAACTGAACCCAAATCGACCTTCTGATACAAAACTCCCCTACGACCTTCAAATTTCTATCTTTTATTTTCCAATAAAACTTTCATTTAGTGTGGCGTTCAACCATATTTAAGTGCCTGTAAAAGTATCAACAATTCATTGATGTGTTCATTTTGGGCTTCATTTAATTTTGATAATATTATATATGACTTTTCCAAAACAGAAAATGGCAGAATGCCCGGCTTCCATCTTTAAGATTCTCTTCCTTTTTCTTCTTATTCACTTTGCTTTCCTGACTTGTTCTCTGTTTTCAGTTTATTTCCTCGATCCAATAATGCATGCCAATAATGGTAAAGTATTCATTCGTTACGCCTTAATATTCAAGCGTAATAAGTTTTTGCCGTCGTCAGTTTTATCAAATTTGATTTTATTTCGCGCTCTACAATAAATTTTCGTTCAATTTATTTCTTAAACGTGTTTTTAATAAACTATATATATATATATATATATATATATATATATATATATATATATAGTTTATTAAAAACACGTTTAAGAAATAAATTGAACGAAAATTTATTGTAGAGCTCGAAAATAAAAATCAAATTTGATAAAACTGACGACGGCAAAAACTTATTACGCTTGAATATTAAGGCGTACGAATGAATACTTTTACCATTATTGGCATGCATTAATTGGATCGAGGAAATAAACTGAAAACAGAGAACAAGTCAGGAAAGCAAAGTGAATTAAGAAGAAAAAGGAAGAGAATCTTAAAGATGGAAGCCGGCATTCTGCCATTTTCTGTTTTGGAAAAGTCATATATAAATATCAAAATTAAATGAAGCCCAAAATGAACACATCAATGAATTGTTGATACTTTTACAGGCACTTAAATATGGTTGAACGCCACACTAAATGAAAGTTTTATTGGAAAATAAAAGATAGAAATTTGAAGGTCGTAGGGGAGTTTTGTATCAGAAGGTCGATTTGGTTCAGTTGTACTTATTATAGGGAATCGAAACTCGATAAGATGGAGTGAAGATCATTTATATGGAGAAGAAATAGAAATGAAACAAGAAAAAATTCTGAGGAACGCCGAAATTGATGTGGAGTGATAGTCAAAGACAAGACCATCAAGTACGACATAAACTCTGCGGCAAGGTAGAAAACAAAAAAAAATTGAGGCGAAAAAGGAGGAGAAAATCCATTTGACGGTCGTTTAGAAAGAAAAGATCGATGCCAAATTCCTCCAGAAACTTTTGATGACCTTATACTTATAATACTACTGCATGGGTTTCTTTCTTCATAGGTTTGTCTACGGCCTGGTGAGTTTGTTGGATGAGTAAATCTCATCAGTAAAACAACCATGACGAAAGCCAGACAACCAGTTAGGAATAAGTTTCCATGTACAGTATATGTATGGTGGACATATATTTCTAATACAAGCTTTTCTACTCTAAGCGGACTTTAATACCTTTCCCGCCAGAATTAATTCTTTATGATGGCTGATTTTTTAGTATATCAAAACGATATATATTCTTCAGTATTATTTTAGCCGTTCGGTACAAAGTTATTGGATATCGCTTGAACTCCTCTAAGAAACTGCAGAAATTGCAAAAGTATTAAAAGCTCATTAACTTAATGTGGCAAGTGGTTAAAGTTCTTCAAATTCTAATTAAAGTCCTTTAAAACTTTTTCATTTCTTTTCAACAAGTGTGATAAGCGGATTAAAGTTTTGAAGTTAGAAAATATAGGCCTATACTACAGCTTTTATACGAACTATAAAAGCGTATTCTAAAAATTGGTTAGTTTTAGTTATGCAAAGAAGCACGGGGATGTTGCATAAAATGTATGAACATTATTATAGATAGGCCTATTTGCTGTAGTATGATGACATACTTTAATTTATCTTTGGCAGAAGTTGTGTAATGTATACATGCATGTCCAGCACGCTCTCAAACACATACTTCTCCCTCTATTCCTCATTACACATACATGCATCTTACACACTACACAACCTTTTCAAAATGTATATTAAAATAAAGAAAAATGGCATAACTGAGCCTTGGAGACCTTGTGTTTGGCTTAGTCTTCTGTGGAGCGGTCACTTTCGCTGACGCTCGTCCTTGGCCCAATCCTTCCAACATAAAAAAATGTAATGATTACATAGGTGTATACATAATTTACACACATTAATTAAGGTGTAGACATAGTAATGACTACATAGGTATGCACATATTAAGGATTACTTAGGTGTATACGTATTAATTAAGGTGCACACATATTAATGATTACATATTAGATGTATTAATAATGATTTACGAGTTGTAGTATTTAATACCTTTTATTAAAAAAGAACCAAGACAGAGTGCCAGCTTTGGACAAAGTGAAGCTCTCTTTCGAAAATGGAGGGGATTTTAGACACCAATCGACCAAGGAAGTACTCCGGGGCAGGGCTGCCACTTTTGTTACTTTCGTAACAAAATTGTTACTTTTTAACATTTTTGTACTTTTGTTACGACGTTCGGAAATTTTGTTACGTTTTAGACTTTTAACTCTAATTCCAAGAAAACGGTAAATTTCTAAGTTTTAATTATTGCTGTTAGTGTCACCACTGAAGTTGGCACATTAGAAAGAGTTGCCAATTAACGTTATAATATAGCGTTGATTGGCAACTCTTTCCAGTTGCTCTCGTGACTTTGTTCCGTGATCTCACGTGTGTTTAGTGTTTTAGTTTATTCAGTCTTATCTTTTATCTTTAATTTTATATTAAACCTGTTTAGTGAGTGAAATTTTGTGTTACTATATTTTGATAAAAAAATATATATATATATCCCTTTAATATGGAGGGAAATCAAGATGATGAAACTTATGATAGTGATTATAAAACACCGGAGAAAAAGCCTAAAATGACTAGAAAATCCAGAAAGATTTTAGTATAATAATAATTCAAAAGAACAGTGTGGGGACAAGCAGCGCTTCCCTTTACTATCTAAATTCATGATGGATCTCCTTTCACTTCCTCATTCTTCGGCTAGTGCCGAAAGAATATTTTCAACACTAACTAATGTTAAAGTTAAAAATAGATCTTCATTGAAAACATCCACAATAAATGCGTTTTTATATACAAAAGAATTACTTCGAAGCCAGGATTGTACAAAATGGGAACCATCAAAAGAAATGATAAATATGATGAAGGAATCCAAATGGCAAGAAAGTAAAACTATGGATGAAGAAAACGTAGCATTTTAAGTAAGGTAAGACTTAATAAATAGTTTAATTTGAACAATTTAATTTTTTTTTCGCGATTTGTTACCTTTTTGATGGATTTGTTACCTTTGGCTTATTCATTTTGTTACTTTCCCTAAAATTCTTGTGGCACCCCTGCTCCGGGGGAGAGGGACGTTTGGCAGAAGAAGGAATGCTAGAACTGCCGTTTCTCCTGTCACTGTCCTCTTTAGCTGATCTTTTTCAGTGTCTCATCTATCCTGTGAGCAGTCCAGCATTCCCTCAAACACACGCTTCTCACTATTCTTCACTACACATACATGCATTTTACACACTACACACTCTTTTCAAAATTTATATGAAAAAAAGGCATCGTGAGCCTCTGAGACCTTGATTTTGGCTCTCTCCTTTTCCGTTTTTTGCGGGCGCTCGCCCTTGGCCCCCATCTTTCCTATAAAATATGAGGACAGACTGACTGAAAATTTAAATCTCGTTAATCCCAAAACATTCCTTTTAATTCAAATGCGTTTGCCATTTTTTCCTGAAAGCAAAACACGTTGTAATACATTTTTATTGCAACGAAATATTCAAGCACAGAGCGTGTCTCCAATGGTCTCAGTAATACTTTTATGTAATACTTTCTCCATGTATGCATGCAGACAAACCAAATTAATAACTGAACAGGATAGCTAATACCCACTGCAAATTATTAGTTTTCATTAGCGTTTTAAGATCCTGTATGGTAGTTTACTGTTGTGTCCTGGCTAACGTCATGCGATTTTATATAGTTTCAGAAAAGGGTTATTTTATGGTACGATTCGTCTCACGAAATAATACAAGGTGTAAAACTTGATAACACTCGTTAGCTAAGCAATTGTAAAACCAAATAATAATTGCGTGTTAAAAATAAATGGACACATCCCATTAAGAGTCTTACCACTATTAACTAAGTAATGAATAATAACTCTAATAACGGTGTCTTATCCAGCTTTCGTATTAAATCAAAATACAGCGCGTTCGAAAAGTCTCTCCGCAGTGCTATGTTAAACGCATAGGAAATTGAAAAACTACAATGTTTTCATTCAACCATGAATGAGTGATTTTATTACATAACCTTTTGATTTTACAACATGTGTTGAAAGTGTTTTCCACCATTTTGCAGGCACAGAGCAACTCGTCTACACTTGTTGTCAAACGCTTTTTTTAAAGTGTTGGTTGACTGCGGAGAGACTTTTCGAACGCATTGTATAATCAATATCAGTCGATATATTAACTTTATACAAGGAGAATATTTGGTTGTAAAGGTCATTTATCCAAAACAAATGACATTTCCCGTAATATCTGAAAGGGCTACTTTTCACGTCGATATTTTTGTTCCATTATTAAAGCAGGTTTTTTTTTGCGTGGAATAAATTTACACACACACACACACACACCCCTAGTTACCACAGAAACCAACATACGTTTTGATAAAAACCCTTTACTTGGAAGCATATTTTAAAAATAATGCATACACTGTGACAGTTGTTTTTAAGTTAGAAAACATTGCTGGTTATAATTAGTATATGCATTATTTCTAAAAAAAAAATAGCGGATCTTTTCCTTTATAGGACTCCCCCGCCAAATTCTTCTTTTCAGTTAGTAACAATTCTGACAGGTTAAAGTCGTGATATTTTTGTTAAAACTAACGAAAGTATCACGAATTAACCTAACCAATCGTCAAAGGCGTACAGTTCACCTAACTAGGCACTCAATTAACCTAACTAGGTGGTTACTTTTTACATTCACGTCTTATTTTAAAGTTGTAAGGCGGGATACTTTTGGGATTAAATGAATGCCGGGTTAGGTCAACTGTAGGCCCTTGACGATTGGTTAGGTTAAGTCGTACTATTTTAGTTAGTTTTAACGAAAATATCACGACTTAACCTGTGTCAAAACTGTTACTAACTGAAAAGAAACTGAGGGTGATATAAAGGAAAAGATCCAAAATAGCTTGTTTTTAACAAATTAATAATACTTGACATTGCTAACGACATTGTACAATCCATTATAACTTTTCCTTCTTTATATGTAACTAATGGATGTGTAGCTGAGTGAAAAATTGCTACGACCCATAAAATTCATCCGAACATAAAACATGCAAAAGTAAATTGTGAAGAAATACTTACATACACATTTCTGTACTCTCTTCACTGTCTGTTACTTTGATCTGATCCATCCTCGCAAAGTGAATTTGTTAGTGTACATTAAAATTAATATTACCTCAACTGTGTTTTAATTGATATCCAAAGTAACTATTGTTTATTTCACTAAACTATTATACAAATACACTACTTGAAACACTGCACCTCACTCCCGCATCAAAACAAAAAGGACACTGAACTAGGCGACGGTGAACAAACGAATTATAACTAACACGAATTATATTGTACATGCACAAACCTAAATATATATATAATCAAAATCGATAGGAAATGAGAAGTGAACGTAACTTCTCAAACTTCTTATCTTCTTTGCTCACACTATTACATCGTTATAGTATAACAAAAGGGAGTTCACTCGATGATAAAGTTAAGTTTTCGCTGAGATATAAGTTATAGTTCGTAGATTTGATTAACAGTCTACTGTATAAACAAGGTAAAATTTATATAACTTTCTGATAGCAGATACGGGTACTTGTAGGTTATCTCCCCTGCACCAATTTTGACAGAATATTTTCGTTAAAACTAACGAAAATATCACGACGTAACCTAACCAGTTATCAAGGGTGTACAGTTGATCTATTAGTAAATAGTAAATACCGTGTGACCACAAAAATTGTCCCGTTTTTAATCGCGTATTACTCAGTCATTATTGGAGCTTCACAAATGAAATAAAAAGCATTCGAAAGAGAACATTTTAAAGTTTAATTTATTCTACATGTGTTCAAAGTGACGTCCCTGGACATTCTTACATTTCACACAACGGGAAAGGAAGTTATTTATTACTTTTTCCAAAACGCTGCATTCAATGGACTGTACACTCTCTACCACCGCTTGCTTTAATTCTTCGATAGAGGATGGCTCTTGCCTGAATACTTTGTCCTTGACAAATCCCCAGAGAAAAAAGTCCATAGGTGATAGATCGGGAGATCTTGCGGGCCAGGGAAACTGCGAGCGATGAGAAATGAATCTTTGTTCAAAAAATCTTGTTAAACATTTCAGTGATTGCCTAGTTGTGTGGGCTGTTGCTCCGTCTTGCTGAAACCACTTGTTACTGCAGTTTTCTTGTTCAAAAACAGTGTTCAGCATTTCTACATATCTTTCTGAAGTTACTGAAAGCGGTCTCCTTGTCTCTGGGTCCTGAAAAAAGTAAGGACCATAAACCTTGCTGCTACTCAAACCACACCGGACAGTAACTTTTGGTGAATGCAGAGGTTTCTCCAAGTGTATATTTGGCTTTTTTTGTGACCAACACCGGTAATTCTGTCTGTTGATGAACCCATTGAGATAGATGTGGCATTCATCACTGAATATTATGTCACTTAATCTTATCTGGTTTTGTTCAATTATTGTTTCAATGCGTTCACAAAACATCAAACGACGCTGGTAGTCTTGTTCGCTAAGCTGTTGCAAACACATAATTTTGAATGACTTCATTCTCAAATCCAACGTGATTATTTTCCGAATGCTCCCCGTTTGATTCCTGTCACAGCTGATAGTCGTCTCACAGATTTCTTGTCCGTTTCAAGCTGATTTGCGACTGAATCAATGTTTTCAGCGGTTCGCACACCTTTGCTGCGTCCAGAGTTGCCTTTATGCATGTTCTTGATTGAGCCGTGATGTTTCCATTTTGCGAAAATCCTGCGAATCGTTTTAGGATCTATGGTCCTTTGCTGACCGTATTGTCGTCTGAAAGACCGTTGGGTGGCAACTACCGAGCCATGTTTGATCATCTCTTCTGCGATGAAAACACGTTGCATGTCCGACAAATAACCCATGATTGTGGTGGATAAAACTGTCATTTTTTTATAAGTACTGATTTCGTATCCAGGATATCGAAAAAATTAAATAAAACTTTAAAATGTTCTCTTTCGAATGCTTTTTATTTCATTTGTGAAGCTGCAATAATGACTGAGTAATAAGCGATTAAAAACAGGGACAATTTTTGTGGTCACACGGTACTATTCCAGAAACAAACAATGTTATAATTAATAATAATAGATCAACTGTATGCCCTTGATAATTGGTTAGGTTAAGTCGTGATATTTTCATTAGTTTTAACGAAAATATTCTGTCAAAATTGGTGTGTGTGTGGGGGGGGGAGATAACCTACAAGTACCCAGATAGGAAACGGAGAGCAAACTAATTGTTATTAATGATAATAATGATAAGCAAATTAAAAGTCAAATAATTAATAAGAATAATTATTTCCACATTGTCCTTTCGCTCTCAGTTTGAGTCTTCATCGCACTGGAAAATAAAATCCTTAATTGACGTAAACTAAATCAGGATATCAAAGCAAATGTTGGAGTTGTTTCATGACAAATAATATTGATGATGTATGAGTTAGTCAACCTCCTTCGTAACGGTAAAGTTCATATAACGGGGGGACCTACAGCTTTACTCGAGATTCGAATTCCACGGGTCGCTACATCATCTGGACACAGAGATGGTCACCAATTCAACCCCTACCCAGACTCACTACCACTTAACCAAGCTGATCAAAGGAAGCAGTGTTACCACATGGTCATAACGTAGCCCCCAAAATATAATACTGAAATAGCCTTTTGATAACCACCGCTCCCGAGAGAGCATGAGTCAAAATAAAATATTGGAAGGACATCGTGGTAGTTGGTTGGTTGTTTGGTTTTGCATCTTTCATCCACCAGAGAGCGCTGAAACGGACGGTAATGCTATCAACCGGGGAAAATGAATCCCCTTTAAAAGAAGAACGGGGTTGAGTCAAATACATTATATGCAGCGGGCTCGTCACTGCACCACATTCTCCATTTCTCAGACAGGCTTGGGTTCGAGACTGAATTAAGAGAGTAGAAAAGCATTGTGTTATAGTGAAAAGACTGAACAAAAACTTATATCGATCAAACTAAAACTTCATTGCCTCATTCTGTGATAAAAATAGAACGAATGCGCTGTATATGTATTCATTATGACGTCATAAGGCGTAGACATTGTTTAATGGCATCCATAAATTCATCAAACTTCACCGATGGAACTAATTAGGATGTTAATTAGATGTCATTCAAAACTTTGAATTTGAGCTCAAACCTTCTTTTGTTGCTCTGTTCATCCATTCAGTTTCTATATGCATATGCTGTATATATACTGATGTATATAAAAATGAAAATGATATCCTGGATACGAAATCAGTACTTATAAAAAAATGACAGTTTTATCCACCACAATCATGGGTTATTTGTCGGACATGCAACGTGTTTTCATCGCAGAAGAGATGATCAAACATGGCTCGGTAGTTGCCACCCAACGGTCTTTCAGACGACAATACGGTCAGCAAAGGACCATAGATCCTAAAACGATTCGCAGGATTTTCGCAAAATGGAAACATCACGGCTCAATCAAGAACATGCATAAAGGCAACTCTGGACGCAGCAAAGGTGTGCGAACCGCTGAAAACATTGATTCAGTCGCAAATCAGCTTGAAACGGACAAGAAATCTGTGAGACGACTATCAGCTGTGACAGGAATCAAACGGGAGAGCATTCGGAAAATAATCACGTTGGATTTGAGAATGAAGTCATTCAAAATTATGTGTTTGCAACAGCTTAGCGAACAAGACTACCAGCGTCGTTTGATGTTTTGTGAACGCATTGAAACAATAATTGAACAAAACCAGATAAGATTAAGTGACATAATATTCAGTGATGAATGCCACATCTATCTCAATGGGTTCATCAACAGACAGAATTACCGGTGTTGGTCACAAAAAAAGTCAAATATACACTTGGAGAAACCTCTGCATTCACCAAAAGTTACTGTCCGGTGTGGTTTGAGTAGCAGCAAGGTTTATGGTCCTTACTTTTTTCAGGACCCAGAGACAAGGAGACCGCTTTCAGTAACTTCAGAAAGATATGTAGAAATGCTGAACACTGTTTTGAACAAGAAAACTGCAGTAACAAGTGGTTTCAGCAAGACGGAGCAACAGCCCACACAACTAGGCAATCACTGAAATGTTTAACAAGATTTTTTGAACAAAGATTCATTTCTCATCGCTCGCAGTTTCCCTGGCCCGCAAGATCTCCCGATCTATCACCTATGGACTTTTTTCTCTGGGGATTTGTCAAGGACAAAGTATTCAGGCAAGAGCCATCCTCTATCGAAGAATTAAAGCAAGCGGTGGTAGAGAGTGTACAGTCCATTGAATGCAGCGTTTTGGAAAAAGTAATAAATAACTTCCTTTCCCGTTGTGTGAAATGTAAGAATGTCAGGGACGTCACTTTGAACACATGTAGAATAAATTAAAACTTTAAAATGTTCTCTTTCGAATGCTTTTTATTTCATTTGTGAAGCTCCAATAATGACTGAGTAATACGCGATTAAAAACAGGGACAATTTTTGTGGTCACACGGTATTTACTATTTACTAATAGATCAACTGTACACCCTTGATAACTGGTTAGGTTACGTCGTGATATTTTCGTTAGTTTTAACGAAAATATTCTGTCAAAATTGGTGCAGGGGGAGATAACCTACAAGTACCCGTATCTGCTATCAGAAAGTTATATAAATTTTACCTTGTTTATACAGTAGACTGTTAATCAAATCTACGAACTATAACTTATATCTCAGCGAAAACTTAACTTTATCATCGAGTGAACTCCCTTTTGTTATACTATAACGATGTAATAGTGTGAGCAAAGAAGATAAGAAGTTTGAGAAGTTACGTTCACTTCTCATTTCCTATCGATTTTGATTATATATATATTTAGGTTTGTGCATGTACAATATAATTCGTGTTAGTTATAATTCGTTTGTTCACCGTCGCCTAGTTCAGTGTCCTTTTTGTTTTGATGCGGGAGTGAGGTGCAGTGTTTCAAGTAGTGTATTTGTATAATAGTTTAGTGAAATAAACAATAGTTACTTTGGATATCAATTAAAACACAGTTGAGGTAATATTAATTTTAATGTACACTAACAAATTCACTTTGCGAGGATGGATCAGATCAAAGTAACAGACAGTGAAGAGAGAGTACAGAAATGTGTATGTAAGTATTTCTTCACAATTTACTTTTGCATGTTTTATGTTCGGATGAATTTTATGGGTCGTAGCAATTTTTCACTCAGCTACACATCCATTAGTTACATATAAAGAAGGAAAAGTTATAATGGATTGTACAATGTCGTTAGCAATGTCAAGTATTATTAATTTGTTAAAAACAAGCTATTTTGGATCTTTTCCTTTATATCACCCTCAGTTTCTTTTCAGTTAGTAACAGTTTTGACACAGGTTAAGTCGTGATATTTTCGTTAAAACTAACTAAAATAGTACGACTTAACCTAACCAATCGTCAAGGGCCTACAGTTGACCTAACCCGGCATTCATTTAATCCCAAAAGTATCCCGCCTTACAACTTTAAAATAAGACGTGAATGTAAAAAGTAACCACCTAGTTAGGTTAATTGAGTGCCTAGTTAGGTGAACTGTACGCCTTTGACGATTGGTTAGGTTAATTCGTGATACTTTCGTTAGTTTTAACAAAAATATCACGACTTTAACCTGTCAGAATTGTTACTAACTGAAAAGAAGAATTTGGCGGGGGAGTCCTATAAAGGAAAAGATCCGCTATTTTTTTTTTAGAAATAATGCATATACTAATTATAACCAGCAATGTTTTCTAACTTAAAAACAACTGTCACAGTGTATGCATTATTTTTAAAATATGCTTCCAAGTAAAGGGTTTTTATCAAAACGTATGTTGGTTTCTGTGGTAACTAGGGGTGTGTGTGTGTGTGTGTGTGTGTGTGTAAATTTATTCCACGCAAAAAAAAACCTGCTTTAATAATGGAACAAAATAATCGACGTGAAAAGTAGCCCTTTCAGATATTACGGGAAATGTCATTTGTTTTGGATAAATGACCTTTACAACCAAATATTCTCCTTGTATAAAGTTAATATATCGACTGATATTGATTATACAATGCGTTCGAAAAGTCTCTCCGCAGTCAACCAACACTTTAAAAAAAGCGTTTGACAACAAGTGTAGACGAGTTGCTCTGTGCCTGCAAAATGGTGGAAAACACTTTCAACACATGTTGTAAAATCAAAAGGTTATGTAATAAAATCACTCATTCATGGTTGAATGAAAACATTGTAGTTTTTCAATTTCCTATGCGTTTAACATAGCACTGCGGAGAGACTTTTCGAACGCGCTGTATTTTGATTTAATACGAAAGCTGGATAAGACACCGTTATTAGAGTTATTATTCATTACTTAGTTAATAGTGGTAAGACTCTTAATGGGATGTGTCCATTTATTTTTAACACGCAATTATTATTTGGTTTTACAATTGCTTAGCTAACGAGTGTTATCAAGTTTTACACCTTGTATTATTTCGTGAGACGAATCGTACCATAAAAAACCCTTTTCTGAAACTATATAAATCGCATGACGTTAGCCAGGACACAACAGTAAACTACCATACAGGATCTTAAAACGCTAATGAAAACTAATAATTTGCAGTGGGTATTAGCTATCCTGTTCAGTTATTAATTTGGTTTGTCTGCATGCATACATGGAGAAAGTATTACATAAAAGTATTACTGAGACCATTGGAGACACGCTCTGTGCTTGAATATTTCGTTGCAATAAAAATGTATTACAACGTGTTTTGCTTTCAGGAAAAAATGGCAAACGCATTTGAATTAAAAGGAATGTTTTGGGATTAACGAGATTTAAATTTTCAGTCAGTCTGTCCTCATATTTTATATAGGAAAGATGGGGGCCAAGGGCGAGCGCCCGCAAAAAACGGAAAAGGAGAGAGCCAAAATCAAGGTCTCAGAGGCTCACGATGCCTTTTTTTCATATAAATTTTGAAAAGAGTGTGTAGTGTGTAAAATGCATGTATGTGTAGTGAAGAATAGTGAGAAGCGTGTGTTTGAGGGAATGCTGGACTGCTCACAGGATAGATGAGACACTGAAAAAGATCAGCTAAAGAGGACAGTGACAGGAGAAACGGCAGTTCTAGCATTCCCTGTCTTCTGCCAAACGTCCCTCTCCCCCGGAGCAGGGGTGCCACAAGAATTTTAGGGAAAGTAACAAAATGAATAAGCCAAAGGTAACAAATCCATCAAAAAGGTAACAAATCGCGAAAAAAAAATTAAATTGTTCAAATTAAACTATTTATTAAGTCTTACCTTACTTAAAATGCTACGTTTTCTTCATCCATAGTTTTACTTTCTTGCCATTTGGATTCCTTCATCATATTTATCATTTCTTTTGATGGTTCCCATTTTGTACAATCCTGGCTTCGAAGTAATTCTTTTGTATATAAAACGCATTTATTGTGGATGTTTTCAATGAAGATCTATTTTTAACTTTAACATTAGTTAGTGTTGAAAATATTCTTTCGGCACTAGCCGAAGAATGAGGAAGTGAAAGGAGATCCATCATGAATTTAGATAGTAAAGGGAAGCGCTGCTTGTCCCCACACTGTTCTTTTGAATTATTATTACCAAAATCTCTCTGGATTTTCTAGTCATTTTAGGCTTTTTCTCCGGTGTTTTATAATCACTATCATAAGTTTCATCATCTTGATTTCCCTCCATATTAAAGGGATATATATATATTTTTTTTTATCAAAATATAGTAACACAAAATTTCACTCACTAAACAGGTTTAATATAAAATTAAAGATAAAGATAAGACTGAATAAACTAAAACACTAAACACACGTGAGATCACGGAACAAAGTCACGAGAGCAACTGGAAAGAGTTGCCAATCAACGCTATATTATAACGTTAATTGGCAACTCTTTCTAATGTGCCAACTTCAGTGGTGACACTAACAGCAATAATTAAAACTTAGAAATTTACCGTTTTCTTGGAATTAGAGTTAAAAGTCTAAAACGTAACAAAATTTCCGAACGTCGTAACAAAAGTACAAAAATGTTAAAAAGTAACAATTTTGTTACGAAAGTAACAAAAGTGGCAGCCCTGCCCCGGAGTACTTCCTTGGTCGATTGGTGTCTAAAATCCCCTCCATTTTCGAAAGAGAGCTTCACTTTGTCCAAAGCTGGCACTCTGTCTTGGTTCTTTTTTAATAAAAGGTATTAAATACTACAACTCGTAAATCATTATTAATACATCTAATATGTAATCATTAATATGTGTGCACCTTAATTAATACGTATACACCTTCTAAGTAATCCTTAATATGTGCATACCTATGTAGTCATTACTATGTCTACACCTTAATTAATGTGTGTAAATTATGTATACACCTATGTAATCATTACATTTTTTTATGTTGGAAGGATTGGGCCAAGGACGAGCGTCAGCGAAAGTGACCGCTCCACAGAAGACTAAGCCAAACACAAGGTCTCCAAGGCTCAGTTATGCCATTTTTCTTTATTTTAATATACATTTTGAAAAGGTTGTGTAGTGTGTAAGATGCATGTATGTGTAATGAGGAATAGAGGGAGAAGTATGTGTTTGAGAGCGTGCTGGACATGCATGTATACATTACACAACTTCTGCCAAAGATAAATTAAAGTATGTCATCATACTACAGCAAATAGGCCTATCTATAATAATGTTCATACATTTTATGCAACATCCCCGTGCTTCTTTGCATAACTAAAACTAACCAATTTTTAGAATACGCTTTTATAGTTCGTATAAAAGCTGTAGTATAGGCCTATATTTTCTAACTTCAAAACTTTAATCCGCTTATCACACTTGTTGAAAAGAAATGAAAAAAGTTTTAAAGGACTTTAATTAGAATTTGAAGAACTTTAACCACTTGCCACATTAAGTTAATGAGCTTTTAATACTTTTGCAATTTCTGCAGTTTCTTAGAGGAGTTCAAGCGATATCCAATAACTTTGTACCGAACGGCTAAAATAATACTGAAGAATATATATCGTTTTGATATACTAAAAAATCAGCCATCATAAAGAATTAATTCTGGCGGGAAAGGTATTAAAGTCCGCTTAGAGTAGAAAAGCTTGTATTAGAAATATATGTCCACCATACATATACTGTACATGGAAACTTATTCCTAACTGGTTGTCTGGCTTTCGTCATGGTTGTTTTACTGATGAGATTTACTCATCCAACAAACTCACCAGGCCGTAGACAAACCTATGAAGAAAGAAACCCATGCAGTAGTATTATATATAAGGTCATCAAAAGTTTCTGGAGGAATTTGGCATCGATCTTTTCTTCTAAACGACCGTCAATGGATTTTCTCCTCCTTTTTCGCCTCAATTTTTTTTTGTTTTCTACCTTGCCGCAGAGTTTATGTCGTACTTGATGGTCTTGTCTTTGACTATCACTCCACATCAATTTCGGCGTTCCTCAGAATTTTTTCTTGTTTCATTTCTATTTCTTCTCCATATAAATGATCTTCACTCCATCTTATCGAGTTTCGATTCCCTATAATAAGTACAACTGAACCAAATCGACCTTCTGATACAAAACTCCCCTACGACCTTCAAATTTCTATCTTTTATTTTCCAATAAAACTTTCATTTAGTGTGGCGTTCAACCATATTTAAGTGCCTGTAAAAGTATCAACAATTCATTGATGTGTTCATTTTGGGCTTCATTTAATTTTGATAATATTTATATATGACTTTTCCAAAACAGAAAATGGCAGAATGCCCGGCTTCCATCTTTAAGATTCTCTTCCTTTTTCTTCTTAATTCACTTTGCTTTCCTGACTTGTTCTCTGTTTTCAGTTTATTTCCTCGATCCAATTAATGCATGCCAATAATGGTAAAAGTATTCATTCGTTACGCCTTAATATTCAAGCGTAATAAGTTTTTGCCGTCGTCAGTTTTATCAAATTTGATTTTTATTTTCGAGCTCTACAATAAATTTTCGTTCAATTTATTTCTTAAACGTGTTTTTAATAAACTATATATATATATATATATATATATATATATATATATATATATATAGGTATATATATATATATATATGACGCGTTCGGTGGAGAAGGGCGAACGCCACAAAATTCGAAAAATGAGTTTTTTGTCGTATAATTATCCTTTAAAACCTTTCCTTTACCTATGCAAAAAATTATATGTTAGTCTGCACTCTTTCACGGTAAAATTTAGGTTTTAATGTATCTCAGAGAAATTCACTCGGCATCATTGCTTCACATTGAACACATCTATCTACTTTCTGGTCACTCGACAATGCCCTGTGATGCTCAATTTGGCCAAATTGAACAAAATATAAAAAATAATTACAGCAATATTATTTACACCAAAAAAGATTGTTACGGCCATAACTACAGCCGTTTCGCAGCGCTTCCTAGTTGTAGAAATGAAACAGGCTGATTTTCTCGATTTTGACGTCCTAAAAACGTGCATTGTCATTAATTAGGAAATCAACAACTACTAAATTTACAGATGCAAGAAAGTTAATATTTGACTTTCAACACAAAGAAGGCTACGTAATATCTACTGCATACCGCACAACCCCAGATAATAGCCATCCCGTCAGACTGCAGAAAGGGAAAAAATCCTACAGTGTCAGTTTATTTAATCTAGCCCAGCAGACACTGCAACCAAAGTATTCCCAATTGCTGCCAATAACTAAGGAAAAAATAAAAGATCTCAAAGAATTATCAGACCTAATGCCTGCAACTGCAGTGAACTATTATACAAGATTGTTAAAGGAACTGGAAGAAACCGAAACAGTTGAAGCAGGTAATACAACATTCGACGAAGAGGACCAAATAATGGATTACACCAGTTAACATCAGAAGCTATCAATAAATAATATTGTAAAATTTCTTGGCGTTTTATTATATCGACATATTACACAACAATATTTTACTCAAATATGTGTACAAATTCATACATCATTTCAATAAACCGGAAAAATACAAAGGTTTAAAGTTTACAAACTTTAACTGCATTTTGTGGCATAATTCGAAAATGTTGCGTTCGCCCCTTCTCCACCGAACGCGTCATATGTATAGGTATATATATGTATATGTGTATGTATGTATGTATGTATATATATATGTATGTATATATTGCACATTTAGATGCCTTTAGAAGTTTTCGAACGACCTGCGGTCGACCCCTTGGCAGCATCCCTCCTCATTTGCAGGATCTGGTGGAGGAGGGAATTGGTTTCCGCTCTCCTCCTGCCCTCGTAGCCAGCCACGCATGGCTGATCAGGGATTTGGCACAAGAACCTCTCCAGCTGGTTTTTTGAAATTACTCGGGTTGGTGTGCTGGAAGTTTCCAAATTCTTTGGGCAGAACACGTGTTTTTCGGGCCATATATATATATATATATATTCTTCATTAATATATTCCACGATTCCTTATGCAACCACGAATAAAAACACAGAAACAACTTTTTTGTGTACTTTTCTTTAAGGACTCTCTTAAACGTTAGTTTAATGGGATATTTCCTTGTGATGATATTTTTTATTGCACTCTGAATTGAGGAAGGACGATGAAGCGACCTTTTACGAGGGGAAAAAGACTGTTTAAATGGAAAATAAATGTCCAAAATCAATCATTAATTGTTGGCTATTCAGATCTTTAAATTTTTTAAAGGGAAAAGTTTCCTCTCACAAGCGATAAAATCCTGATTCTTTTAATGAATGTATACGTAATGCTTTCACTATGGTGAACAGTGCGCCTTAGTACACACCGCCCCATCAAATTAATTTGGCTATGGTGATGAAAGGTAGCATCGAAGAACAAAGTGTAGTAAGAGTAGGAGAACTTTTGTTTTAGTGTTTTTGGCACTACTCTTTACATATTGAGAAGCGCCTTCCTTCGGTGTGGTATATATTGCAATACACAAGATTTGAATAACACTTCGGTCCAGGTTACGTCATATCTTTCTTCAACTGCGTTCCACAATGGAGGCATTTGGACTGTAACTTTTCTCACCTCTCGATGTAGATATTACTAAAGGTCCTGTTTTATCTTCCAATGAACGATGAGTGGTTCCATTTTCCTGGAAATTGTCTCCAAAAGTCAATGATCTTAAATTACTTCCCACTTACGGAGCCTACTCTTTTAGAGTGCATTTATGCCCTTCAGAAAGGAAGGGTTTTCTATAGCCAAGGCAGTACGCATGTTGGCAGAATGCACTGTGATTCATTTCATTAGTACAGACATTGTCGGAAATAGAATCCTGACACTTAGTTTTGACATGACAAGTAAGGGCACGGTCCTTACTCTGTAATCACAGTTAATGGTTTTTTTGGTTGTTTTCCTGTACTAGTTTATTTCTTCGTGTTGAACTTTGTAGTCCGTGAGCCAGACTTCAAATTTTGGCCAATCAGTAACACTAAGGCGAACCAGATGAAACAATGCTTTTTGGAAAGCTTATAATTTGTAGTTTCCAAATATGCTTACCGAACATCTGTATCTGGTAGCGTTTTAGCGTAAATCTTCTTCAAACATAGGCACCCAATATTTCAATATTGGGCGCAAACTTAAAATGCTGATAAGACAATAAAGCTACTATTTTGAAATGCCCAGCAAGCATTTTTATCATCTACTTAGCATCCTTCACCATTGGTATGAGGGACGTTTGGTTCCCCAAAGTGATACTGATCAACCCTTCTGGTCCATGGACTATTGAAAGTGCATTAGCGACAGATTTACACGAAATTCCCAGATTTTTAGCAATCTGTCTTTTACTTTGGCCACATTTTCTGTGGGGTTTACAACACGGCTGAGTAAAGATAAACATCACAACAAACGCTTATCTTCAACGTGCCCGTGATAAGAACACGTGACAAACGTAGTTTGTACACATGTAAATTAGATTTTTTTAAACGTTCTATTATGTCGATAAGGTAGTAGGGCCAATCATTTTGATGTGTTAATAATTACATAATTTAATCTCAGTTCTAACAACCAGGGTCGTATGCCAAAAGAGACTTGCAGCTTAACGTTGAATCCGACCCAGGGCTCGCCACTTCACTTGAACGCAGAAGACGATCAGCAATCCAATTATACTATGCAAGCTCCACTGTCTCCTCACTTCGCTGATCTTGTAATAAACACTGCAATGACATGGCCCTTATTATTATTATTATATATATATATATATATATATATATATATATATATCGAACCGGCTAAAATCTGATCGACTTGACATAGAATCATCGTTATTGTGGGTCAGATTAAGTTGGGTTAGGTTAGCATAGGTTAGGTTGCGCTAAGTTAGTTTTTTAGAGTGCCGATGTTATGCCTTGCCGACGAAATGGGTCTAGGTTCTCTGGTGTGTTGGAGTGGAAGGGGAAAGATGAGTTTATACATGCGACAATGACGAATTTAGTTAAGTTTCAGTACATGGTAAAAACTCGCACTTGGGTACACATTTAAAAAGTCTTCTTCAATCATGATGCTATAAACAATTTGTATCCTTGGGTTTATTGAAAGCATTAAGACTATATATACTGTATATATACACAGGGTGTTTCAGGAGGAAAGGTCAATACTTCGGGAGGTGATAGTATCGGTCATTGTGAGAAAAAAAGTTCATATGAACATATGTCTAATTCTGAATGGTTACGGAGATAGAGCTGTTTGAATCTACAAATACAAAAACATTGTTAATGGTAATCAAGAAAGAGAAACCAATTACTGTTTCTAACATTTAATGTTTAAACATTGGCATTTTGAATGGTATCAGTTACAGAAATGACAAATTTGTTAGATTACAATACGTTTTCGAAAATTCCACCGTCACCCTCAATGCACTTTGCAACTCGTGTGCGAATATCGCGTGTTGTTCGTCGGAGTTGATCTTGATGTTCCTTTATGCGGACAGCAGCATCCAAAATGCGCACGAGCAATTCGTCTCGTGTATCCACCTTTCTTTTGTAAACTTGACTTTTCATCCACTCCCACAAACAATAATCTAACGGAGAGAGTTCTGGAGACCTTAGTAGCCATTGAATGGGACCACCGCGGGGGGAGGAAGAGCTGCGCGCGCATCAGATTCAAACCGCTCTATCTCCGTAACTATTCAGAATTAGACATGTTCATATGAACTTTTTTCTCACAATGACCGATACTATCACCTCCCGAAGTATTGACCTTTCCTCCTGAAACACCCTGTATGCAATGTATGAGAGAGAGAGAGAGAGTGAGTTACAAAGACAAGAGGAAGCCTCAAAGCTCCTCCGGTCCACTCTGAGCGGTTCCTGTTATTAAACAAGTTTATTTTTCTTTTAACTATTCTAGCAGTAGTAGAAAACTGGATAGAAGAGTATAAGGCTCTCTCTCCACCTTCCGCTCCCTCCCTGCCAGAAGCAGGTACGGAAAAAGGTTGAAGAAAATACCTTGACCCTGGAAAAGTAGCCGAGCAAATTTTACAGGAAAGCTCTATAATTACGCATGTCCACAGAGACACCTCGCAGGTGAAGTCCTGCAGAGTTATGTTGTATCGTGATGAGGTCATTCTTTTGCATTATGTAAAATCGTGTGTGTTCATGTATGATATTCCATATATATATATATATATATTGACGGGTAGGTGATTTTAATGGTGGGGCACTGGTATGGATCGAGTATGAAGGCCGTAGAGTTTAATTCGATGACAGAGCTTCAATAAAAACGAGATACATAAACAAGTTCATTTCATTTATCCAAAGCTCAGATATGTTTTTGAGATTCCAAAGTTAAATGAATACTACAGTGTCGCCATTGTCCGATTCTTGGGGCCAAACCCTGGCTTAGCTAAACAAGAAGCTCGCAGGCACTCTACTGTCTCGAGGACTGCAGTCATCACTTTCTTTACCCTGTTATGTTAGATATTGTAGCCACAAGAGGAAGAAAAGAATATCCTAAAGGAAGTTTCAATAAGCGTGCATGACTGCATTTTATAATACTCGTCTCATAACGTATATATATATATATATATATATATATATATATATATATATATATATATGACTAGAAGTACCATCCATATGGTACCCTCATGTCATACTAGAGATGTAAATACCAGGAAGTTAATACTAAAACTTTACCCTGTCGTAACCCAGTGGTCGTTGCCCGCGACTCCTAGTCAGAGGTTTCGGGTTCGTTCCAGCTCACCAACATATTTGAGAGAATAGTGAGTAAGAAAATCCAGACTCTGTGTAGACACTGGAAAGATTCAATGAGAATAAGCACGGATTCCGTTCAGGAAGATCATGCCTATCACAACTAATAGAGCACCATAACAATATCATAGACACACTTGAAAGCAGTAAAAACTACGATGTCATATACAGAGATTCTGCTTAAGTGTTCGACAGATGTGACCATGGTATAATAGCACATAAAATGAAACATATGGGAATAACAGGCAAAGTGGGAAAATAGGACTACAACTCTCTCAAAGACGTCAGCAGGTCATAAAAATCCAAGGTATACCATCATCATAATCGGAAGTACGCCCCACTCCTATTCATTATCATGCTAACAGACATAGACAATGAAGTAACCAACAACGGTATAATAACATCTTTTGCTGACGATACGAAAACCAACAGAAAAATCAGTAATGCAGAATAGGTGAAGGCCCTACAGAGGGACACAAACAGATTATACAAATGATCAGAAGAGAACAACATAAAATTTAATACCGAGAAATTTCAGGCCTTGAAATATGAAGAAGTGAGGAACTAAAACAGAGCATATTATGCCTCAGATAGACAGGAAATTCAGAGAAGTAAAAAAGCAACAGATTTAGGGTTAATAATGACCGACGATAGGAAATTTGAAACAAAAATTCTGATAGCGTAGACAAAGCAAAAAGAGTTACAGTACAACTACTGAGAACCTCTAAAAAAAAGGGGGACAAGAAAGTAGCGATTCCCCTGCTGAAAACACTGATTGTACCAAAACTTGAATACTGCTCAGCCTTGATGCCCTCCATATAAAAAGAAAGAAATTAATAAACTAGAACAAATTCGAAGAAATTTCACAGCCAAAATTGATGGCTGCGAAGAACTTAACTACTTTGTAAATTAAATCTATATTCACTGGAAAGAAGAATAATTTGCACTTGGAAAATAATAGAAAAACTGGTACCTAACCTCAAACTGAACCAAATAACCACCCAACCAACGATGGAAAATAGGAAAGGGACAAGAGAGACCTTCAACTCTAAATGAAAATAGCTTGGCTGTCAGGGGGAACAAAACTTTGCAACCAGTTTCCGAAGGAGATCACGAACATCAGTGGTGTTAAAGTAGAATTCTTCAAAAGAAGGCTAAACGCCTGACAGAGGACATTACCAAATGAGCCAGGTGTGCCTGGCTATGTGCAATGGAGATCACAAGAGAGCAACTCGCTCCCATATCAGACCAGGCCTAGAGGTGGGGGCCACCTGCTTGAACTTCGTATGAAGAAAGACCAACGCGCGGAACTATGAGGTTACAAGATATACTATATATATATATATATATATATATATATATATATTAACGTAAAGAACGACGCTTGTATAGGAGAATATTCCGCGCAAGATGAGGAGGGAGAACGAAACAAATGAAAAAATGAGATAACCACCCGGGAATCGAACCCGGGATCTTGCCTCTTTACGTTAATTATACTGCGTGTTGCAGTTAAAATATATATATATATATATATATATATATATAATATATATATATTACGTATAGAACGACGTAAGTATAGAGGAGCGTTCTGCACACGAGGAAGAGAAATAACGAACAAATGAAAAATGAGGTGCAGAACGCTCCTCTATACTTACGTCGTTTCTATACATTAATATACTGCGTGGTCATTGCAGTTAAATGTGTATATATATATATATATATATACATTTAAACTGCAAACACGCAGTATAATTAACGTAAAGAACGACGCTTGTATAGGAGAATATTCCGCGCAAGATGAGAGCGAGAGAACGAAACAAATGAAAAAATGAGGTAACCACCCGGGAATCGAACCCGGGATCTTCCGATTGCCGGTCAGATATGAACAATTACGGTGCGCGTTATAGCCTGGAAATACGGTGTATATATATATATATATATATATACCGTATTTCCCCGCGTATAACGCGCACCGTAATTGTTCAGTTTATAGTGCAAAAAATGTGCCAGGAGACGATATACAGCCAAAATATAATACGACCATCCCTCCCCTACCAAAAATGTGTACCATCGCCGTATAACACGCAGCGTGATTTTTGGAGTATTTTGGAGGAAAAAAAAGGTGCGCGTTATACGCCGGGAAATACGGTATATACATGTATATGTGTATATATATATATTAGGAATGTACCGAATATTCGGTATTCGCCCAAATAATTCTTATATGTTTTTACCCGACTGCCGAATATTTGATAATTAGAGTAAATAACATGATGCAAGAAATGGAACTTAAAATGTATTTTTTTATTTCGAAGAATAACTACAAACAAATCCAACTTGGTATAATGATACTAATAAGCAATAACCTTACAAAAAATGAAGAGGCAGTAATAATAATTCCCTCCAAAACAAAATCTAATAATTGAAATTTAAGGCAAATAGATTATCGTGAAAAAAATTAGTCGTTCAATAGCATCAGGAGATAAACGATTACGTACGTCGGTAATTACATTTTTCGCAGAATTGAACAACCGTTCACTTCGTACGCTTGTGGGTGACGTGGTGAAATATTTGCGAGTAAGTAGTAATAGTTTCGGGAATCTTTCGCCATTATGGCGCCACCAACCTAGAGGGTTCGTGTCATGACTGACTCATGGCTCCTTTGAATAGATGTCTAATTCTTTCGTTACGCAAAAATACCACGAGACCTGTTGCACCGGGGACATCATGGAAAGACAAGAAGAATCAGAAGAAAAGTCATTCATTAATTTTTCACATGGGCTAGAAAGCTTTACAACACGCTGAATTAGAGTCCACTGATGGTTACTGAGAGTTGGTATGTCAAAGTCCGAGGCGCAAGGAACACCTGTAGATTTTTGTTGAAGAAGTCTTTGTAGCATTTAGAATGTAGAGTTCTATCTATAGAAGTCTATACGTCTCTTATAAGTTTGTTTTCGGGTAAATTATGTTGCATCTGGATTTCCTTAAGTCTCTCACAGGCTAGAGATGAATGAGTAAAATGCGAACAGATTCGGGCGCGCAATTGCGCATATATCTGAAATTGACTTCTGGATAAGAAGGGCTTCATTAACTGCAAGTGCTGAAGTATGATTCGTACAAACAACAGAAGTCATTTTGAGAACGCCAACAGCTTCAGTAATATTACTCCCATTGTCATGTCCAATTGTATGCACACGTTCGCTCTCTATTGACCATTCTTGCAATATAAAAGTTAATGCAATTGTAATGTTTTCTTTGAGTATGGGAACCTGGTAGATTTTTGGTGGCAAAAACATACTGATTTTGCTCACATTTACTATTAATTCTATGTGCTTTCACCGTGCTTTCAATGTGCTTTCAAACTGATAAAAGTTTCAATTTTTTACATTGACGTCTAATAACCCAAATAAAACTAATATTCGATGTTCGGCCGAATAGTTTGGCACCGAATATTCGATATTCGGTGAATTCTAATATTTGGTACATCTCTAATATACAGGGTGTTCGGAAAGTCACTGTGCACTTATATTTATTTAATAGCATACAATAGTATAACATTGCATATATGATAGAGGTTATGGATGGGACCATCAGAACTTATAAAAGGTGTTGAAAGTGATGTCCTTTAACAGCAATACAGGCCTGGACCCGTCTTATTTTTTGAAACACCTTTGTCAGTTCTTCTTTTGAAATGGACCTTATGTACGCAGTTATTGCAGTTTTCAGGTTATCAAGCGTGAGTGGACGATCTCGATTATATAAGTGCACAGTGACTTTCCGAACACCCTGTATTATATATATATATATATGTATATATATATATATATATATATACACACCTTGGTTAACCTTTATTTTGCTTCCGTCCGAATTGTTCATCTTGACGAAGGTCAAGCTTGTTGCTCCACATTAAACCTACAGCTAAACGTGGAATCCGGACCACGACCCAACACGGGTGGTCAGAAATTATCAAGTTCTCGCCCAGACTCGATCTCACGACCTCCCGATCAGCAGCCCAGCGTCTTAACCACTTGGCTACGCAGGGTACCCCTTTATCTATCAACCAATTTTTTTTTATTGTGTGGAAGGATGAAGAGCTGCTGGTTAACTGCCCGCCGCCTGCCGTTTCTAAACGTAATATGTATTTATTGTAACATAATGATACACTATAATATTTTGAATTACGACGACTCAAAAGGACATTCAGGATCGCAAATGTATTTGTATTCAAAGTCATGAATTTCATCAATAAATCCCTTTGAAGTCTGTTAGAAACCAGATTAGTAATAACATCAGTTTACAATTTTTAAATTTTTAAAGATATTAAATTGATGTTTTAAAGTAATATGTTTTGATGAGAGAAGTATTTTGTTGAAATAGGTACAGCACTTTATGAAAGAAATACTTTGATTAAGCAGGCATACTCTGCTGAGAGGAGTAATCCAGTGAGAAACCTATGTTGACAAATGGTGAATTTTGATATATGTATACTTTGATGAAAGAAGTATTTAGTGAGAGACTTTATATGCTTCAGGACAAAGTTTGATGGATCATTTTGAGGAAAAATGCCATGTAACAAATACGTCGATAAAAGAAATATGCAATTTGAAAAAAAAGAGACGCATATTTGCACCATTTAGGCCGGCCGCACTCCCAATCGTCTCGCGTCTCACGATTCTGGGGAATCGCGTCGTGGTCGCTGCAGTGTGTGGGGCTCCAGTTGGGTCGTCACAACCCAAGTCATCAGTCGAAAGACGATCCTGTGTGCGGCCGGCCTCTTAGTCGGGAGTTTGAATCTCTCTAGCAAAGCACACTTCCAGTTTTTGTTGCATCGGATGAAGGGTATATTTAAACTTAAATTTGGACTTTATTTTATTCATTTGAAGGAGCTATTGAAGAATAGGGACCCCAGCCTTCTTTAGTTAGGCTTATAAGGCTAACTAACGAAAATATCACGACCTAACCTAACCAATCGTTAGGTTAACTGTACGCCCTTGACGATTGGTTAGGTTAGGTCATGATATTTTCGTTAGTTAGCCTTATAAAGCTAACTAAAAGGCCGGGTCCCTATTCTTCAATAGCTCCCATTTGAAAGCTGTGCAACATAATGGTTAGTGTTGTTATTTAATCTTATTAGTAATTAAAAAATATAAAATTAAATATGTGGTGGTTTAATTTTTAACTTTTAAACGGTAACATATTTAAATTGGATTTACTCATTTCATTAGTTTCTATTTACTGATGTATATTGGTGTGCAAAAGAGATTTCCATCAATATTTGAATATGTTTGCAAGCTTTAAATAAAAACTTAAATTAAAAATACAATTATTTACCAAAACTCTCCTATTTCCTCTTTAGTTCTAAAAATTTTACAATTATTAATATTTATTAAAGGAAAGGATGGCACCAAATTTGGCCCTTCGCCAAAATGGAGTAACGCAAGCTAAAATTTAAAAAAAAATATATATAATAAATTTTAATAAATTCTCAAGTTTTAATGGAACTTTTTCTTAACCCTTTAACTGGTATGGTGGTATGGACCCGCACCATACCACTTATGTAACTAAACCGCACCATACCAGTTAAGGGTTAATTGCTTCACGCCCCCCCCCCCTTCTTCACCCCCGCCCGAAAAAAACTTATTTAATTTAAACAAAATCTTCTTTTGGATTTTAAACTAACAATTATCAAGTCCAATTTTGTTAAAACAGAACTAAATAAACGATGTTATTTCATATTACTTCGAATTGGGCTCGACTTCATGTGGGAAATTTTAAAATTATTAATTACAAGTAAATATAATAGTGTATTTGTTTAATTTAAACTAAATTTATTTTGACGCAAAATCATTTATTTAGTTTTGTTTTAATAAACTGGGACCTCATAATTTTGAGCACAGGGGGATCTTTTCCAAATGGACGACCCCACGAGATTTAGCTGAAAATTTGTATACTAATAAATTTTTATATTCTAATAACGAAAATGACATTATTTTCCTGGAGAAATATGCGCAACATATGAAAAAAATTGCATTTAGATGCGCACTAGTTTGCATGGCGCATGACCGTTATCTAAATTATGTAGTGTTATGTAGTAGTGGGTTTTACAAAATAAAACGCAGATAATATCCTTTATTTATTAAAATTTGCAATATTTAATAATATTTTAAGAAATAAATCTTCATTTGCATACCTTTTTCTCCATACGAACTCGCATAAACAGTAATTTTTGTTGTTGTTATTAATGTTTTTTGTTGCCTGCTTAGACCAAGTTTAGTCTGAATATTATTGTTGCAGTGTGAGCATATGATAATGCAGTGCTGTGATCTATCTATTTGCGAGTTGGCCCCGGTCAATTGAATGCCCGGTTAGGTCAATTGAATACCTGGTTAGGTCAATTGAATGCCCGGTTAGGTCAACTGTACGCCCTTGACGGTTGGTTAGGTTAAGTTAAGATATTTTCGTTAGTTTTAATGAAAATATCACTACTTAACCTAACCAATCGTCAAGGGCGTACAGTTGACCTAACCGGGCATTCAATTAACCGGGGACCACACAGCAACCTCGTATCCGGGCGTCATGAGCGGTGTAAACTAGATAACGGTCATGCGCCATGCAAACTTGTGTGCATACAAATGCAATCTTTTTCGTATGTTGCGCATATTTCTCCAGAAAAATAGTCATTTTCGTTATTAGAATATAAAAATTTATGAGTATACAAATTTTCAGCTAAATCCCGTGGGGTCGTCCATTTGGAAAAGATCCGAGCACAGTTCTTTGTTAGGGTTTAAAAACTTCCTAAAATTTTAGTTTAAATTAAAAAAGTTTTTAAATTCATAAAGATTAAGTCATAGGGCAAATGTACAGAGTGGCCGCAAAGTCCCTTTGCAACGAAATAACAGCATATCTGTATATTACCCTTGTTTTTTATGGAAAGGGACTTTGTGGCCACCCTATACTAGCTAACAGTAATTGATATATTGGCAGTTCAGTTAACTAAAAATTATACTTCAGAATAATGAATCACCTGAACCCCCAGCCTTCTTTAGTTAGGCCTGTACGCCCTGTACGACCTGTACGCCCTCGACGATTGGTTAGGTTAGGCGTGATATTTTCGTTAGTTAGCCTTATAAAGCTAACTAAAGAAGGCTGGGGACCCTGATCTTCAGGTGATCCGAAATAATTCAATTATCGCATTCTGTAATAATTTCATTTAGCATTCAGATAAATTTCAATTATAAAGAAAAGAAAGAGTTAAAATTCTTCGTTTGGTATAAAATAAAATTTTAAAAATTATTATTTTTTATGAAGAATAAAGTTTTCGTTACCAAAATAACTCTTGCCTCGTTATCATATTTGTAAAAATAATGTTTTCATCAAATTTTCAATTTCGTTTAACATAAACATTACCTTTTTTCACGACACATTTTTGCTTTCATAACCTGAGACACTGCCATTAAGAAAGAGGAACTCGCGCGTACATGTACACACACACACACACGCATGTGCGCAACGCATAAGCGAGGTACTGACTTTTTAAAATCTATTTATCTGAAAAACTTATTAACGAAACCTAATTTAACCAAACCTAATCTCAGTGCCATTGACCCGAGAAGGTTTTCATGTGTTTCAGACGCATTTGAGGGTTCAAACGGTTATTTCTGTTAAGTCATTAGATAGTAAGGTACTTGTTAACCTAGCCTAACCTAACCTGACCTAACCTAACATAGCGTAATCTAACCTAATCAGGACCAACATATATATTTCCGAAAATAAAATTGTTTCTAATTTTTTTATATAAATTTTTGAATGTTCCGAAGCACCAAAAATATTACCTCAAAAATAATTTACCCAACTATAGCGGTGAATTACCACACACTCGACCTCACTTATGCCCATTTGCCTCCGCGTACACACAAACACACACACACACACACACACACACACATAGATATATACTAGGTGAGGTATCCGGCGTTGCCCGGGTTAATTGAATGCTAGGTTAGGTCAACTGAATGCCCCCCAAAAAACCCTCACCCCCCTTTATGCAACTTGGGGGCTAACCCCCTCCCCCATTATCCCCACCCCTCCCCCATTATCCCCACCCCTCCCCCATTATCCCTACCCCTCCCCATTACCCCACCCCTCCACATCTTTGATATCTCTCATTTAAGCAGTCACGAGCAGGGACGAGAAAAAACAATATACTTTCCGTGAGAACATAGAAGTGATTTTAAAAGGTTTTAAAAATTAGCCTACTTGAAACATCTCTAATATCTTAGATTAGAACATACGATGAAAATGTCCACCAATCCACCACGTTCTCGGATGTACAGGCGGCCATGGTGACATATGTTTAGCTCACACGCTTGTTCTTAAGCGTATTTAAGTCCTCATATTCTTTACGTATATCATTATTCCTTTGGGAAGAAATCGGGCGGTGGTAAGCCCGGGATTGAGGAGATCAAAAACCTTTAGTTATGAGATGGTAGCCAGAAAATTCACTCGGCACGGATTTTGCTGGAACAACACTTCCTTCTCTTCAATTCCAGTTAAACTTAATATTTTTGTATCAGGTTTTCACATCGTTCAGCGTTTATTGTTTCAGTAAAGCTAAAAAAAAAATTTATCTTTCCTTGTGGATTCCACATCGTACATTGATGTTTTTGTTATTCGATCAGGGCGTTTCCCAGATTTTTTTATCACGACCTTCTTGTGATTATTTGCTAAGATGAGAAAAGCATTAAAATTTGGTAAATGTCTTGTATTCTCTGGAAAAACGGTTATGTGCGTAGCATTCAATAAGTTATGAATCTTGTAATCTATAGACATGCGTAACTATTGGAACAATAAACTGTATGTATATATATAGGTTGAACGTGAGCGGAAGAAGAATTGTCAATGTTATATGAACACTGACTTTAAAATTAATTAAAAATGTATATGTTACAGGGAATCTTTGTAACTAGGGATTTCATGAAATCCCTAAAATATTCAGGGATTTCATGTAAGGTTAAGTCGTGATATTTTCGTTAAACCAACGGGAAAAATATTGAATGCCCGGTTAGAGCAACTGTACGCCCTTGACGATTGGTTAGGTTAAGCTGTGATATTTTCGTTAAAACTAACTATAATATCACGACTTAACCTTACATGAAATCCCTGAACATTTTAGGGATTTCATGAAATCCCTAGTTACAACAGATTCCCTGTAACACACACACACACACACACACACACACACAGCAGTCACTTCATGATTCGCGTAGGACGGCTGTGGGACACCTAAACTCTGATCTTTCTGCTATATCTGACTGGGGCAGAGAAAACCTTGTGGTTTTCAATGCTTCAAAAACTCAGTTCCTCCATCTGTCTACTCGTCACAATCTTCTACGCAACTTGGCGTTTCCTTTTCTCGTGATCTTTCCTCGAAAGATCACTTTACTCTTTCTAAAACAGCTTCTAAGAGGTTAGATGTGCTGTACCGCCTCCATTGGTTTCTTCACTCCCACTCATTTGCTGTCTCTTTACAGGGGTCTTGTTCGCCTCTGTATGGAGTATGCTTCTCATGTGTGGGGTGGCTCAACCCACACAGCCGTACTTGACCGAGTGGAATCAAAGGCTTTTCGTCTCATCAATTTCCCGCCTCTTACTGAGCGTCTTCAATCTCTCTCTCTCTTCGCCGCAATGTTGTCTCACTTTCTCTTTACTATCGCTATTATAACGGACATTGCTCTTCTGAACTCTTTAACTACATGCTTCCTCCTTTAAGGAGAGCACTCAGTACCAGACTTTCTACACTTTCTCATTCCTTTTCTGTCCAACTATCTAATGCAAGGGTTAATCGGTATTTTCAGTCTTTCATCTACTCAACCGGTCAACTCTGGAACAATCTTCTTTAATCCATCTTTCCTCCTATCTATGACCTCCCATCTTTCAAACGCAGAGTGTGTAGGCATCTCGAAAACCCCAAACCTTGATTTCGGCTCTCTTCTTCTTCTTTTATGGGAGGGGCGCTTTCTGCGGGCATTTGCCCTTGGCCCCCCTCCTTCCTGCATAATACATATATATATATATATATATATATATAACTGCAAACACGCAGTATAATTAACGTAAAGAACGACGCTTGTATCGGAGATATTCCGCGCAAGATGAGAGAGAGAGAACGAAACAAATGAAAAAATGAGGTAACCACCCGGGAATCGAACCCGGGATCTTCTGATTGCCGGTCAGATATGATAACCACTACACCATGGGCCTCACTCATTCAAATGCCGTAATTCTTCTACATACGTGCAGAAACCAATGCCCCAAGGGGCACCTCCCGCATGCCGTAAACATTATATACATTTAACTGCAACACGCAGTATAATTAACGTAAAGAACGACGCTTGTATAGGAGATACAAGTGTTACCTCATTTTTTCATTTGTTTCGTTCTCTCTCTCTCTCTCTCATCTTGCGCGGAATATCTCCTATACAAGCGTCGTTCTTTACGTTAATTATACTGCGTGTTTGCAGTTAAATGTATATAATGTTACGGCATCTGACCGCAATCGGAAGATCCCGGGTTCGATTCCCGGGTGGTTACCTCATTTTTTCATTTGTTTCGTTCTCTCTCTCTCATCTTGCGCGAATATCTCCTATACAAGCGTCGTTCTTTACGTTAATATATATATATTATATATATATATATATATAGGGTGAACCAAATGTAGGTGGACAGTAAATGATAACGTTTATTTTGAGAATACATATTTAATTTTTTTGTATACTAAATACAAAATAAATTTAAATAAATTTAGTTATAATATTTAATATAATATAACACAAACACCATAGTTATAATGAACACCATAGTTATAATATAATATAACACAACCGTATTCAACCTACTGTCCACCTACTTTTGGTTCACCGTGTATATATATATATATATATACAGTATATAACCTAAATTTACAAAGTCCATTATTCATGTTGATGTAACAGCAAAAGTACTTAACAAAATGCTTTCCTGTAAACTGTGCTTCGATTTCGTCGAAGATTGTAAAAAAAAAAAAAAAAAAAAAAATTGTCCTGATGCTTTTCTGAATTTGTCGTGACAGAAGCGAATTTTAACCTTGAAAAAATTGAATTTTAGATTAATATTAAATGCAATTGATTTCTAGTTCATGAAACAGCTTTTTGACACGTGATTGACATATTAACCTCGTTCCATTGTTATCTCTTGAAATATTAAAGATTCTCTGCCATTGTTTAATCAAGGTTGACACTACTAGTTTGTGACAATAGACGTATGAAATCAATGTTCATTTACATTTATTTGATACTCTTGGATATACTTGGATGTGTGTGTGTGTGTGTGTGTGTGTGTGTGGTGTCTGTTGGTGGGTGGGTGTATTGATTGTGAAAACTTACAGGTATAACAATAATAACTAGAGGGGTTTTTTGTTGTAATAAACTTTAGTTTTGATTATTTACACTCATTTTGTTTAGAAAATAGTAAAAGTTTTAAAATTAATTAAACGCTGCATGATCTACTTCTTTTTATTAATTACCAGCTGAGAATTGCAACTAATCAATCGAACCAGCTGACTGTTACGTCACCAGAGTGAAATTCACCATTCATTAGGAAGTAAAAATAAAAATGAATTGAAAACAAATATTCCTTCGTCAATCTTGCTTCAGTGCGGATATTTCCGGGTTTAAATTTAAATGTTTGAACGGAACACCTCACAATTTTTTTTATATTCCTTTTTGAAGTTAAATATTTAGTTTGTACAATTTAGTACAAGGAATTCCCGTAGATCCATGTGCGTTTTTTCTCTTAAGTACACGTGAAAGCGTGTTCATTGTATACATGAAAGGGTTACAAGGAAGATTTCTGTTCATGCGAGGTATGTTGTTTTAGAGAGAGAGAGAGAGAGAGAGAGGCTCAAAAATGTACTCACTTTTGTATGAAAATAATTAAAATAGTGGGTCCACTTTTTCGGGCCAGTCTTCTATTTATATATTGAGCAATCAATCTCTTTAACTACGCAAATTAATTTTTATTTCATAAATCATTATTCTACACTTGAAATATGAAATATATTAATTTTCCTCACGAGTGAAAAACCAAATTATTTTTCCACACACGAAGCGAGAACAAAAATTAGCAGATGCCTTTTAAGACAAAATTAATTTTAAACCTTATAAGCATATTATCATATTGGAAATATATATAATTTATGTTAAATAGAAATTAACAAAGCATAAAAAATTCGACTCCAATTTGTAAATAAAGTTTTAGATGTAAAAAAATTATAAGCATTATAAGCAAAACTTTAATTATTTAATATATTAAGGAGAGTACGCAGTACCAGATTTTCTACACTTTCTCATTCCTGTTCTGTCCAATTATATCACCGTGTAACAAAAAAAAAAATTTTTCTTTGTTTCTGGGCAATAACCTTTATTTTCTGATTCATTATGCTTCAAATCACTGGAAAAAAGCTGTCAGTGATTTTAAACTTCGGGTTTGTTGTCAGTACATCGATTTTGTTGAAATAAGAATATTATTATTTTTTAACCCTATATGGACATCTGCGACAGATCTGTAAACGCTTCAAAATTTACTATATATTTACCGAAACAAGTACATTTTAACTTAAATGACGATATCGTCAAATTTGTAACGGTTCAAGGAGTTTATATCACGAATTGGCAACTCCTACTGCAGAAAACCGAGCTTTAATGAAAAAAATAAGTTAGTGCGTCAGTAAAAGTAAAAGTGTATGGTTACGCAGTTCGTTTTTTATTTTTTATCACTTTATTTGATTAAAGGTAAGTTGAATAATTTTTTATTGCTCAATATATGTTGTTAGAGTGGCTGAAGTAATATAAAACAATTCTGATAAACTGAGCACTAGAATATTTTATTGAAACGTAACAATATTGATGGCTCTGACATCCATGCCTTCTTTGCCACGTGTATAAGGTTGTCCAATTTGTATTATATATATTACATTATATATATATTATATATATTATTATATATATTATATATATATATTATTTATATATATATTATTATATATTATATATTACATTAAAAATCACATTTATGTTCAAAGTACTCTAAATGAATGTTTAATATAGGTAAAAAAAATTTTAAGACAAAAATAAGAATTATGTCCATATAGGGTTAAATTAATCCATTATTTTTACTTTTTCAGACGTGTGACGTGTGACGAAGTTACTGTTATGGCTGCTCGTGGTTGCAAATACCCAGCGGATTCCTTCTGCTACGTGTGCGGCGAGTTCTTCGCAAAGACGGCTAAAAAACACTGCTTGGACAGTTGCACCCGTGCAAAGGAAGCCTATCATGCCTACTTCGGAATGCCAGTCGGTGACCAAGACAAACGCTGGGCACCACATGTCATCTGTGACTACTGCCGCCGCACTCTTGAAGGTTGGTTTAGAGGAGAGAAGAGGGCAATGCGTTTCGCTATCCCCCGTGTCTGGCGTGAGCCCTCAGACCATCTCACGGACTGCTATTTCTGTATGGTGGACCCAACAAAACGAAGAAAGGGGAAGAATGCGCCTCCCATTGAGTACCCTGACATTCCGTCATCTATTGCACCTGTTCCCCATAACGCGACGGACCTACCTGTGCCACAGCCTCCCTTGAGAGATCAATCTTGTCCAGCAGAAGAAGCAAGCTATGATGATTCCGAGGAGGAGCAAGGTGCGTCATCTGCTGCGCGCCGTCGACGCCGGGTGGCCGGTGAAAGGTGCCCCTACTACCCCAACCAAGAGGACATCAACGACCTCATCAGGGAAATGGCCTTGACAAAGTCCAACGCCGAGCTGCTCATTTCCAGACTGAAGCAGTGGGACTTACTGGACGACAGCGTTCGAATTACTTCCCAGAGGAAGCGGCATCGCGGCTTTTCAGTGTTCTTCACTCTTAGAGATGGGTTGTGCTACTGCCATGACATCAGAGGACTCTTCGACGCTGTGGGCATTCCCTGCAACACCTCTGACTGGCGGCTCTTCATCGACAGTTCATCTAAAAGCCTCAAGGCTGTTTTACTGCACAACACAAATCAGTGGCCCTCGATTCCTCTGGCTCATTCAGTGCACATGAAAGAAGAGTACCAGAACGTCAAAATCCTGCTGAGTGCACTGAAGTACGACCAATTCAGCTGGGAGGTCATTGACGATTTCAAGATGGTGGCCTTCTTGATGGGGCTTCAGGGAGGCTTCACCGAGTTCCCTTGCTATCTGTGCCTCTGGGATAGCCGAAATACAGCCCTTCACTACGAGAAGAGGAACTGGCCCCTCAGGACCGGCTATGAGGTTGGGGCCCATAACGTGAAGCAAGAGCCGCTGGTGGAGCCAACGAAAGTGCTGATGCCACCCCTGCACATCAAATTGGGCATCATTAAGCAGTTTGTTAAACAGCTGGATCCAGAGGGTGAGGCCTTGAAGCACATCCAGGAGCTGTTCCCGAAGTTGTCGGAGGCGAAGATCAAAGCAGGAGTATTTGTGGGCCCTCAGGTGAAGCGACTTATTGACTCCGACAGCTTTCCTGAGAAGCTGTCTGAGGTTGAGCGGGCAGCTTGGACAAGCTTCGTTTCTCTAGTCAAAGGTTTCCTCGGAAACCACAAGGCAGAGAACTACAGGGGAATCGTTGACGAACTTGTGGACACGTACCGGAGCATGGGCTGCCGGATGTCGCTGAAACTGCACGTACTACACGCCCACCTTGATGAGTTCAAAGAAAACATGGGAGACTACTCAGAAGAACAAGGTGAAAGATTTCACCAGGATGTCAGCTCTTTCGAGGAACGCTACGAGGGACAGTACAATGAAAGTATGATGGGGGACTATATCTGGAACCTTTTGCGTGAGAGTGAACTGAAATACAATCGCCAATCTCGTAGAGAAACTTCTTTTTGATTAAACTATAACGCTAGAATTTTTGTATCAATTCTGTATCAATTCTCCGTAGCAATACTCTTTATCAACGCTCTGCATCACTGCACTGTATCACTGTCTGTGTATTAACATATTATAATACATAATTATTCCCTACTCGTTTCCTTCTTTTTATTTTCATTTCTAAAGACGGGGCCTGGAGAACTTCATTTTTCATCATTGATTTATCATAATAATCGTGTTAACATCAATTAAAATTATACTTAACAGGATTCATTTGATTTAAAAGCAGATAGTATGAAAAACCCTTAAATTAATAAGCAAAAATGGCAAAAAATCAATAAATCGATCTCATGAACTCAGAACCGAAGTCTGAACTTGGTGACTGCTCATTTTTACTTATTTATGCCCTAAAAAATCAGAAAATAATAGTTTTAACTCATGGACAAATTTTGTGTTACACGGTGAATTATCTAATGCGAGGATTAATCGGTATTTTCAGTCTTTCATCCACTCAACCGGTCAACACTGGAACAATCTTCCTCACTCCATCTTTCCTCCTGTCTATGACCTTCCATCTTTCAAACGCAGAGTGTCTACGCATCTCGAAAACCCTGGACCTTGATTTTGGCTCTTCTTCTTCTATGCTTTTGCGGGCATTTGCCCTTGGCCCCTCATTCCTGTATAAAAATAAATAAATTATATATATATATATATGATGCATCATTCATTCATTTCATGTGTTTAATTGTGAAATTCATTATATATATATATATATACAGGGTGTCTCATAAATCCACTCTCATAGGAAAATTTATTTTAAATTAAATTTCCAAAAGTAATACATTAGAACTAAAACAAACGTTCAAATTGATGTCTTGTTTTGGGACCTTTTTCTCGTTAACACGCAATAATTAATATGGAAGTGAGTTACACTTGTGAGGATAAGGCCGAGGTCTTTTTCTCAGGAGTGTACAGTAACTTACTTCCATATTAGCCATTGTGTTATTCTACCCGCAACAAAAAAAATGTCCTAAAAAAGACATCAATTTGAACCTTGGTTTTAGTTTTAATGTATTGCTTTTGTAAATTTAATTTAAAATAATTTTTCCTATGAGATCGGACTTATGGACACCCTGTATATACGCGCTGTCTTTATGTTTTATGAGAATAATTTGGAGTAGGGATGTGGCGACCTCATCTTCCGCCGAAAGGCGCAGCTAGCTTCGTATCTCCCGGGATACTGGAAAGGATGATTAGGTTGGGGACCCATCCTTCCTTCCTTCCTCCACACAAAGGGCAACAACAGCCTCGGATCAGGGTTGTTTTCTGCCTTTTTGCACCCGAAGCCTTTTGGAAAAATAATTTTATTTTTACAATGTAATTTTAAAATTTATTATTGATATTATTTAAAAGTATTTAATTTTAAAATTTATTACAGATATTTTTTAAAAGTAATTAATTTTAAAATTTATTGTTGATATTATTTAAAAGTATTTAATTTTAAAATTTATTGTTGATATTTTTTAAAGTATTTAATTTTAAAATTTATTATTGATATTATTTAAAAAGTTCAATTTCGAGAATTATCTGGTTATCAAAATCAATGTGGGGGCAAAACATTTCCTTATAGTTAAAAACCACTATTCTTCTTTACAAATAGTCCTAATGAGGAACCCGCCCCCGATCTCGGGGTTTCAAACGTCCGGTTTTTTATCCTTTTGGTTTTTGAAACTTTTTTTGTGGCTTTTAAATTTTATAAATATATAGAATTATTATTTAATGGGGGTCTTTTAACCTCTTTCGCAACATCTAAGGAAATCATATGATGGAGGGGATCTACCGCGGGTCACTACATAATCTGAACGCAGAGGACGGTCCCCCGATCCAATTACAACCGAGACCTAATGTCGCTCAACTTTCCTGGTCGATATCGGCCAACGACGTATCTCTCTCTCTCTCTCTCTCTCTCTCTCTCTCTCTCTCTCTCTCTCTCTCTCTCTCTCTCTTTACAGAAACTGTAATATTAGAATTATTTTATTTTATAAATAAAATTATAAATGTACGTAAATAAAAAATAAATACCTTCACACTAACTTAATGACGTCACAATCATTTCAATTCATTATATCATATTTTCAATTTCAAATCATTATCATAATTTCAACTACTGGTTCATTTATATACATATTTGAAGTAAATTACTAATTTTTATTTATGATTTATATATTATTAATAATAATAATAATATATATCTTTATTTAAGAGCCCAGTAAAGCCTAAAAATTAAAGGCCAAATTAAGTAAAAAATAAATAAATAATTATATACACACATATACTATATATATATTATATTATATATATATATATATATATATATAAATAAAATGCGTTATGATTAGGGCAGTCAAAAGTTGACCGAAAAAATTAAGAAAGTTGACCTTACGAATTGAAAAAATTGACTTATAAAGTTGCCTTTACTTTCAATAATAAAAACGATACTTTAATTACTTATTCTTGCTCTTCTACATCAGTTGACCGATTGTGGTAAATTATGAAGTATTTGCCGACATTTTCTGGCAAAAAATTGCGATCCTTACTTAATAATTTATTAAGCATGGAGAAAGATCTCTCTACAGCGACAGTTGTTGGTTGACATTGCAAAAGCTGACCATAAACTGTTGGTGAGATTTCAGGTCTACTGAGGTTAATTATTTCACAAATACCATTTGTCTTGAGTCTTGTTTCAATGTATTGTTTGACTGAACACACATCTGCGCCAAGGTTGATAGAAGAATGGTTTCATATGCCTCTCTAATGGTGCAATCAGATGCTTCCATCCTAGTCACTAAGCTAGCAATCAAACTATAATTCATTTTGATTGACATTAGTTGCTTTGGCAGTTTTTCATTAGCAACACTCTCTTTAGCCTTCTGAACAATGATTCCTTCATCTTCAAATTTTCCACAATTGTCTTCACATTTGGAAAATTGTCTGCATAATAAAAAGCAGCGTTCAGCAAGCTTGCCCAACGTGTTACAATCGGTTCTGGAGGAGTTCCTATTTCAGCAAAAACCAGAACGGATATAACTGAATAAGACAAATACGAGCAGCGAAGTTGCCAGTTAACCAAAAAGATGCCAATTTTTAGTTATTTTAATTATTTATTCCAAAAAATTGACTTTATTTACCTCATTGCTATTTTTTGACCTAACAGGTAAAAGTTGACTTTTGGTTGACCTATTAACTTTGGTAATATACCCCCTACAGGTGTTTTTATTGCATTTTCAGTCGTTTCAGCGAAAAGTGCCCCATAGGAAACAATTTGACTTTATTGACTTTTGACCGCCCTAGACTTATGATGCTTTATGAGGGTTTGAACGATAGTTCTGGATCGAACTGCGGTCGATCCTTCTGCAGCATCCTGCCTTATTTGCGGGATTTGGTGGAGGGAATTGCTTTCCGATCTGATCTCCTCCTGTCCTCGTAGCCACCCACGCAAGACTGGTCAGGGACTTTGCACACGAACCAGTCTAGTTGGTTCTTGAAATTATTCAGGTTGGTGTACTGGAGGTTCCTCAGTTCTTTGGTCAAGACAAAAAAGTTTTGGGTCTCGTATTCCGAGGGTATTTTCCATCCTCGTTTTCATGGCCCCATGTCCCACAGCAGCTGAGACAGTAAAAAATGTGCCTCTTCTCTCATTTTAGTTTGTTTCTGTTTCGTTTCTAAGGTTAGGGACAAAACTCTCGAGTATTTTCCATATGTATATTATGTGTACCGCTCGTGTCTTCTTTGCAGAGAGTAGCGTTTCAGGATTGTAGTCGAGATCAGTAGTTTCTTCATCTTTCGTTTCCTCTATCGTAGACCTAAAAGTCCTTTGTATGGCTTCGGTGTTTGCAATATCTCGTTTACTGTATGAGCTTGTGAGTACTGAGCAATACTCAATTATTGGTAGGATTGGACTCTTCCATAATTTTCGCGTGATGTTTGCTTTTCTGCTGTGGAAGTTCTTTCAGATAATTCCCATTTTTTTGTAGCTGTTGTAATTTTAATGTGATATAGTGCTTTCTGAGGACCTTTTCCAGTTTGTGTACCGTTTTTCATATAATTTATTTTTGATTGGTCATACAACCGCCGTCGATTATAACAACTTTTTAAGAGGTAAGTTCTTGATAACCTAACCTAACGTAACCTAACCTAACCTAACCTTCTGTTTTACTCTATGCTGTGCCTAACAGAAGCAAAGAAACACTAGAAAGTTGCATAAAAGCCAAACATTGTAGAAAACGGTACATAAACTGGAAAACGTCCCTTTCTGAATTCTGCATCCTACGACATTATTATTCAAAGATCCCTGACTTGTGGGTTTGGTGTTATCTGTTTGGCTTGCGGAGTTTTGTACCTTTATTCTGTAGCACCTTGTTACTGCCATATCTTAGAAGTTGGATTTTTTCTTCTGTAAACTTCATATTGTTGTTATCTGCCCTTTTGAATAATGTTTCAATTTAATTTTGTAATTTTTTGGTCACCTTCGTTCGATATCTCCTCGCACATCTTTGTGTCATCTGCGAAACATGATACAATTCTGTCATTAAAATCTGCATCTATGTTAGCAATTATCATTATGAACAGCAAGGGAGCTAATACTGTACCTTGTGTGACAGCGCTCATATATATATATATATTATATATATATATATATATATACTGTATATATATATATATATATATTTTTTTTTTTTTTAACTGCAAACAACACACAGTATAATTAGTGTAAAGAACGACGCTTGTGTAGAAGAGTGTTCCGCACAAGATGAGGATGGAGAACGAGCAAATGAAAAATGAGGTACCTCCCAGGAATCGAACCCGGGATCATCCAATTGCCGGTCGGATATGTTAACTACTACACCAAGGACCCCCGATTAGTCAGTACTCGTAATTCTCCTACATACGGTTCGATTCCTGGGAGGTACCTCATTTTCATTTGCTCGTTCTCCCTCCTCATCTTGTGCGGAACACTCTTCTACACAAGCGTCGTTCTTTACATTAATTATACTGTGTGTTGTTTGCAGTTAAACTGTATATATGTACAGCATGCGAAGGTGCCCCCTCATGGCATTTGATTCCGCTCGTATGTGGGAGAATTACGAGTACTGACTAATTGGGGACCTTGTGTGACAGCGCTCATAATATATATATATATATATATATATATATATATATCTATATATATACTGTATATATATATATATATTTTTTTTTTTTTTTTAACTGCAAACAACACACAGTATAATTAGTGTAAAGAACGACGCTTGTGTAGAAGAGTGTTCCGCACAAGATGAGGATGGAGAACGAGCGAATGAAAAATGAGGTACCTCCTAGGAATCGAACCCGGGATCATCCAATTGCCGGTCGGATATGTTAACCACTACACCAAGGTCCCCAATTAGTCAGTACTCGTAATTCTCCCACATACGAGCGGAATCAAATGCCATGAGGGGGCACCTTCGCATGCTGTACATATATACAGTTTAACTGCAAACAACACACAGTATAATTAATGTAAAGAACGACGCTTGTGTAGAAGAGTGTTCCGCACAAGATGAGGAGGGAGAACGAGCAAATGAAAAATGAGGTACCTCCCAGGAATCGAACCGTATGTAGGAGAATTACGAGTACTGACTAATCGGGGGTCCTTGGTGTAGTAGTTAACATATCCGACCGGCAATTGGATGATCCCGGGTTCGATTCCTGGGAGGTACCTCATTTTTCATTTGCTCGTTCTCCATCCTCATCTTGTGCGGAACACTCTTCTACACAAGCGTCGTTCTTTACACTAATTATACTGTGTGTTGTTTGCAGTTAAAAAAAAAAATATATATATATATATATATACAGTATATATATATATATATATATATATATATATATGAGCGCTGTCACACAAGGTACAGTATTAGCTCCCTTGCTGTTCATAATGATAATTGCTAACATAGATGCAGATTTTAATGACAGAATTGTATCATGTTTCGCAGATGACACAAAGATGTGCGAGGAGATATCGAACGAAGGTGACCAAAAAATTACAAAATTAAATTGAAACATTATTCAAAAGGGCAGATAACAACAATATGAAGTTTACAGAAGAAAAAATCCAACTTCTAAGATATGGCAGTAACAAGGTGCTACAGAATAAAGGGTACAAAACTCCGCAAGCCAAACAGATAACACCAAACCCACAAGTCAGGGATCTTTGAATAATAATGTCGTAGGATGCAGAATTCAGAAAGGGACGTTTTCCAGTTTATGTACCGTTTTCTACAATGTTGGCTTTTATGCAACTTTCTAGTGTTTCTTTGCTTCTGTTAGGCACAGCATAGAGTAAAACAGAAGGTTAGGTTAGGTTAGGTTACGTTAGGTTAGGTTATCAAGAACTTACCTCTTAAAAAGTTGTTATAATCGACGGCGGTTGTATGACCAATCAAAAATAAATTATATGAAAAACGGTACACAAACTGGAAAAGGTCCTCAGAAAGCACTATATCACATTAAAATTACAACAGCTACAAAAAAATGGGAATTATCTGAAAGAACTTCCACAGCAGAAAAGCAAACATCACGCGAAAATTATGGAAGAGTCCAATCCTACCAATAATTGAGTATTGCTCAGTACTCACAAGCTCATACAGTAAACGAGATATTGCAAACACCGAAGCCATACAAAGGACTTTAGGTCTACGATAGAGGAAACGAAAGATGAAGACTACTGATCTCGACTACAATCCTGAAACGCTACTCTCTGCAAAGAAGACACGAGCGGTACACATAATATACATATGGAAAATACTCGAGAGTTTTGTCCCTAACCTTAGAAACGAAACAGAAACAAACTAAAATGAGAGAAGAGGCACATTTTTTACTGTCTCAGCTGCTGTGGGACATGGGGCCATGAAAACGAGGATGGAAAATACCCTCGGAATACGAGACCCAAAACTTTTTGTCTTGACCAAAGAACTGAGGAACCTCCAGTACACCAACCTGAATAATTTCAAGAACCAACTAGACTGGTTCGTGTGCAAAGTCCCTGACCAGTCTTGCGTGGGTGGCTACGAGGACAGGAGGAGATCAGATCGGAAAGCAATTCCCTCCACCAAATCCCGCAAATAAGGCAGGATGCTGCAGAAGGATCGACCGCAGTTCGATCCAGAACTATCGTTCAAACCCTCATAAAGCATCATAAGTCTAGGGCGGTCAAAAGTCAATAAAGTCAAATTGTTTCCTATGGGGCACTTTTCGCTGAAACGACTGAAAATGCAATAAAAAACACCTGTAGGGGGTATATTACCAAAGTTAATAGGTCAACCAAAAGTCAACTTTTACCTGTTAGGTCAAAAAATAGCAATGAGGTAAATAAAGTCAATTTTTTGGAATAAATAATTAAAATAACTAAAAATTGGCATCTTTTTGGTTAACTGGCAACTTCGCTGCTCGTATTTGTCTTATTCAGTTATATCCGTTCTGGTTTTTGCTGAAATAGGAACTCCTCCAGAACCGATTGTAACACGTTGGGCAAGCTTGCTGAACGCTGCTTTTTATTATGCAGACAATTTTCCAAATGTGAAGACAATTGTGGAAAATTTTGAAGATGAAGGAATCATTGTTCAGAAGGCTAAAGAGAGTGTTGCTAATGAAAAACTGCCAAAGCAACTAATGTCAATCAAAATGAATTATAGTTTGATTGCTAGCTTAGTGACTAGGATGGAAGCATCTGATTGCACCATTAGAGAGGCATATGAAACCATTTTTCTATCAACCTTGGCGCAGATGTGTGTTCAGTCAAACAATACATTGAAACAAGACTCAAGACAAATGGTATTTGTGAAATAATTAACCTCAGTAGACCTGAAATCTCACCAACAGTTTATGGTCAGCTTTTGCAATGTCAACCAACAACTGTCGCTGTAGAGAGATCTTTCTCCATGCTTAATAAATTATTAAGTAAGGATCGCAATTTTTTGCCAGAAAATGTCGGCAAATACTTCATAATTTACCACAATCGGTCAACTGATGTAGAAGAGCAAGAATAAGTAATTAAAGTATCGTTTTTATTATTGAAAGTAAAGGCAACTTTATAAGTCAATTTTTTCAATTCGTAAGGTCAACTTTCTTAATTTTTTCGGTCAACTTTTGACTGCCCTAATCATAACGCATTTTATTTATATATATATATATATATATATATATATATATATATATATATATAGTATATGTGTGTATATAATTATTTATTTATTTTTTACTTAATTTGGCCTTTAATTTTTAGGCTTTACTGGGCTCTTAAATAAAGATATATATTATTATTATTATTAATAATATATAAATCATAAATAAAAATTAGTAATTTACTTCAAATATTGTATATAAATGAACCAGTAGTTGAAATTATGATAATGATTTGAAATTGAAAATATGATATAATGAATTGAAATGATTGTGACGTCATTAAGTTAGTGTGAAGGTATTTATTTTTTATTTACGTACATTTATAATTTTATTTATAAAATAAAATAATTCTAATATTACAGTTTCTGTAAAGAGAGAGAGAGAGAGAGAGAGAGAGAGAGAGAGAGAGAGAGAGAGAGATACGTCGTTGGCCGATATCGACCAGGAAAGTTGAGCGACATTAGGTCTCGGTTGTAATTGGATCGGGGGACCGTCCTCTGCGTTCAGATTATGTAGTGACCCGCGGTAGATCCCCTCCATCATATGATTTCCTTAGATGTTGCGAAAGAGGTTAAAAGACCCCATTAAATAATAATTCTATATATTCATAAAATTTAAAAGCCACAAAAAAAGTTTCAAAAACCAAAAGGATAAAAAACCGGACGTTTGAAACCCCGAGATCGGGGGCGGGTTCCTCATTAGGACTATTTGTAAAGAAGAATAGTGGTTTTTAACCTATAAGGAAATGTTTTGCCCCCACATTGATTTTGATAACCAGATAATTCTCGAAATTGAACTTTTTAAATAATATCAATAATAAATTTTAAAATTAAATACTTTTAAAAAATATCAACAATAAATTTTAAAATTAAATACTTTTAAATAATATCAACAATAAATTTTAAAATTAATTACTTTTAAAAAATATCTGTAATAAATTTTAAAATTAAATACTTTTAAATAATATCAATAATAAATTTTAAAATTACATTGTAAAAAATAAAATTATTTTTCCAAAAGGCTTCGGGTGCAAAAAGGCAGAAAACAACCCTGATCCGAGGCTGTTGTTGCCCTTTGTGTGGAGGAAGGAAGGAAGGATGGGTCCCCAACCTAATCATTCCTTTCCAGTATCCCGGGAGATACGAAGCTAGCTGCGCCTTTCGGCGGAAGATGAGGTCGCCACATCCCTACTCCAAATTATTCTCATAAAACATAAAGACAGCGCGTATATACAGGGTGTCCATAAGTCCGATCTCATAGGAAAAATTATTTTAAATTAAATTTACAAAAGCAATACATTAAAACTAAAACCAAGGTTCAAATTGATGTCTTTTTTTAGGACATTTTTTTGTTGCGGGTAGAATAACAATGGCTAATATGGAAGTAAGTTACTGTACACTCCTGAGAAAAAGACCTCGGCCTTATCCTCACAAGTGTAACTCACTTCCATATTAATTATTGCGTGTTAACGAGAAAAAGGTCCCAAAACAAGACATCAATTTGAACGTTTGTTTTAGTTCTAATGTATTACTTTTGGAAATTTAATTTAAAATCAATTTTCCTATGAGAGTGGATTTATGAGACACCCTGTATATATATATATATATAATGAATTTCACAATTAAACACATGAAATGAATGAATGATGCATCATATATATATATATATAATTTATTTATTTTTATACAGGAATGAGGGGCCAAGGGCAAATGCCCGCAAAAGCATAGAAGAAGAAGAGAGCCAAAATCAAGGTCCGGGGTTTTCGAGATGCGTAGACACTCTGCGTTTGAAAGATGGAAGGTCATAGACAGGAGGAAAGATGGAGTGAGGAAGATTGTTCCAGTGTTGACCGGTTGAGTGGATGAAAGACTGAAAATACCGATTAATCCTCGCATTAGATAATTCACCGTGTAACACAAAATTTGTCCATGAGTTAAAACTATTATTTTCTGATTTTTTAGGGCATAAATAAGTAAAAATGAGCAGTCACCAAGTTCAGACTTCGGTTCTGAGTTCATGAGATCGATTTATTGATTTTTGCCATTTTTGCTTATTAATTTAAGGGTTTTTCATACTATCTGCTTTTAAATCAAATGAATCCTGTTAAGTATAATTTTAATTGATGTTAACACGATTATTATGATAAATCAATGATGAAAAATGAAGTTCCAGGCCCCGTCTTTAGAAATGAAAATAAAAAGAAGGAAACGAGTAGGGAATAATTATGTATTATAATATGTTAATACACAGACAGTGATACAGTGCAGTGATGCAGAGCGTTGATAAAGAGTATTGCTACGGAGAATTGATACAGAATTGATACAAAAATTCTAGCGTTATAGTTTAATCAAAAAGAAGTTTCTCTACGAGATTGGCGATTGTATTTCAGTTCACTCTCACGCAAAAGGTTCCAGATATAGTCCCCCATCATACTTTCATTGTACTGTCCCTCGTAGCGTTCCTCGAAAGAGCTGACATCCTGGTGAAATCTTTCACCTTGTTCTTCTGAGTAGTCTCCCATGTTTTCTTTGAACTCATCAAGGTGGGCGTGTAGTACGTGCAGTTTCAGCGACATCCGGCAGCCCATGCTCCGGTACGTGTCCACAAGTTCGTCAACGATTCCCTGTAGTTCTCTGCCTTGTGGTTTCCGAGGAAACCTTTGACTAGAGAAACGAAGCTTGTCCAAGCTGCCCGCTCAACCTCAGACAGCTTCTCAGGAAAGCTGTCGGAGTCAATAAGTCGCTTCACCTGAGGGCCCACAAATACTCCTGCTTTGATCTTCGCCTCCGACAACTTCGGGAACAGCTCCTGGATGTGCTTCAAGGCCTCACCCTCTGGATCCACTGTTTAACAAACTGCTTAATGATGCCCAATTTGATGTGCAGGGTGGCATCAGCACTTTCGTTGGCTCCACCAGCGGCTCTTGCTTCACGTTATGGGCCCCAACCTCATAGCCGGTCCTGAGGGGCCAGTTCCTCTTCTCGTAGTGAAGGGCTGTATTTCGGCTATCCCAGAGGCACAGATAGCAAGGGAACTCGGTGAAGCCTCCCTGAAGCCCCATCAAGAAGGCCACCATCTTGAAATCGTCAATGACCTCCCAGCTGAATTGGTCGTACTTCAGTGCACTCAGCAGGATTTTGACGTTCTGGTACTCTTCTTTCATGTGCACTGAATGAGCCAGAGGAATCGAGGGCCACTGATTTGTGTTGTGCAGTAAAACAGCCTTGAGGCTTTTAGATGAACTGTCGATGAAGAGCCGCCAGTCAGAGGTGTTGCAGGGAATGCCCACAGCGTCGAAGAGTCCTCTGATGTCATGGCAGTAGCACAACCCATCTCTAAGAGTGAAGAACACTGAAAAGCCGCGATGCCGCTTCCTCTGGGAAGTAATTCGAACGCTGTCGTCCAGTAAGTCCCACTGCTTCAGTCTGGAAATGAGCAGCTCGGCGTTGGACTTTGTCAAGGCCATTTCCCTGATGAGGTCGTTGATGTCCTCTTGGTTGGGGTAGTAGGGGCACCTTTCACCGGCCACCCGGCGTCGACGGCGCGCAGCAGATGACGCACCTTGCTCCTCCTCGGAATCATCATAGCTTGCTTCTTCTGCTGGACAAGATTGATCTCTCAAGGGAGGCTGTGGCACAGGTAGGTCCGTCGCGTTATGGGGAACAGGTGCAATAGATGACGGAATGTCAGGGTACTCAATGGGAGGCGCATTCTTCCCCTTTCTTCGTTTTGTTGGGTCCACCATACAGAAATAGCAGTCCGTGAGATGGTCTGAGGGCTCACGCCAGACACGGGGGATAGCGAAACGCATTGCCCTCTTCTCTCCTCTAAACCAACCTTCAAGAGTGCGGCGGCAGTAGTCACAGATGACATGTGGTGCCCAGCGTTTGTCTTGGTCACCGACTGGCATTCCGAAGTAGGCATGATAGGCTTCCTTTGCACGGGTGCAACTGTCCAAGCAGTGTTTTTTAGCCGTCTTTGCGAAGAACTCGCCGCACACGTAGCAGAAGGAATCCGCTGGGTATTTGCAACCACGAGCAGCCATAACAGTAACTTCGTCACACGTCACACGTCTGAAAAAGTAAAAATAATGGATTAATTTAACCCTATATGGACATAATTCTTATTTTTGTCTTAAAATTTTTTTTACCTATATTAAACATTCATTTAGAGTACTTTGAACATAAATGTGATTTTTAATGTAATATATATATATATAATATATATATAATAATATATATATATAATATATATATAATATATAATATATATATAATGTAATATATATAATACAAATTGGACAACCTTATACCACGTGGCAAAGAAGGCATGGATGTCAGAGCCATCAATATTGTTACGTTTCAATAAAATATTCTAGTGCTCAGTTTATCAGAATTGTTTTATATTACTTCAGCCACTCTAACAACATATATTGAGCAATAAAAAATTATTCAACTTACCTTTAATCAAATAAAGTGATAAAAAATAAAAAACGAACTGCGTAACCATACACTTTTACTTTTACTGACGCACTAACTTATTTTTTCATTAAAGCTCGGTTTTCTGCAGTAGGAGTTGCCAATTCGTGATATAAACTCCTTGAACCGTTACAAATTTGACGATATCGTCATTTAAGTTAAAATGTACTTGTTTCGGTAAATATATAGTAAATTTTGAAGCGTTTACAGATCTGTCGCAGATGTCCATATAGGGTTAAAAAATAATAATATTCTTATTTCAACAAAATCGATGTACTGACAACAAACCCGAAGTTTAAAATCACTGACAGCTTTTTTCCAGTGATTTGAAGCATAATGAATCAGAAAATAAAGGTTATTGCCCAGAAACAAAGAAAAATTTTTTTTTTGTTACACGGTGATATAATTGGACAGAACAGGAATGAGAAAGTGTAGAAAATCTGGTACTGCGTACTCTCCTTAATATATTAAATAATTAAAGTTTTGCTTATAATGCTTATAATTTTTTTTACATCTAAAACTTTATTTACAAATTGGAGTCGAATTTTTTATGCTTTTGTTAATTTCTATTTAACATAAATTATATATATTTCCAATATGATAATATGCTTATAAGGTTTAAAATTAATTTTGTCTTAAAAGGCATCTGCTAATTTTTGTTCTCGCTTCGTGTGTGGGAAAAATAATTTGGTTTTTCACTCGTGAGGAAAATTAATATATTTCATATTTCAAGTGTAGAATAATGATTTATGAAATAAAAATTAATTTGCGTAGTTAAAGAGATTGATTGCTCAATATATATAATAGAAGACTGGCCCGAAAAAGTGGACCCACTATTTTAATTATTTTCATACAAAAGTGAGTACATTTTTTGAGCTCTCTCTCTCTCTCTCTCTCTCTCTCTCTCTCTAAAACAACATACCTCGCATGAACAGAAATCTTCCTTGTAACCCTTTCATGTATACAATGAACACGCTTTCACGTGTACTTAAGAGAAATAAACGCACATGGATCTACGGGAATTCCTTGTACTAAATTGTACAAACTAAATATTTAACTTCAAAAAGGAATAAAAAAAATTGTGAGGTGTTCCGTTCAAACATTTAAATTTAAACCCGGAAATATCCGCACTGAAGCAAGATTGACGAAGGAATATTTGTTTTCAATTCATTTTTATTTTTACTTCCTAATGAATGGTGAATTTCACTCTGGTGACGTAACAGTCAGCTGGTTCGATTGATTAGTTGCAATTCACAGCTGGTAATTAATAAAAAGAAGTAGATCATGCAGCGTTAATTAATTTTAAAACTTTTACTATTTTTAAACAAAATGAGTGTAAATAATCAAAACTAAAGTTTATTACAACAAAAAACCCTCTAGTTATTATTGTTATACCTGTAAGTTTTCACAATCAATACACCCACCACACAGACACACACACACACACACACACACACACACACACACACATCCAAGTATATCCAAGAGTATCAAATAAATGTAAATGAACATTGATTTCATACGTCTATTGTCACAAACTAGTAGTGTCAACCTTGATTAAACAATGGCAGAGAATCTTTAATATTTCAAGAGATAACAATGGAACGAGGTTAATATGTCAATCACGTGTCAAAAAGCTGTTTCATGAACTAGAAATCAATTGCATTTAATATTAATCTAAAATTCAATTTTTTTCAAGGTTAAAATTCGCTTCTGTCACGACAAATTCAGAAAAGCATCAGGACAATTTTTTTTTTTTTTTTTTTTTTTACAATCTTCGACGAAATCGAAGCACAGTTTACAGGAAAGCATTTTGTTAAGTTACTTTTGCTGTTACATCAACATGAATAATGGACTTTGTAAATTTAGGTTATATACTGTATATATATATATATATATATATATATATATATTAACGTAAAGAACGACGCTTGTATAGGAGATATTCCGCGCAAGATGAGAGAGAGAGAACGAAACAAATGAAAAATGAGGTAACCACCCGGGAATCGAACCCGGGATCTTCCGATTGCCGGTCAGATGCCGTAACATTATATACATTTAACTGCAAACACGCAGTATAATTAACGTAAAGAACGACGCTTGTATAGGAGATATTCCGCGCAAGATGAGAGAGAGAGAACGAAACAAATGAAAAAATGAGGTAACCACTTGTATCTCCTATACAAGCGTCGTTCTTTACGTTAATTATACTGCGTGTTTGCAGTTAAATGTATATAATGTTACGGCATGCGGGAGGTGCCCCCTTGGGGCATTGGTTTCTGCACGTATGTAGAAGAATTACGGCATTTGAATGAGTGAGGCCCATGGTGTAGTGGTTATCAATCTGACCGGCAATCAGAAGATCCCGGGTTCGATTCCCGGGTGGTTACCTCATTTTTCATTTGTTTCGTTCTCTCTCTCTCATCTTGCGCGGAATATCTCCGATACAAGCGTCGTTCTTTACGTTAATTATACTGCGTGTTTGCAGTTATATATATATATATATATATATATATATATATATATATATATATGTATTATGCAGGAAGGGCGGGGCCAAGGGCAAATGCCCGCAGAAAGCGCCCCTCCCATAAAAGAGAAGAAGAGAGCCGAAATCAAGGTTTGGGGTTTTCGAGATGCCTACACACTCTGCGTTTGAAAGATGGGAGGTCATAGATAGGAGGAAAGATGGATTAAAGAAGATTGTTCCAGAGTTGACCGGTTGAGTAGATGAAAGACTGAAAATACCGATTAACCCTTGCATTAGATAGTTGGACAGAAAAGGAATGAGAAGTGTAGAAAGTCTGGTACTGAGTGCTCTCCTTAAAGGAGGAAGCATGTAGTTAAAGAGTTCAGAAGAGCAATGTCCGTTATAATAGCGATAGTAAAGAGAAAGTGAGACAACATTGCGGCGAAGAGAGAGAGAGATTGAAGACGCTCAGTAAGAGGCGGGAAATTGATGAGACGAAAAGCCTTTGATTCCACTCGGTCAAGTACGGCTGTGTGGGTTGAGCCACCCCACACATGAGAAGCATACTCCATACAGAGGCGAACAAGACCCCTGTAAAGAGACAGCAAATGAGTGGGAGTGAAGAAACCATGGAGGCGGTACAGCACATCTAACCTCTTAGAAGCTGTTTTAGAAAGAGTAAAGTGATCTTTCGAGGAAAGATCACGAGAAAAGGAAACGCCAAGTTGCGTAGAAGATTGTGACGAGTAGACAGATGGAGGAACTGAGTTTTTGAAGCATTGAAAACCACAAGGTTTTCTCTGCCCCAGTCAGATATAGCAGAAAGATCAGAGGTTAGGTGTCCCACAGCCGTCCTACGCGAATCATGAAGTGACTGCTGTGTGTGTGTGTGTGTGTGTGTGTGTGTGTTACAGGGAATCTGTGTAACTAGGGATTTCATGAAATCCCTAAAATGTTCAGGGATTTCATGTAAGGTTAAGTCGTGATATTATAGTTAGTTTTAACGAAAATATCACAGCTTAACCTAACCAATCGTCAAGGGCGTACAGTTGCTCTAACCGGGCATTCAATATTTTTCCCGTTGGTTTAACGAAAATATCACGACTTAACCTTACATGAAATCCCTGAATATTTTAGGGATTTCATGAAATCCCTAGTTACAAAGATTCCCTGTAACATATACATTTTTAATTAATTTTAAAGTCAGTGTTCATATAACATTGACAATTCTTCTTCCGCTCACGTTCAACCTATATATATACATACAGTTTATTGTTCCAATAGTTACGCATGTCTATAGATTACAAGATTCATAACTTATTGAATGCTACGCACATAACCGTTTTTCCAGTAGAATACAAGACATTTTACCAAATTTTAATGCTTTTCTCATCTTAGCAAATAATCACAAGAAGGTCGTGATAAAAAATCTGGGAAACGCCCTGATTCGAATAACAAAAACATCAATGTACGATGTGGAATACCACAAGGAAAGATAAATTATTTTTTTTTAGCTTTACTGAAACAATAAACGCTGAACGATGTGAAAACCTGATACAAAAATATTAAGTTTAACTGGAATTGAAGAGAAGGAAGTGTTCCAGCAAAATCCGTGCCGAGTGAATTTTCTGGCTACCATCTCATAACTAAAGGTTTTTGATCTCCTCAATCCCCGGGCTTACCACCGCCCGATTTCTTCCCAAAGGAATAATGATATACGTAAAGAATATGAGGACTTAAATACGCTTAAGAACAAGCGTGTGAGCTAAACATATGTCACCATGGCCGCCTGTACATCCGAGAACGTGGTGGATTGGTGGACATTTTTCATCGTATGTTCTAATCTAAGATATTAGAGATGTTTCAAGTAGGCTAATTTTTAAAACCTTTTAAAATCACTTCTATGTTCTCACGGAAAGTATATTGTTTTTTCTCGTCCCTGCTCGTGACTGCTTAAATGAGAGATATCAAAGATGTGGGAGGGGTGGGGTAATGGGGAGGGGTAGGGATAATGGGGGAGGGGTGGGGATAATGGGGGAGGGGGTTAGCCCCCAAGTTGCATAAAGGGGGTGAGGGTTTTTTGGGGGGCATTCAGTTGACCTAACCTAGCATTCAATTAACCCGGGCAACGCCGGATACCTCACCTAGTATATATATATGTGTGTGTGTGTGTGGTGTGTGTGGTGTTTGTGTGTACGCGGAGGCAAATGGGCATAAGTGAGGTCGAGTGTGTGGTAATTCACCGCTATAGTTGGGTAAATTATTTTTGAGGTAATATTTTTGGTGCTTCGGAACATTCAAAAATTTATATAAAAAAATTAGAAACAATTTTATTTTCGGAAATATATATGTTGGTCCTGATTAGGTTAGATTACGCTATGTTAGGTTAGGTCAGGTTAGGTTAGGCTAGGTTAACAAGTACCTTACTATCTAATGACTTAACAGAAATAACCGTTTGAACCCTCAAATGCGTCTGAAACACATGAAAACCTTCTCGGGTCAATGGCACTGAGATTAGGTTTGGTTAAATTAGGTTTCGTTAATAAGTTTTTCAGATAAATAGATTTTAAAAAGTCAGTACCTCGCTTATGCGTTGCGCACATGCGTGTGTGTGTGTGTGTGTGTGTACATGTACGCGCGCGCGTGAGTTCCTCTTTCTTAATGGCAGTGTCTCAGGTTATGAAAGCAAAAATGTGTCGTGAAAAAAGGTAATGTTTATGTTAAACGAAATTGAAAATTTGATGAAAACATTATTTTTACAAATATGATAACGAGGCAAGAGTTATTTTGGTAACGAAAACTTTATTCTTCATAAAAAATAATAATTTTTAAAATTTTATTTTTATACCAAACGAAGAATTTTAACTCTTCTTTTCTTTATAATTGAAATTTATCTGAATTGCTAAATGAAATTATTACAGAATGCGATAATTGAATTATTTCGGATCACCTGAAGATCAGGGTCCCCAGCCTTCTTTAGTTAGCTTTATAAGGCTAACTAACGAAAATATCACGCCCTAACCTAACCAATCGTCGAGGGCGTACAGGTCGTACAGGGCGTACAGGCCTAACTAAAGAAGGCTGGGGGTTCAGGTGATTCATTATTTCTGAAGTATAATTTTTAGTTAACTGAACTGCCAATATATCAATTACTGTTAGCTAGTATAGGGTGGCCACAAAGTCCCTTTCCATAAAAAACAAGGGTAATATACAGATATGCTGTTATTTCGTTGCAAAGGGACTTTGCGGCCACTCTGTACATTTGCCCTATGACTTAATCTTTATGAATTTAAAAACTTTTTTAATTTAAACTAAAATTTTTAGGAAGTTTTTAAACCCTAACAAAGAACTGTGCTCGGATCTTTTCCAAATGGACGACCCCACGGGATTTAGCTGAAAATTTGTATACTCATAAATTTTTATATTCTAATAACGAAAATGACATTATTTTTCTGGAGAAATATGCGCAACATACGAAAAAGATTGCATTTGTATGCACACAAGTTTGCATGGCGCATGACCGTTATCTAGTTTACACCGCTCATGACGCCCGGATACGAGGTTGCTGTGTGGTCCCCGGTTAATTGAATGCCCGGTTAGGTCAACTGTACGCCCTTGACGATTGGTTAGGTTAAGTAGTGATATTTTCATTAAAACTAACGAAAATATCTTAACTTAACCTAACCAACCGTCAAGGGCGTACAGTTGACCTAACCGGGCATTCAATTGACCTAACCAGGTATTCAATTGACCTAACCGGGCATTCAATTGACCGGGGCCAACTCGCAAATAGATAGATCACAGCACTGCATTATCATATGCTCACACTGCAACAATAATATTCAGACTAAACTTGGTCTAAGCAGGCAACAAATAAACATTAATAACAACAACAAAAATTACTGTTTATGCGAGTTCGTATGGAGAAAAAGGTAGGCAAATGAAGATTTATTTATTAAAATATTATTAAATATTGCAAATTTTAATAAATAAAGAATATTATCTGCGTTTTATTTTGTAAAACCCACTACATAACACTACATAATTTAGATGACGGTCATGCGCCATGCAAACTAGTGCTAAATGCAATTTTTTTCATATGTTGCGCATATTTCTCCAGGAAAATAATGTCATTTTCGTTATTAGAATATAAAAATTTATTAGTATACAAATTTTCAGCTAAATCTCGTGGGGTCGTCCATTTGGAAAAGATCCCCCTGTGCTCAAAATTATGAGGTCCCAGTTTATTAAAACAAAACTAAATAAATGATTTTGCGTCAAAATAAATTTAGTTTAAATTAAACAAATACACTATTATATTTACTTGTAATTAATAATTTTAAAATTTCCCACATGAAGTCGAGCCCAATTCGAAGTAATATGAAATAACATCGTTTATTTAGTTCTGTTTTAACAAAATTGGACTTGATAATTGTTAGTTTAAAATCCAAAAGAAGATTTTGTTTAAATTAAATAAGTTTTTTTCGGGGGGGGTGAAGAAGGCGGGGGGGGGGGGGCGTGAAGCAATTAACCCTTAACTGGTATGGTGCGGTTTAGTTACATAAGTGGTATGGTGCGGGTCCATACCACCATACCAGTTAAAGGGTTAAGAAAAAGTTCCATTAAAACTTGAGAATTTATTAAAATTTATTATATATATTTTTTTTTAAATTTTAGCTTGCGTTACTCCATTTTGGCGAAGGGCCAAATTTGGTGCCATCCTTTCCTTTAATAATATTAATAATTGTAAAATTTTTAGAACTAAAGAGGAAATAGGAGAGTTTTGGTAAATAATTGTATTTTTAATTTAAGTTTTTATTTAAAGCTTGCAAACATATTCAAATATTGATGGAAATCTCTTTTGCACACCAATATACATCAGTAAATAGAAACTAATGAAATGAGTAAATCCAATTTAAATATGTTACCGTTTAAAAGTTAAAAATTAAACCACCACATATTTAATTTTATATTTTTTAATTACTAATAAGATTAAATAACAACACTAACCATTATGTTGCACAGCTTTCAAATGGGAGCTATTGAAGAATAGGGACCCCGGCCTTTTAGTTAGCTTTATAAGGCTAACTAACGAAAATATCATGACCTAACCTAACCAATCGTCAAGGGCGTACAGTTAACCTAACGATTGGTTAGGTTAGGTCATGATATTTTCGTTAGTTAGCCTTATAAGCCTAACTAAAGAAGGCTGGGGTCCCTATTCTTCAATAGCTCCTTCAAATGAATAAAATAAAGTCCAAATTTAAGTTTAAATATACCCTTCATCCGATGCAACAAAAAACTGGAAGTGTGCTTTGCTAGAGAGATTCAAACTCCGACTAAGAGGCCGGCCGCACACAGGATCGTCTTTCGACTGATGACTTGGGTTGTGACGACCCAACTGGAGCCCCACACACTGCAGCGACCACGACGCGATTCCCCAGAATCGTGAGACGCGAGACGATTGGGAGTGCGGCCGGCCTAAATGGTGCAAATATGCGTCTCTTTTTTTTTCAAATTGCATATTTCTTTTATCGACGTATTTGTTACATGGCATTTTTCCTCAAAATGATCCATCAACTTTGTCCTGAAGCATATAAAGTCTCTCACTAAATACTTCTTTCATCAAAGTATACATATATCAAAATTCACCATTTGTCAACATAGGTTTCTCACTGGATTACTCCTCTCAGCAGAGTATGCCTGCTTAATCAAAGTTTCTTTCATAAAGTGCTGTACCTATTTCAACAAAATACTTCTCTCATCAAAACATATTACTTTAAAACATCAATTTAATATCTTTAAAAATTTAAAAATTGTAAACTGATGTTATTACTAATCTGGTTTCTAACAGACTTCAAAGGGATTTATTGATGAAATTCATGACTTTGAATACAAATACATTTGCGATCCTGAATGTCCTTTGAGTCGTCGTAATTCAAATATTATAGTGTATCATTATGTTACAATAAATACATATTACGTTTAGAAACGGCAGGCGGCGGGCAGTTAACCCAGCAGCTCTTCATCCTTCCACACAATAAAAAAAAATTGGTTGATAGATAAAGGGGTACCCTGCGTAGCCAAGTGGTTAAGACGCTGGGCTGCTGATCGGGAGGTCGTGAGATCGAGTCTGGCGAGAACTTGATAATTTCTGACCACCCGTGTTGGGTCGTGGTCCGGATTCCACGTTTAGCTGTAGGTTTAATGTGGAGCAACAAGCTTGACCTTCGTCAAGATGAACAATTCGGACGGAAGCAAAATAAAGGTTAACCAAGGTGTGTATATATATATATACATATATATATATATATACAGGGTGTTCGGAAAGTCACTGTGCACTTATATAATCGAGATCGTCCACTCACGCTTGATGACCTGAAAACTGCAATAACTGCGTACATAAGATCCATTTCAAAAGAAGAACTGACAAAGGTGTTTCAAAATAAAATAAGACGGGTCCAGGCCTGTATTGCTGTTAAAGGACATCACTTTCAACACCTTTTATAAGTTCTGATGGTCCCATCCATAACCTCTATCATATATGCAATGTTATACTATTGTATGCTATTAAATAAATATAAGTGCACAGTGACTTTCCGAACACCCTGTATATTAGAGATGTACCAAATATTAGAATTCACCGAATATCGAATATTCGGTGCCAAACTATTCTGCCGAACATCGAATATTAGTTTTATTTGGGTTATTAGACGTCAATGTAAAAAATTGAAACTTTTATCAGTTTGAAAGCACATTGAAAGCACGGTGAAAGCATATACTGTAGAATTAATAGTAAATGTGAGCAATATCAGTATGTTTTTGCCACCAAAAATCTACCAGGTTCCCATACTCAAGAAAACATTACAATTGCATTAACTTTTATATTGCAAGAATGGTCAATAGAGAGCGAACGTGTGCATACAGTTGGACATGACAATGGGAGTAATATTACTGAAGCTGTTGGCGTTCTCAAAATGACTTCTGTTGTTTGTACGAATCATACTTCAACACTTGCAGTTAATGAAGCCCTTCTTATCCAGAAGTCAATTTCAGATATATGCGCAATTGCGCGCCCGAATCTGTTCGCATTTTACTCATTCATCTCTAGCCTGTGAGAGACTTAAGGAAATCCAGATGCAACATAATTTACCCGAAAACAAACTTATAAGAGACGTATAGACTTCTATAGATAGAACTCTACATTCTAAATGCTACAAAGACTTCTTCAACAAAAATCTACAGGTGTTCCTTGCGCCTCGGACTTTGACATACCAACTCTCAGTAACCATCAGTGGACTCTAATTCAGCGTGTTGTAAAGCTTTCTAGCCCATGTGAAAAATTAATGAATGACTTTTCTTCTGATTCTTCTTGTCTTTCCATGATGTCCCCGGTGCAACAGGTCTCGTGGTATTTTTGCGTAACGAAAGAATTAGACATCTATTCAAAGGAGCCATGAGTCAGTCATGACACGAACCCTCTAGGTTGGTGGCGCCATAATGGCGAAAGATTCCCGAAACTATTACTACTTACTCGCAAATATTTCACCACGTCACCCACAAGCGTACGAAGTGAACGGTTGTTCAATTCTGCGAAAAATGTAATTACCGACGTACGTAATCGTTTATCTCCTGATGCTATTGAACGACTAATTTTTTTCACGATAATCTATTTGCCTTAAATTTCAATTATTAGATTTTGTTTTGGAGGGAATTATTATTACTGCCTCTTCATTTTTTGTAAGGTTATTGCTTATTAGTATCATTATACCAAGTTGGATTTGTTTGTAGTTATTCTTCGAAATAAAAAATAAATTTTAAGTTCCATTTCTTGCATCATGTTATTTACTCTAATTATCAAATATTCGGCAGTCGGGTAAAAACATATAAGAATTATTTGGCGAATACCGAATATTCGGTACATTCCTAATATATATATATATATACATGTATATATACCGTATTTCCCGGCGTATAACGCGCACCTTTTTTTTCCTCCAAAATACTCCAAAAATCACCTGCGTGTTATACGGCGATGGTACACATTTTTGGTAGGGGAAGGATGGTCGTATTATATATTTGGCTGTATATCGTCTCCTGGCACATTTTTTGCACTATAAACTGAACAATTACGGTGCGCGTTATACGCGGGAAATACGGTATATATATATATATATATATATATATACACCGTATTTCCAGGCTATAACGCGCACCGTAATTGTTCATATCTGACCGGCAATCGGAAGATCCCGGGTTCGATTCCCGGGTGGTTACCTCATTTTTTCATTTGTTTCGTTCTCTCGCTCTCGTCTTGCGCGGAATATTCTCCTATACAAGCGTCGTTCTTTACGTTAATTATACTGCGTGTTTGCAGTTTAATATGTATATATATATATATATATATATATACACATTTAACTGCAATGACCACGCAGTATATTAATGTATAGAAACGACGTAAGTATAGAGGAGCGTTCTGCACCTCATTTTTCATTTGTTCGTTATTTCTCTTCCTCGTGTGCAGAACGCTCCTCTATACTTACGTCGTTATACTATATATATATACAGTATATATATATATATATATATATATATATATATATTTTAACTGCAAACACGCAGTATAATTAACGTAAAGAGGCAAGATCCCGGGTTCGATTCCCGGGTGGTTATCTCATTTTTTCATTTGTTTCGTTCTCCCTCCTCATCTTGCGCGGAATATTCTCCTATACAAGCGTCGTTCTTTACGTTAATATATATATATATATATATATGTATATCTTGTAACCTCATAGTTCCGCGCGTTGGTCTTTCTTCATACGAAGTTCAAGCAGGTGGCCCCCACCTCTAGGCCTGGTCTGATATGGGAGCGAGTTGCTCTCTTGTGATCTCCATTGCACATAGCCAGGCACACCTGGCTCATTTTGTAATGTCCTCTGTCAGGCGTTTAGCCTTCTTTTGAAGAATTCTACTTTAACACCACTGATGTTCGTGATCTCCTTCGGAAACTGGTTGCAAAGTTTTGTTCCCCCTGACAGCCAAGCTATTTTCATTTAGAGTTGAAGGTCTCTCTTGTCCCTTTCCTATTTTCCATCGTTGGTTGGGTGGTTATTTGGTTCAGTTTGAGGTTAGGTACCAGTTTTTCTATTATTTTCCAAGTGCAAATTATCTTCTTTCCAGTGAATATAGATTTAATTTACAAAGTAGTTAAGTTCTTCGCAGCCATCAATTTTGGCTGTGAAATTTCTTCGAATTTGTTCTAGTTTATTAATTTCTTTCTTTTTATATGGAGGGCATCAAGGCTGAGCAGTATTCAAGTTTTGGTACAATCAGTGTTTTCAGCAGGGGAATCGCTACTTTCTTGTCCCCCTTTTTTTTAGAGGTTCTCAGTAGTTGTACTGTAACTCTTTTTGCTTTGTCTACGCTATCAGAATTTTTGTTTCAAATTTCCTATCGTCGGTCATTATTAACCCTAAATCTGTTGCTTTCTTACTTCTCTGAATTTCCTGTCAATCTGAGACATAATATGCTCTGTTTTAGTTCCTCACTTCTTCATATTTCAAGGCCTGAAATTTCTCGGTATTAAATTTTATATTGTTCCCTTCTGATCATTTGTATAATCTGTTTGTGTCCCTCTGTAGGGCCATCACCTATTCTGCATTACTGATTTTTCTGTTGGTTTTCGTATCGTCAGCAAAAGATGTTATTATACCGTTGTTGGTTACGTCATTGTCTATGTCTGTTAGCATGATAATGAATAGGAGTGGGGCGTACTTCCGATTATGATGATGGTATACCTTGGATTTTTATGACCTGCTGACGTCTTTGAGGGAGTTGTAGATCTATTTTCCCACTTTGCCTGTTATTCCCATATGTTTCATTTTATGTGCTATTATACCATGGTCACATCTGTCGAACACTTAAGCAGAATCTCTGTATATGACATCGTAGTTTTTACTGCTTTCAAGTGTGTCTATGATATTGTTATGGTGCTCTATTAGTTGTGATAGGCATGATCTTCCTGAACGGAATCCGTGCTTATTCTCATTGAATCTTTCCAGTGTCTACACAGAGTCATGGATTTTCTTACTCACTATTCTCTCAAATATGTTGGTGAGCTGGAACGAACCCGAAACCTCTGACTAGGAGTCGCGGGCAACGACCACTGGGTTACGACAGGGTAAAGTTTTAGTATTAACTTCCTGGTATTTACATCTCTAGTATGACATGAGGGTACCATATGGATGGTACTTCTAGTCATATATATATATATATATATATATATAATATATATATATATATATATATATATATATATATATATATATACGTTATGAGACGAGTATTATAAAATGCAGTCATGCACGCTTATTGAAACTTCCTTTAGGATATTCTTTTCTTCCTCTTGTGGCTACAATATCTAACATAACAGGGTAAAGAAAGTGATGACTGCAGTCCTCGAGACAGTAGAGTGCCTGCGAGCTTCTTGTTTAGCTAAGCAGGGTTTGGCCCCAAGAATCGACAATGGCGACACTGTAGTATTCATTTAACTTTGGAATCTCAAAAACATATGTGAGCTTTGGATAAATGAAATGAACATGTTTATGTATCTCGTTTTTATTGAAGCTCTGTCATCGAATTAAGACTCTACGGCCTACATACTCGATCCATACCAGTGCCCCACCATTAAAATCACCTACCCGACAATATATATATATATATAATATATTATATATATATATATATATATATATATATATATATATATATCATACATGAACACGCACGATTTTACATAATGCAAAAGAATAATAACCTCACCACGATACAAACCTATCACCTCTTGAACAGAAGGTGAAGGAGCAAGCCACTACAATTCGACAGGCTAAAAGTTAACTCAACCTGTCATACATTCAAACAACCGAGGAAACGCATAATACTTTCGCGTCCACAGGCACTTTACATGTTAACCTTCCCGCATTATGCAAAATTGTGCGTGTTCATGTACAATATTCCATTTATGAGACCTCAGCGTTGCACCAGATAATTTGAAAAAAACGCTGGTCATTGCCTGAGTAATGAACTGCTTCTTGGCTATATATATATATATATATATATATATATATATATATATATATATATATATATATATATATATATATATATATATATATACTGCGCTAAAGGTACCTGATCACGCTGCTTCACACGAAATAAGTATCAGTCCAGATATAACCAGTTCAGTTGGACAGAAAAGATGTTCGCTCAAACAAATCAATATTCTGTGTGTAAACTATCATATCTGCTCTTAGTTTGTTGCATCTGTTTTACCCATATAGTTTTTCACTGTGATAAAGAAACTGTGGTGCTCCTTTAGTATGCGGTCTACAGACAAATTCACACTTTAGTATGCGGTCTACACCAATTTGTTTTTTAAATGTAGTTAAAGAAGGTTGAAATGACAATCTTACTTGAAAAAAATTTATTGAAAAGTTAAAAACACAAAAAGTTTAAATGTAAGTATACCTTCTTAGCTTGTTTACTAATTGCTTGTTTACATCCCAATGTCAGTCGCCCTTGACGATTGGTTAGGTTTAGTCATGATATTTTCGTTAGTTTTAACGAAAATATCTTGACTAAACCTAACCAATCGTCAAGGGCGACTGACATTGGGATGTAAACAAGCAATTAGTAAACAAGCTAAGAAGGTATACTTACATTTAAAAAGTAGAGCGCGGCAGAATTTGTAGACCGCATACTAAAGGAGCACCGAAACTGTTATTGGACTTATAATATAAAATATATATATATATATATATATATATATATATATATATATATATATATAAACTGTTATTGGACTTATATATATATATATTATATATATATTATATATATATATATAAGAACTTATAAAAGTCCATAAATATAAATTTATACGAGCAAAGGAAGATATTTCCATAACCGAAAGTAACAAACTTGAATGAACGCGTTTCGTTACTTTGACTATGTAATTTTCCTGTTTCATAATTTTGAAAATATTTCATTGGATTCACATTTTCCAGAAAGGTTTTTTTATATTACTCATAAATGTATACGAAGTAGAAAATTATAACTTGGTATGAATATAATAAAGTTTATTTTACTTACAAATTTCACCGTGTGAAAAGATATAAAATTTATACCATCTTCATTGTTTGGAACGGGGATATATATATATATATATATATATATATATATATTATATATATATATGACGGAAACCACTCTTCAGGAAGACTTAAATTTTTATTTCTTTAACACCAATACAGTTTCGGCTCCTCGCGAGCCCTTGTCAAGTGGTTCAGCAGCTAATCCCTGATAATTACCTTCCAGGTGTATATAAACTCTGTGGTACTTACGTATTATCGGGACTACCAAGCTGTTTATTATGTATTTTTGCTCTCATCATTTTCGTTTAAACTAACGAAAATATCACAACTTAACCTTAGAATGCATAACCCGGATAAATATAACACCCGGCGGGCCTCAGAGGCCCGGGTTATGCATTCTAGGGTTAACCTAACCAATCTTCAAGGGCGTACAGTTGACCTAACCGGGCATTTTCATACAAGACGAAGGAACTGAATGATGCTGATTTCGAACATTTCAAGGTCAATCATAAGTACAACTTCATTGACCCCGACACGGGAGCACACACACAACGCATTGAGAGGATTTGGGGGTCGGCGAAATGGAGGAATAAGAAGCACGTGGGACTGCCCGCCTCAGTTGGAGTCCTATCTAGTGGAGTTTATTTGGCGTCAAAATCTCTGAATGCCCGGTTAGGTCAACTGAATGCCAGGTTAGGTCAACTGTACGGCGTGTACGCCCTTGATGATTGGTTAGGTTAAATTGTGATATTTTCGTTAGTTTAAACGAAAATGACGTTTGGTAGTCCCGATAATACGTAAGTACCAACTCTGTTCTCTGTTTATACGGTCATTACCAATTGACAAAGACTCGCGAGGAACCGAACTGTATTGGTGTTAAAGAAATAAAAATTTAAGTCTTCCCGAAGAGTGGTTTCCTTCTTCATACTTCGTCGCGAAAGTACCACAATTACGTTTCACCTACGACTGAACACACACACACACATATACGAGTGTGTGTGTATATATATATATATATATATATATATATATATATGTGTGTGTGTGTGTGTGTGTGTGTGTGTGTGTGTATATATAAGTTGTGAGAAAAGTAAGTGAACCCACCCACTGGAGAATATGTTTTGTACCTACATATAAACAAACCTTTAGATATCTGGCAATCAGGGCCGGTGTAACGTTGAAAAATGAGGTCGTTGAAAATTGAAGTGCACCTCATTATTCAACGTTGAATAATGAGGTGCACCTCAGTTTTCAGCGTTGAACAATGAAGTACATTAATGTTGAAAAATGAGACACTTCGTTGAAAATTGAGTTGAAGTAGGAGTAGGCCTGAACCCAATCAAAATAAATAAAACTAGCGGAGCGATCCGGCGTTGCTCGGTGGAAGGTGAACGATATATATATATATTAGGGTGCTTTTAAAAACTGAAAGTGTGAATTTCGGATCACGGAACCCCGCAAATGATGAGGTTCCGGGAGCAAATAAAGCACATGATTTGTTTGGAAAATCATCAAATATTTAGAGGTTGCCCAAAGACCCCAAAGTTTTACCCATATGCTCATTTATTTATGCGCCTTTTTTAAGTCACTTCTAGTGTTTATTAACCCATTGATACACAGCATCCCCAAAATTAGAAATTGCATTTGTCAATTGCGTTCTGATAATCCATATTTCTTTACTTCAGTATACCAACAAATGACGATGGCAATCAGTTCGGAGGTCGCTGCGGCATTGGACCGCACGCGGATGAGTGACAGGGCAGCTGCTCGTGTTCTCATCCCCTTTGGCATGCAAATGGGTCAGGACATAAGTGAGATGTGCCTCAGTCCAAGTGCTATTCGGGCCAGCAGATCCAGGTACAGATCAGCCCACGAAGCAGAGGTGAGAGCTTCCTACAAGCCTGAATGCCCTCTTGTTCTTCACTGGGATGGAAAACTTATGGCAGACTTCATGGGAAGAGAGAAAATCGACCATTTAGCCATCTTAGTTACCGGGGATGGGATGAGCAAGATTCTAGCCATCCCCAAACTCCAAGGCAGAAAGGACGGCAATCGTCATCATCGAAACCATCGAAAACTGGGATCTTGGCCAGAAGATCAAAGCTCTTTGCTTTGACACGACAGCCACCAACACTGGCATCCATGGAGGAGTGTGTGTGCGAGTAGAGCAGGCTCTCGGGCGTGAAATGATTTACTTTGCGTGTCGACATCACGTGCTGGAACTGCTGCTTGAAGCAGTATTTTCTTTCCTTGTTGGAGACCTTTCCAAAGGACCTGAGATTACGATTTTCCAGAGCTTCCGTAATGTTTGGCTGCAACTGAAATTGAATGAATACTCCACTGCCGCGGACGAAGAGGACACGGCTGCAGTGATCAGTCCCTGGGCCGAGAAGATGATTCATGAAGCAAATGACCTTCTGAAAGTGAAGCATCCCAGAGATGACTACAAAGAGCTTCTTGAACTTGTAGTCATTTTCTTGGGAGGAGTACCTCACGGACGTCGGAGTCCTGTGTTCATGGCTCCAGGGGCTTTGCACCGAGCACGGTAGATGGCGCGTGGAATTTACTCTTTCAAGATTTGGATGTTCAGATACCAGTTCACGATGCACATGAACCAATGTCCTTCAACATCTCGTGGAGCAAGTAGCAGTGACCGCCTGATTTCTGGGTTGCGGGACTTCTGTCTCTTCGTTGCTCAAGATTACGTCCTTCCGTGGTTTTCAGCAAGAGAAGCAGCAAGCGCTCCATGAAGCGACTTAGCCCTCTTCAAAAGTTGCAAAACACCAACGTCGCTGGGTACAAGAGTTTTAATCGGCATCTCTGGTACCTCAATGAGGTAAACGTGGGCCTTGCACTATTCGATCCTGCAGTCGATGATGATGAGAAGCGGAAAATGGTAGAGAATATGAATTCCGTTGAAGGGTCAGAAGCTCCCCCCCCCGATGAGTCTGGATTCCAGATCCAAGAGGAAAGACCCTGGCAGACTTTTGCTCTTCCAATACCTACAATCTGTTCACCTTCTAGATCTTCCGGTCGATTTCCTGCAAGAGGATCCATCAAACTGGGAAAACAACACCAGCTTTGGTTCAGCAAAGATCAGGGTGGATTCCTTAAATGTAGTGAATGATGCAGCAGAGCGAGGCATAGCATTGATTCAAGAATTTACGAAGGCTGGAAGGACACGGAACGAAGAGCAGATGCAGTTCATGATTCAAATCGTTGAAGAACATCGTAAAGTCTTGCAGACAGCCTCCAAAGCCACTTTGATGAAAAAATGAACGCCAACACTCGAGGTGTCATGTACTTTAATCGTTAATTATGAATTTAGTGAATATACTCAACGATATATTTGTTCTGAATACTTATTGGAGATGCAATTTATCATTTAAACTGAGAATTAAAATTTCCACTGCCCTATAAATTGAAAATACCTATCAGCTGTGGGCAACCTCTAAATGTTGTTGGATTACAAAGAAATTTTGCCTGTTTTGTTTTCTCATGTATCCTCACAAAATAAAGAGTTCCGCTCCCTTGCATTTTCATTTCGCATTTTTCACCATATACCATAAACACACCCTAAATATATATATATATATATATATATATATATATAATATATATATATATAATATATGTAAAGAACGACGCTTGTGTAGAAGAGCGTTCCTCATCTTGTGCGGAACGCTCTTCTGCACAAACGTCGTTTTTTACATTAATTATACTGTGTTGTTTGCAGTTAAAATGTATACACAGTGTGTGTATATATATAATATATATATATATATATAATATATATATATATTTCGTGAAATAATTTTCATATATATATGTGTGTGTAGAGGCCGACCTGAAATTCTTTCCTCACCGTTCTCAACTAGTCATGGAATCTAAACAAATGCTATACACGTGGGCATGAAGCAGGCCCACAGAGGAAACACAGATTTTGTGGTATTTCTCGAAACGACCACCAGAGGACGTTACCAAGGCCCATAAAATGCAGGTTCTTTTTCAAATCACTCTCACTTGACATTTTCTTGTTTTGGTCGTTACGTCTCACGCTCAGCACCGTCAGTAGCAACACTCGTCACGCCACCTGCTCTCCGGCCTTCGCCAGAGAGCGGATCGCTGTTCCTTCAAGGCTCCGGTCGAGCATACACGAAGTCTATTATCAAGTAAGGCCTTCTACAATTTCATCCTGCAAGAAGCAACATCACTGCTGCAGGCATTTCCGTTGGCTCCCTTTTCAACAAGCCTCTACCGGCCTTCAACACTCATCCTCTCGCCGGTAAGGCCAGTCCGCCTGCAGAAACAATCCTTCGAAGCCCAGGTTCATAAACCTTCTAGTAGGCTACAAGCCACAAACCTCACTTTGCTCGTTACTCCTCCTCGTGAATCTCCACTTTCACGTAGCGCCGTCCGACCTCAGCCGGCCTCAGTCCCTCAAGCAACACCTCAACAATACACGAAGCGAATTAACACTCTAGGCGACATCCTTCTGGCCCTGGTTTCACTCATCCTTCACCACAATTCGCTCGGCGCCCGTTCAACAAGTATCTCAACAGGCCCGCAGCACATCTTCCTTCACGTAGGCCTTTAACAGTCTTCCGAGTTATCTACGGCGAAACGCAATACGGTCAACCTTCACGTAGGCCCAAGTGGAGCCACCTCGATGGGCCGAAGTGGCCCCTAGTGTGCCCACTATAAAAATTTCTTGTTCTTATGTTCTTGTGGTTCGGAACCCACGTAAAATTGTAGGTCCCCTCCGCCACCACGGAGGACATGCACAATACACAATTACGAACACAGGTAGACCAGCCATGAGTAGATCCTAGGGTCTTCGTTGGTCTGAAACATTATAATATTATAACTTCCACCCGGGCAACGCCGGGTCGTTCCGCTAGTTTTATTTTTGATTGGGTTTAGAATCCCAGCTGAGCCTTGAACGGCCAAGCTCTGAGGGGCTACTTTAACTTATAGCCTACTTCAACTTATTTTTCAACGAAGTGTCTCATTTTTCAACAATGTACTTCATTTTTCAATGTTGAAAATTGCGGTGCACCTCATTATTCAACGTTGAGAAATGATGTGCACCTCATTATTCAACGCTGAATAATGAGGTGTACCTCATTTTTCAACGTTACCACGGAGTTGTAAAAAATTAACAAGTGGTACGGTCGCAGATTCACGCGTAGCAGCGTCGCAGACTGATAAACTTAAGATGTGGGAAGTGTGTTGATGAGAGTCCGGGGGTTGGGGTCCCCCTTCCGCAAGGGGTTAACAACCAGAACGATTTATTAAAAAAAATTAACAACCGGTACGTACCGCCCTCAACTCAAGTCCTACTGGCAACACTATCCCACCATTGGAAAATACTGTAGTTTACGCATGTATAATCGCACACAGAAACTTCAGTATAATCAGTTGTGAAAAGGGGGCTGCGCAAAAGTTGGTGAACTATTTATGTATCGTCATAATTTTGTTGAATGAAGGTGCTTTGCGTACATATTTTCATCCCGTATAAGGAAGCATTCCTAGTATGGACGTAGTGATATTATTTTAATGTGATTGTAATTAGTTTCCTTTGCATTTCAGGCATCACTTTGGTGCAGATAACGTAAAGAGCATCGGGTATCATGCCTAGATCGAAGGAGTCTTGAATGATCTACGGAGGACTATTGTCAATGCTCATACATCTGGGAAGAGGTGTCAGCGACATGTGGAATCTATGTGTCAACTGTTGGTCAAATTATTTAAAAATGAAGGGACATAATGACATCGACAACCTTGCCTAGGAGTGGCCACCACCGACGATCTCACTCAATATGATTAAGAGACTCGTTTGTGAGGTTAGCAGTAATCCAAGAGTGACATCCAAAAACCTTCAGAGCTCTTTGACAAGTGCCAACACTTACGTTTATTATTCCGCAATAATAAACGAAAGTCACTGTTCTCGAAGAGAGACAAAGTCGACAGACGAAACTTCGCTTGGGCCCACCTGAACGACACCCCAACCACCTGCGAAAAGGTACATTGTCTCATCTGTCCAAAGTCCATCCGTCCCTCTATTTGTAAATAATTTGACGAACAGGTTACAAGTGGATTCCATATTTCGCTAATATTTTCTTGTACCCAGATGTATGAGCAATGACAAAGACCCTCCGTAGGTCATTCGAGAGCTCCTTCGATCTAGGCATGATAGCCTTTGCTATTCACGTTATCTGCACCAAAGTGATGCCTGAAATGCAAAGGAAATTAGTTACAGAGGTGATCAATCGCATTAAAATAATATCACTACGTTCATACAAGGAATATTATCCCCTTACCTTCAACAACACACAACTCAATCCTTCCTTTTCTCTTAACATTCTTGACGTTTCTTTTTCTCGTGATCTTTCTTCGAAAGATCACTTATACTCTCTTTCTAAAACAGCTTCTAAGAGGTTAGGTGTGCTGTACCGCCTCCGCGGTTTCTTCACCCCCACTCAGTTGCTGTCTCTGTACAGGGGTCTTGTTCGCCCGTGTATGGAGTATGCGTCTCATGTGTGGGGTGGCTCAACCCACACAGCCGTACTTGACCGGGTGGAATCAAAGGCTTCTCATCTCATCAATTCCCCGCCTCTAACTGACTGTCTTCAATCTCTCTCTCGCCGCAGTGTTGCCTCACTCTCTCTTTACTATCGCTATCATAACGGACATTGCTCTTCTGAACTCTCTAACTGCATGCCTCCTCCTTTAAGGAGAGCACGCAGTACCACACTTTCTACATTTTCTCATTCCTTTTCTGCCCATTTATCTAATGCAAGGGTTAATCGGTATTTCAGTCTTTCATCTACTCAACCGGTCAACTCTGGAACAATCTTCCTCAATCCATCTTTCCTCCTGACTATGACCTCCCATCTTTCAAACGCAGAGTGTGTAGGCATCTCGAAAAGCCCGGACCTTGATTTTGGCTCTCTTCTTCTTCTTCTATGGGAGTGGTGCTTTTGCGGGCGTTTGCCCTTGGCCCCTCCCTGCATAAAAAAATACGAGATGAAATACATAAGCAAAGCAAAGCACCTTCGTTCAACAAATTTATGATGATACAATAAATGGTTCACCAACTTTGGCGAGGCCTCCTTTCAACAACTTATTGCACTTACGTTTGTGCGTAGTATGTACGATAATACATACATAAACTATTTTCCAATAGTAGGATAGTTTTGCCAGATACGCAAAAGCTTTGTTTTATCATAAATAGATACAAAACATATTCTCCAGTGGATGGGTTCGCTTACTTTTTCTCACAACTTATATATATATATATCTCAGAGGCGTTTTTATAGGGTAGGCAGGGTAGGCTTTGCCTGACCATTAATTTTGTTCAACTTTAGAAGCATTAATATATCAATATAAATTAGCGCAATTAGACAAAATCTGTCGATGGCGCCCTCTTAATCCAATATCATATGATTTCTTTTTTTCATATTAGCTACTACAACTTAAAACGCCCTGTCTACCTTCAATGTATAATATAAATTCAACTAGTGTGGCGGATTTGATATATGCCATTTTTAACACGGAGTAAATGTACATATAGTCAGCTCGCGGACTTTCCTACTAAACGATACATTTTGCACGCTTACGCTCATTATCAAGCCATCCCGTATGAAGAAATATGAGAAACTACGATTTCGGGGGTGGAGTTAAAGGAAGAAGATTGATAGGCGAATGGTGTATGACGTCACAAGGGGATGGTGTGTGTGTGTGTGTGTGTGTGTGTGTGTGTGTTTAGTTATATACCTTTATATATATATATATATATATAGTTACGATAGAAATGTTCTTCGGGAACCTTATCCTCAATAGGAATATGAAAACAAGAGATACGACTCTCAACATTTATTGGCCAAACGTTTCGGTCCGCTCAGGGGCCATCTTCAGTGACTAAATAGAAGCATCTAAAAATAATCATAAAACTAAAGTAAATACAAATGTCAAACTGTACGATAATAAAATCTAACACAAAAAAAAGTTAAAAAGTTGCTAAAAAACTATCTGGATTATAAAACAAAATAAAAGTAAAATTAAAACAAACTAAAATTTCAAAAATTAGAAGTTTAAAAATGTTAAGTTTAAAATTTAAAAATTTAAAAAGGACTAACCTGGATGGTAAAAGTTACAAATAACAAGTGGAGAGAAAGGAAAAAACAACTTAAGTTAGTGCGTTGGTTACGTTTAAAAGGTGTTGGTTGGTTAGGAAGTATGTAATTTTATCGAGGAAAGGCTATCGTTTAGTTCAGGATTTAATTTCTTGATAAAAAGGGATTCTAAAATTTTAACATCAAGTGACTTAGGAGCAGACGACAAAATCGCAAAGGAGTCCTGGGGGCACGGGTGGTCATGGGTCTCTGAATGATGCCGAATAGCAGAGGATTCAGGAGTGGAAAGAGGGCGAGAAGTTCGATAAGAAAAACCCAAATGCTTCGAAATCCTAAGTTTTAACTGTAGGGCAGTCTGCCCCACATAACGACTTTGGCAGGTCGCACATGTATATAAATAAATAACAAAGGATCTCAAAAGCACGGGGAGGTGATCTTTATGGCGAAAAAAGGATTGCAGAGAATTAGAATTAGAATTAATGATTATAAAGTCGCATTGAGGGAAGTGTCTGTCCAAAATAGAGTGGACATCTTTATTAAGTTGAAAAGTTAGTTGGTCTAAAAATGGAAGCTTAAGATAAACCTTCTGTTTCGGAACCGTGGAGTGAATTATTTTAGGTGAATATAGGTTATTTAAAAATTTAGAAATTAAAGCCTCAAAAGTCAAAGTACAATAAAAATTATAGTTGAAAAATCTCTTAAGATACTGAATTTCTAAGTCAAATAAAGACCAACTTGAACAAAGGTGATAGGCTCTAAAAATACGACTTTTAATACTAGCCAGCTTAAAACTAAGTGGAATATTGCTGAAAAAATGAGTACCGAGTTGGGTAGTAGTTGGTTTTCTGTATACTTGTGCTGAAAAGCCTGTACTGTGTTTATTTATGGTAACATCAAGAAACGAAATTTTATTGTATTGTTCTACTTCCATAGAGAATTTAATATTAGGATGCTTAGTATTAATGTAATTTAAAAATAAAGGGGCATGATCTTTATGCTTAAAAATGACAAAACAATCATCTACATAACGTTTAAATAAAATAGGTTTAAAATCAAGCGGGCAATCCCTCAGCCACTTTTCCTCGTGAAAACAAAGAAAACTGTTAGCAAAGGACGGACCAAGGGGCGAACCCATTGCCATTCCCTCGTGCTGGTGGAAAAGTTCCTTATTAAAAAAGAATATAGTATCCTGGACTGATAACTTTAAAAGTTTTGAAAACAATTGTCTGCTTAATCCCAAAATGTCATTAGTAGAACCAAACAAAGAATTTATAATAATATCACAAGTTTCTAAAACAGGTACATTGGTAAACAAAGACTGAACATCAAAGGAAGCCATGAAACAATCCTTAAACTTCAACTTGGTGACACAATCAACAAATTCAAATGAATCTTGCAAGTGAAATGAGAACGTGTGAGAGGGTCTATAATTGGGACCAAAAATTTTGCGAGGTTATAACTTGGTGTGTTTATGGCTGCTAGAATGGGACGAAGCGGAACTCCAGGTTTATGGGTCTTAGGTAGGCCATAAACAACCCCATAAACAATGGTCTTAGGTAGGCCATAAACAATCCTATGAGGATAAGGTTCCCGAAGAACATTTCTATCGTAACTACTCTTCGTAAAAGATATAATGAAGACACTGTACGACGATTCCGTGCCCTTGAAGGGGTTTCAAAGAAGCTGGAGAAGGCAAAATTGGACGCTCGTTTCTTAACAATTTGCAAAGGTTACGGTTATGTGCCCCAATTTATTCGCTTTAAACTATATAAGAAATCTTTGATGCACAGTGAACTCTATCATTCTTGGACTAGTAAACTTCTTTCCCTCGAATTAGCCTCAAAACGTAAACTTGTTTTAAAATTGGGTAATCAATTGTTCATATTGTCACAACATTTTAAGTCTAATGTGTCTCGCCTTGATTTTATTATTTTAAATAGTTATATTTCGAGGTATGTATCAAAATTTTATGTCTCCTCATTAACTCGTCAAAATTCTAAGCTTCAACAGTTGGGTTTAAATTTTGATCTTAATCTTAACAGAGATGAAATTATTTCTAACTTTTCCAATAAGGTTTTATCAACTGAAGAAAAAAGAATTTTATCCTTGGGATTGGATTTTAAACTTCCCATTTTTAAGTTTGACTTTTGTCATTATTTTTTATGTTTTGAAAAACTTTGCCATCAAATTAGTCTTTTTCCTCTTTCCTTCAGCACTCTAGTCCAGTGGAGGATATTAAACTTTTGGCAAACAAGTTCTACTATAAGTTTGATGGGTTTAAGGTTTTTTGTCCTGTTTTTAGTTTTAGTGATTTTAAAGTTCTCACGAACTTGGGGAGGGATAAGAATGTAATTATTTGTAAGCCTGATAAAGGTAAAGGTGTTGTTGTCTTAGACAGACAAGACTATTTAAATAAAATGTATAATTTACTTTCTGATTCTACAAAGTTTTTGAAACTGCAGACTGATCCATTTAAATATATTGTGAAACTGGAGGACAGAATCAACAACTTTTTGCGTTCTCTCAAAAGTCGTGGGCTTTTGATTGACTATTACGATAAGCTTTTTGCTTCAGGTACTAGCCCAGGGGTTGTTTATGGCCTACCTAAGACCCATAAACCTGGAGTTCCGCTTCGTCCCATTCTAGCAGCCATAAACACACCAAGTTATAACCTCGCAAAATTTTTGGTCCCAATTATAGACCCTCTCACACGTTCTCATTTCACCTTGCAAGATTCATTTGAATTTGTTGATTGTGTCACCAAGTTGAAGTTTAAGGATTGTTTCATGGCTTCCTTTGATGTTCAGTCTTTGTTTACCAATGTACCTGTTTTAGAAACTTGTGATATTATTATAAATTCTTTGTTTGGTTCTACTAATGACATTTTGGGATTAAGCAGACAATTGTTTTCAAACTTTTAAAGTTATCAGTCCAGGATACTATATTCTTTTTTAATAAGGAACTTTTCCACCAGCACGAGGGAATGGCAATGGGTTCGCCCCTTGGTCCGTCCTTTGCTAACAGTTTTCTTTGTTTTCACGAGGAAAAGTGGCTGAGGGATTGCCCGCTTGATTTTAAACCTATTTTATTTAAACGTTATGTAGATGATTGTTTTGTCATTTTTAAGCATAAAGATCATGCCCCTTTATTTTTAAATTACATTAATACTAAGCATCCTAATATTAAATTCTCTATGGAAGTAGAACAATACAATAAAATTTCGTTTCTTGATGTTACCATAAATAAACACAGTACAGGCTTTTCAACACAAGTATACAGAAAACCAACTACTACCCAACTCGGTAATCATTTTTTCAGCAATATTCCACTTAGTTTTAAGCTGGCTAGTATTAAAAGTCGTATTTTTAGAGCCTATCACCTTTGTTCAAGTTGGTCTTTATTTGACTTAGAAATTCAGTATCTTAAGAGATTTTTCAACTATAATTTTTATTGTACTTTGACTTTTGAGGCTTTAATTTCTAAATTTTTAAATAACCTATATTCACCTAAAATAATTCACTCCACGGTTCCGAAACAGAAGGTTTATCTTAAGCTTCCATTTTTAGACCAACTAACTTTTCAACTTAATAAAGATGTCCACTCTATTTTGGACAGACACTTCCCTCAATGCGACTTTATAATCATTAATTCTAATTCTAATTCTCTGCAATCCTTTTTTCGCCATAAAGATCACCTCCCCGTGCTTTTGAGATCCTTTGTTATTTATTTATATACATGTGCGACCTGCCAAAGTCGTTATGTGGGGCAGACTGCCCTACAGTTAAAACTTAGGATTTCGAAGCATTTGGGTTTTTCTTATCGAACTTCTCGCCCTCTTTCCACTCCTGAATCCTCTGCTATTCGGCATCATTCAGAGACCCATGACCACCCGTGCCCCCAGGACTCCTTTGCGATTTTTGTCGTCTGCTCCTAATTCACTTGATCTTAAAATTTTAGAATCCCTTTTTATCAAGAAATTAAATCCTGAACTAAACGATAGCCTTTCCTCGATAAAATTACATACTTCCTAACCAACCAACACCTTTTAAACGTAACCAACGCACTAACTTAAGTTGTTTTTTCCTTTTTCTCCACTTGTTATTTGTAACTTTTACCATCCAGGTTAGTCCTTTTTAAATTTTTAAATTTTAAACTTAACATTTTTAAACTTCTAATTTTTGAAATTTTAGTTTGTTTTAATTTTACTTTTATTTGTTTATAATCCAGATAGTTTTTTAGCAACTTTTTAACTTTTTTTTGTGTTAGATTTTATTATCGTACAGTTTGACATTTGTATTTACTTTAGTTTTATGATTATTTTTAGATGCTTCTATTTAGTCACTGAAGATGGCCCCTGAGCGGACCGAAACGTTTGGCCAATAAATGTTGAGAGTCGTATCTCTTGTTTTCATATTCCTATTATATATATATATATATAATATTCTGCCTACCCAATGCACCAGTCCAAGAACCGCCAAAAGCTCAAACCCTTCCAAAGCTCAAAGGGTTTTAATTTATTTATTATTTATTTATTTATTGTAACTTATTTATTTGCGTGAATATATATATATATATATATATATATATATTATATATATATACGCAAATAAATAAATTCAATAAATAAATAAATAAATAAATAAGAACCCTTTGAGCTTTGGAAGTTTTATTTACATTTACGACAGAATCTTTCACCAAATTATGATTCCACGACAATCACATCACGCGAAAGGAGACCTTTCCCACGTACCCATAAATTTTATAAACCTATTTATTACCTTTGATGAAGATCTTTATTATTTCCCTCCTGCGCCACAATTGATTCTTCATCAAAGTGATTTATTCTTCAGCAAAATGAGCGGAACTTGGACGATTGAAATGAGGAACGGTGATAAACAACATCCAAGATGATGAAGTTCATAATCGTACAAAAGTAGAGATTTTTCATTTCTTAAAATTTAAACGCTAAATATATATCAATATGAGGTCGTGAAGGCCGAACAGGTGCATATATGAAGTTGGTCTCACATTTTATTTGAACGACAGTTCATTTATAACCAATATTTGAACTAGGACACGTACTCCCAAATCTCGAGCATTATTCTATATATATATATATATATATATATATATATATATATGGGGCGAATTTCACAATTAAACACGTGAAATGAACGAATGATGCAAATCCACAAGGAAAAAGAAAAAATTATTCCAAGGCCTTTCGTTTATTGAGTCATTCCCTGACGAGGTGTATTGCTGAATACACAAAAGGACTTGGAATAATTTTTTCTTTTTTTTTTGTGAGTTTGCATTATATATATATATATATGTATATATATATATATATATATATATATATATATATATATATATATATATATATATATATCGGTTTTATCTGGTTACCTCTACACAATCTGGAATGGGGTGGGGATATCAAGTTACAACACAAAACCGGTTTTATCTGGCTACCTCTATACAATCCAGAATTATTCAAGTGAAGGCATTACTTTTCAGCCCACCCTCGTGTATATGCGCCTCGGTGGTGCAGTAGTTAGCATCATTGACTACGAATCCACCGGACCCTGGTTCGATTCCAGACGAAAGCAGACGGCGCGCAGCTTACCCAGCTGTTCATCCTTCCAGAAAAAATAGGTTGGTAAATTGATTAGTACCCTGGGTAACCTAGTGGTTAAGACGCTGGACTGCCGATCGTGAGATCGAGTCTAGGCAAGGACGTGATAATTTCTGACCATCCGTGTTGGGTCGTGGTTCGGATTCCACGTTAAGCTGTAGGTCTGAAGTGAAGCAACAAACTTAACCTTCGTCAGAATGAACAATTCGGGCGGAAGCAAAATCTAAAGTTAACCAAGGTTATATATGGAATATCATGCATGAATCCGCAAGATTTTTCATTATATATATATATATATAAAATGAAAAATCTTGCGGATTCATGCATGATATTCCATATATAACCTTGGTTAACTTTAGATTTTGCTTCCGCCCGAATTGTTCATTCTGACGAAGGTTAAGTTTGTTGCTTCACTTCAGACCCACAGCTTAACGTGGAATCCGAACCACGACCCAACACGGGTGGTCAGAAATTATCACGTCCTTGCCTAGACTCGATCTCACGATCGGCAGCCCAGCGTCTTAACCACTAGGTTACCCAGGGTACTAATCAATTTACCAACCTATTTTTTCTGGAAGGATGAACAGCTGGGTAAGCTGCGCGCCGTCTGCTTTCGTCTGGAATCGAACCAGGGTCCGGTGGATTCGTAGTCAATGATGCTAACTACTGCACCACCGAGGCGCATATACACGAGGGTGGGCTGAAAAGTAATGCCTTCACTTGAATAATTCTGGATTGTGTAGAGGTAGCCAGATAAAACCGGTTTTGTGTTGTAACTTGATATCCCCACCGCATTCCACATTGTGTAGAGGTAACCAGATAAAACCGATTTTGTGTTATAGCCTAATATAGCCTACACTCATGCCACACGTTGGTTCAGTCTCGATTACAATGGAAAGGAGTAAAGACGTTCGCTTCAAGCAACGTGCCGTAATTGAATTTTTGACCGCCTGTAACGGCAACCGACGAGTCTCATCGGAACTATGTTGACGAACTGATTCGTGGAAATCGTCGCATTAAACAAAATGAAATTGCCGCAATGCTCGATATCTCCAAAGAACGAGTGGAACACATTATCAGTATTCTTTGTTACCGAAAGGTCTGCGCCAGATGGGTGCCTCGCATGCTCACTGCCGAGATGAAAACTGAGAGACTACACATTTGTCAAGAAAATCTGCAGCGCTTCGAAAATGAAGATGAATTTCTGCACAGCAGTGTGACAGTTGACGAGACGTGGGTCCACCATTATGACCCTGAAAATAAACGGCAATCCATGGAATATTGGCACAAAAATTCACCGCAACCAAAAAAATTCAAAGTTCAAAAATCGGCTGAAAAATTGATGATGGCCGTTTATTGGGATATCACTGGTGTTGTTCTCGAAGACTTTACGGAAAAAGGGATAGCAATCAACTTCGCACGTTATATTGAAACACTGAAAAAGTTGAAAAAAACGGATCAGGAAGGTTCGCACCCACAAAAACGGAGTCATTGTTCATCATTTCAACGGACGGCCTCACACCAGTGTTGAGACGCGAGAAGCAATTGAGGATCTGCAATTCACCGTCTTGCCGTATCCACCATATGGACCCGATTTAGCACCATGCGATTTTGACCTCTTTCCTAAACTTAAAGAACATCTCTGTGGAAATCGTTACGAATCTGACGAAGAAGTTAAGCCTCTTTGAAATTTTCGTTTCGTAGTCAAAGCTCCGAGTTTTACCGGATGGATTTCAAAACCTCATTTATCGTTGGCGTAAATGTATCGAGGTAGAGGGTAATTTTATAGAAAAGTACATAAATGCATCGTTTTGAAGAATAAACTGTTAGGTACGTATCTGTTTTTGTTTCGATAAAATCCTTCAACCCGTTTCAAATTTATTTGAGTGGAGGTCTTTTCAGCCCACCCTCGTGTGTGTGTGTATATATATATATTAGTGATGTAGCGGATGTCATTTTTTTCATATCCGCGGATGCGGATGCGGATGAGGATGTTTGATTTAAACATCCGCGGATGCGGATGCGGATGTCTACATTTTCGTTATTTTTTAGGATATATTCGAGATTTGTTGTGTTTAACGTATATAATAAGTTATTATATAGAGAGAGCTGTAGCTATAATGTAGTATAATTGATTAATTGTACAATAATTGCTGTACTTTTCTCTGAACATATAAAATAATATCAAGCATCTAACTAATATAGAAATCAATCAGTGAATTCGTCTGCAAATAAATTCGTTATATTTTGTTGAGTTTCAGCCACAATTAGAAACCATAATTGTGTTACCAGGATGCGGGACGTGAACGCAACTCAAATGCACCCCACCGACCTCTTTCCCCAACCTCCTCCACCCTTATAGAAAGAGATCTTTAATTAACTTGATAACTATTTATATTAAGTTTAAAGTTTTATTAGGCATATTTATAAATGAGTAATTAAAATAAAGTAAACTAAGATGTTCATCGTTTAATGTTCAAACTTAATTATAGGAAGGTTATGCTTAAGGAACATTAATTTTTCTGCCTTTTCTGCTGCCAGTCTGTTTCTCTTTTCATCATATATTAATCCAGCACTGCTAAATAATCTCTCGCTTGGTACGTTTGTTGGAGGACAGGCTAAATGTTTCCTTGCAAGTTTACTCAAGTATGGATAGATATTCTGCGTATTTTTCCACCAACTAATAGGATTGTCACATGCAGCCAGGCGTTTTTCTTGGTGATAGCTCTCGATCATTTTTACTACATCTTTTGACATCGCGTAGGTCTCGTCATTGCTGCTTGACTCAAGAAACTGAGAGACAGATTCTGTGATAGATTTGCTTCTTGAAGGTGTTGGTTCTGTCACTGAAACTTTTATTCTTTTGGTGGGTGGCGAAGCGACAGATTCAAGAGATTGAAGCTCTTCAACTGCTTTGCCAAGTGATGATTTAACTCGTTCTAATGTACTAGGTGAAAATAACTTAGCTTTGTAATGTGGATCTAAGTAGGTTGCAAGAGAGTAACTTCATACAAGAACAGCCTCTCGTCTTGTCGCTTGCATCACTTTTGCGCACAATGAACTAGTTCTATTAATATAGTAGAATTTGATAATTTCCGCTTATTAATGACGTTTTATCTCAACGGTCCACATCCGCACGACATTCGCAGTCCAAAGTGCGGATGCGGACGCGGATGCGGATGTGAGAAAATGTGCGGATGTTCCGCGGATGCGGATTCGGATGCGGATGTGACCTACATCACTAATATATATATATACAGGGTGTCCCATAAGTCCGGCATCATAGGAAAAATAATAAAAAAAGGCAAAACAAAAGTTTTTATTTACAGAACGTGCTCAATATGTCCACCATTGTTTTCAGCACACAAATTCAGACGTGATACCCAGTCAGCAAGCACACGGTGAATGATGTCAGGAGTAATGGTGTTATATGCCCCAATAATGCGCTGCCGCAAATGTTCAACACTCCTAATTTTCTCTGCGTATACCAGCGCTTTCAAGTGGCCCCAGAGATAAAAATCTAGTGGGCGTGAGATCCGGGCTTCTAGCTGACCATTCCACAGGCCCTCGACGTCCTATCCAATGACCAGGGAATTGTTGGTACAGGTATTCCCTTACTTGGGTGCTGTAATGTGCGGGAGCGCCGTCTTGCTGGAACCATGTTGGGAAATTTCCTTCTTCGTTCAAGACACTGGGAAATGCTTCTTCCTTGAGCATACGTAGGTAGGTGCCTCCAGTGACATGTTCATCGAAAAAGAGGGGGCCTATGATGCGATCCTTCCAAATGCCACACCACACCATCACCCGAGATTGCACCTTGTTCCTTTGAAGAGGTATACCAGTGAGGGCTGTTTTGAGACCAGTAGCGGGTGTTCTGTCGATTTACCTCACCATTTCCATAAAAAACAGCCTCGTCACTGAACAGAATGGTGGACGGGAAATTGGCATCCCGAGCATATTGTTCCGTAGCCCATTCACAAAATTCCATCAGCCGGTCGGGATCATCTTCGCTTAATTTCTGTAGGATCTGAAGTTTATATGGATGTCATTTGTGAGCCTGAAGAACGCGATGGATACTACTTTTCGACACTCCTGTCTCGGCGGACAATCGCCGAAGAGACTTAATGGGACTTCTGTTAAAATGAGCCAGGATAGCAGTCGCTGTATCATCGTCAGTGGACCTCCTTGTAGGTCCACTGCGTGGTTTATCTTCTATGGATCCTGTTTCCTTAAACTTTGCAACAAGTCTGCTAACACAACTCTGTGTTATTGGCTCGCGGTCTGGATGCAGTCTGTTAAATTCAGCGGCGGCCTCTCTTTGACTCCGATTTCCTATGAGTAGAATTATCTGGATTCGTTCTTCCTTGCTCACAGACATTATGGCCTGTAGAAAGAGAAAAATATGAATTATGGTTTGTAGAAATAGAAAAATATGAATTTCTCCTATGATGCCGGACTTATGGGACACCCTATATATATATATATATATATATATATATATATATATATATATATATATTCAAACGCATGAAATTCACTATAAACCCAAATTCTCTCCCAGCACACGAATATGAATAAATCTTAATAACAGGATAACATAAGAACAAAATGAGTATTTAAGAGATTCAGTGTTCTGCAATAACATTTAAAGGGTTACGTCTCGGCCACGTTGCAACACCGCTTCCCGTTAGATCAGCGAGGTTCAGCCACATTCTTTCTGGGTAGTAGTAGTAGTAGTAGTAGTTGCATGGATGACTGTCCTCTACTATCGGATGGTGTAGAGGCCTTTATATATTTAAGATATTAATTAAAGTTGTAGGTCCTCTCTGTGGCATGATCTTTGCTGTTACGAAAGAGGTTAAACAACTCCAAAACATTATTATTATAACATTTAACCCTCTCAGGACGACTGGTACAAATTAGTAGCGTTTGAAATACACCCATTCATAACTTAACACCACAAAAATTTCCGACCTTAAAGGGTTAAATCTCTGAGTATGGAAATTTAGATTGTGAACTCTTTAACTTTAAAGTTTGATATCGTGAATTGTGTTTTGGAAAACCACGAAAGGAAATTGCTTCAGAATTTGTAAACTAAATTAATGAAAAAAATGTATCTTGGGGGCGTTATTTGAAGAAAATTACTGAAGTTTTTGTTCTTAATATTTGGTTAGTAAATCAGAGGGTTTTATCTTAACTTCAATTTTACTTTTAAAAAGGATATATATATATATATATATATATATATATATATATATATATATATATATTTACTCCTTTTTTTCTGTATAATTTATGCCAGTAAATAAAGAAGCGAGATGGAGAGGTGCTAATAGGCCAGCCATTACTCATCCTATTTTCACACGATTATTCCAATTTTAAGCCGTTAAATACTTTATATTTATGTGCTTATTCACTTCATTATATTCTTCCGATGTGTAGCCAGTTGATGCCTACTCCAACTCTCGCAAAAACCAACGGGTTTCATCTCAAGAATAAAGAGAAAATCATTTTTCAAAATACTTTCTTTTTACCCTTGAGATGACTCTTTGTCACAAAGCCTTGATAAACAGGTCACGGGCCTTATGATAAAATACGCAGAAATAGGTATGATTCTTTTATTTAACTGTACAATACAGATTAAGCGCCAATTCCTCTATGTATAACGTCAGTATGAATAATATACAAATTCAGTGTATTACAATTATTTTGATCATGTCGAACTGTGTTTTGAGGTTGACAGCTGAAACTCTAATTTAGGCCACGAAATATATATATACTCGTATATTATATATATAGAGGATGATGATAATGATAATGATGATGATGATATGATGATGATGATGTCAGCCTGTCTGTCTGCCTGTTCTATGTTCCTTTATACACGCCTAAATGTCTATGGTAATCTGCACCAAATTTAGTATAGACATTAAGGGAGAACCAGGAAAAGTTTTAGTAACACACTCGCCTCTCGCAAATTGTTTCAAGTGGGCTTTTGCTGGCTGAGGTGCACTGGACATTCTAGTGTATATATATATATATATAATATGTATATATATATATATATATATATATATATAATCCCCAAGATAAAATAACTAAAAGTTTAAAATGACCTAAGCCTTTTGAAAGAGAACCTCCTTCATCTTTTGGGGTCAAACTTAAAACTAATTAGAATGTAAAAGTTAGAGACGGATGGACGACTGGAGGCGCATGCGCGAGCTACGTGGTTCTTTCCTGAAATATCTTAAGAAATCAAATAAAATGATGACCATTGAGTAAAACATTGTTTAACTTATCATTTATGTCAAAAGATCCTTTGTTATTATTAAGGTTTTCAATGGTTTTTTTAGTTGAAAGGATCCTGTTAATTTTCTCTAGTTCTCTTCAGCAATAGTTAAAAGAACAGACGAGTGTTTTTTTTAATCTAATCTGTGATTATATTTAGTTCGATGTGATTGAAGAAAAGAGGAATCATCACCATTCCTTAGACTATATTCTTGTTGATATTTCCTCCTTTTAAAATCATTACTTTCTCCAACATAAAACCTAGTGCAATCCTGACATTTTATTTTATATACTCCAGTGTTATTTATGTTGATCTCCAATTTAGTTTTTATAAAAGATTCTTCGTGATGCAAGACACTCTGGAGACTATACTATTAATAGGTTTGGGAAGATTGGTCCTTACTGCTTTTGGTACTTTTGTATTATCCTCCCAACACTAATTTTTTTTGAAGCCGGCTAACTACGGCTAACGTCTGCGGTGGGCTGTTTTTAACCTAACCAAACCTAACCTAACCAAACCTAACCTAACCTAACCTAATCCCAACACTAATTTTTTTATAATGGAAGGAAAATAAAGTACCATAACCAAAACAACATTATATAAAAAAAATTAGTGTTGGGAGGATAATGCAAAAGAACCCTGCTTTTCAGTCGAAAGTTAAAATCAGTATAATTTTACTTTCTAACTTATTATTATGCTTAATGGTGTAGTAGAGATTTTCTTTGTAATGCTAGATAATCAAGAATAAAATACGGTGTGTAACCTAAACTGGAAAAGAGAGTTAGTCATATATTTAATTTCAACTTCTAAAAATTGAAGACTACATATTTTTAAAGCCCTTAAAAAATGCTGATTAAAATGCCTTTCTTTGTGGAGAAGGAATGTAATGAAAGCCACAGGAGGTATGAATTTTAATGAGTGTCTTTTCTATGAACTGCAAAGGTCGGTCTATCTGATAATGCTTTAATGATGCGAACATCAAGGAAAGATATTTGAGAGTTGTTTTCCCTTTTCAAGGTAAATTGTATTGAAGGTAACATAATTCCTAAGATTCATAAGCAAGACCCCCCCCCCTGAGACCTATTATTTCGAATATTGGTACCCCCACCCTATGACTTAGCTAAATGGCTCTCTAAATCCCTTTATCCCTTAGTCGGCAATATATCAAGTGCCCATAAACGATATTTTAACAGTGTTTTATTCAATGACCCTTATTTTAATAGATTTCTTAAAATATTTCAGGAAAGAACCAAGTAGCTCGCGCATGCGCCTCCAGTCATCCTTCCGTCCCTAACGTTTACATTTCAATTAATTTTAAGTTTGACCCAAAAGATAAAGGAGGTTCTCTTTCGAATACTTTGATCATTTAAAACTTTTATTTCTTTTATCTTGGGGATTTTATTATAATTTATACAGTACGGTCATTGTACTTTATATATATATGTTCTTTTTCTGGAAAGAAAGATTCCGGAACTCTGCTATAAATTTCCTACAACTTTTGCCATTTATTACTCCATCCCACCCCATGGACCATCCCAAGCCCCCAAAAAGCGTCCTTCCTACTCCTAAAATTTTGTTACGTAACAAAAAACAAATCGAACTGAAAATAAGACAAATTTAGGTACTTACGTATTAACGGGGCCACCACATATTGATGATTGGTTAGGTTAAGTTATAATATTTTCGTTAGTTAAAAATTTCTAATACATCATATTTTTTAAATAGCAATATTTTTTAAAATACTTTTTTATACAATTTTCTGAGAAAAATTAATTTTTTTAGGCTTATTCATGATGAAAATGTGTAACATATAATGTGTAACATGTATTAATCATTGTAAATATTTGAAATATAAATCATTTTAAATATTTTAACAAATATTGCTATTTAAAAAATATGATGTATTAGAAATTTTCAACTAACGAAAATATTACAACTTAACCTAACCAATCATCAATATGTGGTGGCCCCCCGTTAATACGTAAGTACCCAAATTTTTCTTCTGCATGTTGAGAATAAAAGGTACCGGAACCCCCTTCCGGAGCGTTCCGCCAAAAAAAAAATATATATATATAGAAACTCTAAAATCTGTAAGCTCCACTCAATAAAATACCAATAACTATTTTTATGAGTGTATAACATAATAAATAATATAATTTATAGTTTTATGATTTGTAAAGGTTGTAAGAGGTTTCGCGTGTTATACCACCTCCGCAGTTTCTTCAACCCTACTCAATATATATATATTTTTTTTTTTTAACACAATAATCGTGTCCAAAAACCATAAAACCGATTAAAATTTCCAAGGGAAATAAGGTTAAAAAGCTAAAAGATTAAAAACCCACAAAGCTTTCCAAAGGGAACTCTCTACTTCATTCAAGAAGTAGAGAAGGTCAACAAGCATAAAAACGGTCATGCATCCGGCAAATAAATATTTTTAAGAGACGACTTTATGCAAAGATAAATATCTGTTAAAAAGTCGAGATAAAAGGAACCCTCTTTTGCATTAAAAGTGACATTATTTCTAATTAAATAAGACTCAGTTCATTTTCTTTTGTCATTATTATTAACATTTCAAAGAATGTTAGAGCTATCGACGCGAATACGATGATTATTTTCAACACGATGTTTGTGTGAAGCAGAATTGCTATCTACAGTATTCAGACTGTATTTGTGTTGATATAAGCGACGCTTAAAATCAATAGTTTCCCCGATGTAATACTCATTACATTCTTTACGGGATATTTGATATAATACCTTGAGGAAGGCAAACACGAATGGACTCAAAATTAAAAAGCACAATTAAGACATCTTTAATATCCTTGGCAGGGAAGTCATTAACGTAAAACTTCCTTTTCGCCGCGATTTTAAGTGCTTTTCGGATAAAATTGTCAAGATTTGTGAAGGTTTGGTAAAAGATCACTTTGTATATTCTCTTTCAGTAACCAAGTTGTGAGGACGACAAATGCTAAACTCTGAGGAACATGCCCGCAAGAATTCTTCTTTTTGTAAAGAAACGTGGAAAGAGAGCCAATGCACAAAAGAGTTAGAGCGAGTGATCTTTCTAAAAATTGTAAATTCAGGTTTACCAGTAAGAAAGCTTATAATTTGGATATGCAAAAAAAGTATTTTTAGAATTTTGTTCAAGCTCAGTAATAAATTGTATAGAAGGTACAATGCTATTAATTCAAAAAAGAATATATTGGTATAGACTTCCACAGAGAGAAGGACGAAAACATCGTCTACATAACGGTACCAAACAACAGAAGGGTCAATAACAACAGAAAGAAATTTTCTTTCGAAAAACCCCCATAAGCAAGTTGCTAGGAGTAACAGACAAGGAGGGTTTGAGTATGAGAGAAAGAGAGTTTGAGTATGGGCTCCCCCCCCTCGTCTATAAAATAACTTCTGAGGATTGTAATAAACGTTACATCGGGGAAACTATTGATTTTAAGCGTTGCTTACATCACACAAATACAATCTAAATACTGCGGATCGCAATTCTGCTTTACACAAACACCGTCTTGGAAATAGTCATCATATTCGCGTTGATAGCTCTAACATTCTTTTAAATGTTAATGTTGATGATAAAAGAAAATTAACTGAATCTCATTTAATTACAAATAATGATAAGTTTAATGCAAAGGAGAGTTCGTTTCATCCGGAATTCTTAACAAATCTTTATCTTTCCAAAGAGCCGTCTCTTAAAAGGATACTTATTTGCTAGAGGCATAACCGTTTTTATAGTTCTTGATCTTCCTCTTTCTCTTTGCCTTTGGTTTTCTATCTGTCTGAATGAAGAAGGGAGTTCCCTTTGGGAGCTTTTAAAGTTTTTAATCTTTTAACTTTTGACCTTATTATTTCCCCTCGAAGATTTTAATCAATTCTCTATCTCTCTCTCGCTCTCTTTCTATATATATATATATATATATATATATATATATATAGAGAGAGAGAGAGAGGAGATAAATAAAAGCAAATAAACACCTTTGGTTTTCCCATAATTTATGAGTTGATAATAAAAAATCAATAAATAATAGCAGATTTATTGAATCAATATATTTAAAATCGTGTTTCTGTCCCTTTTGCATTAAATAAAGATGACACATGTTCTGGCATTCCATTGATGAACTTTGACATTTGTTCTTGAGAACAATCATCGTGGTATCTATTTACTTTTGTCAACCATCTGTCTGTGTGTGTGTGTGTGTATATATAATTATATATATATATATATATATATATATATATATGCCAATCAATTTTGCAGGCTCCTAATCTATAATTAACTGCAGCTTGCAATTATTAAAAATTAGGTATACTAATGAAGCAACAATTATTCGATACGCACCCGGTCTCTCTCTCTCTCTCTCTCTCCTCTATATATATATATATATATATATATATAATGTGTGTGCGCGTGCGCGCGCGTGCCTGTATTTTTACATCCGGCAAAGTCATTTGTTTCTCTCTCCTCGTTTCAGCTATATGGGATGTCAAGGTTTTTAATTATGAACCTGAGAAAAAATATTTTTTTTAACGCTTCCATTTTGAACTAATTCCAAATTCCAAAAAATCTGTAACAGATATATATATATATATATATATATATATATATATGTGTGTTATGTGTGTGTGTGTGTGTGTGTGTGTATACAGTGTGTAATATATATATATATATATACCTTATAATACTTACTTATAATACATTTATGAGGGTTTAAAGTGACGGTGACGGGCGGGCCGGGGGGGCGGCCCAGTGTTTCCCAACCGGGGGCCATATGGCTCCCTGGGGGCCATGGCACATTTGAAGGGGGCCACAGGAAAATGTTATTTTGTAAAATAGAGTTAAATCTGCATATTACCTACTGAAAATAATGCTTATGGGGGCCACGGGAAAAAATAAGGTTCCTAAGGGGGGCCATAAGCCAAAACCGGTTGGGAACCACTGGGTCATTTTAAACGACGGTCCTGGATCGTCCTGCGGTCGACCCCTCTGCAGCATCCCGCCTCATTTGCAGGATTTGGTGGAGGAGGGAACTGCTTTCCGATCTCCTCCTGTCCTCGTAGCCACCCACGCAAGACTGGTCAGGGACTTTGCACACGAACCTGTCCAGTTGGTTCTTGAAATTATTTAGGTTGGTGTACCGGAGGTTCCTCAGTTCTTTGGGCAGGACATTAAAAAGTTTTGGATCTCGTATTCCGAGGGTATTTTCCATCTTCGTTTTTAGGACCCCTTCTCCCACCGCAGCTGAGACAGTACAAAATATGCGTCTTCTCTCATTCCAGTTTGTTCTTATTTCGTCTCTAAGGTTAGAGACACAACCCTCGCGTATTTTTCATTGTGTACCGCTCGCGTCTTCTTTGCAGAGAGTAGCGTTTTAGGATTGTAGTCGAGATCAGTAGTCTTCATCTTTCGTTTCCTCTATCGTAGACCTAAAGTCCTTTCTTTGGCTTCGGTGTTTGCAATATCTCGTTTACTGTATGAGCTTGTGAGTAATGAGCAATACTCAAGTTATTGGTAGGCTGGAACTCTTCCATAATTTTCGCGTGATGTTTGCTTTTCTGCTGTGGAAGTTCTTTCAGATAATTCCCATTTTTTTGTAACTGTTGTAATTTTAATGTTATAGTGCTTTCTGAATTCTGCATCCTACGACATTATTATTCCAAAATCCCTGACTTGTGGGTTTGGTGTTATCTGTTTGGCTTGCGGAGTTTTGTACCCTTTATCCTGTAGCACCTTGTTATCATCATATCTTAGAAGTTGTAATTTTTCTTCCGTGAAAACTTCTGCTCACTTGAATAATGTTTCAGTGTTATTTTGTAATTTTTCTATGTCACCTTCGTTTGATATTTCCTTGCATATCTTTGTGTCATCCGCGAAACATGATACAATACTGTCATTAATATCTTCATCAATGTCTGCAGTTATTATTATGAACAGCAAGGGAGCTAATACTGTACCTTGTGGGACAGCAGAGCTCATGACTTCTAAGACTTCAGATTTAACTCAATTTACTACCACTCTTTGTGTTCTTTGAGTCACAAAATTAAAGATTCATCTTCCCAGCTTTCCATTAATTCCTGTATTCTTAAGTTTGTGTGCTATGATTTCATGGTCACATTTATCGAAAGCTTTGGCAAAGTCAATATATACTGCATTACATCTAAGTTTTGTCCTCGACAAAATGTTTCCAATATTTTCTCCTGGTGGTCTAGTAGCTGTGATAGGCATGATTTTCCAGCCCTGAAGTCACGCTGTTTTGAGTGTATAAATTCTTTATTTGTAGTTAGTAGTTTTCCCTCTAATTATACGTTCAAAGAACTTTATAAGGTGGGAGGTAAGAGCTACTGGGTGATAATTCTTAGGCATTGCTCTGTTACTTCCTTCAAATAAGGGCCCAATACTGTCGTTCTTTAATGGAAGTTGAATTTGTCCTATGTCAAGTGATTTTCTCCATAGTAAGTATAGCAGCTTAGCAATAATCTCTTTACATTTCTTCAGAAACGTGGCACTCCATGTGTCTGACCCTGGTGCCGAATTTTCTCGTATTTATGATAGAGCCTTAATTACATCTTCTTCCGAGAACTCTCAGTATTAATAGGTTCGTGCCCGAACTTGCTCTTGGTTGATTTTGATCAATGTCAAAAAAATTCATGTGGATTTTCTACTTTCTTCTCAGAATTAGGGATGCTAAACGCAGAGTTAAATTGTTCCTTAAGCAGTTCGCTCATTTTTTCTGGATCATTTGTGTATTCGGTCGTCTCATCTATCAACGGACCAATACTCCCTTTCCACTGCATTTTTCTTTTCGCAAACGTACAGAAGTATTTTGGGTTATTTTGTTTTTAATATTTTCTGCTACCTTGTTTTCCTCCTCGTTTGTCTTATGGATGAATGTTTGTTTTAGGTCCGCTCTATTTCGCATATTTTTTTTCTAGTTGAGTCTCCTTTCTTCAGTTCTACAACTATGGAGATTTTTTTACGGTTTGTTTCCATTGTCTAAATAGTGTCCTGGTTTTTCTCTCGAACTTGCCACGTTTTATTTTTAACTCTTCGGACCATATTTCAGCAATATAGGTTTAGTTTCATTTTCTCTCGTACATAGTTTTTATTCTGGAGTCTTCTCGTGAAGTTGCAATTCCCAATCTGCTTTTTTTTAAATCTTCACTTATACTTTGCCAATCTACTTTCCTTGAATTTATATTTAAACCTGCAAATATTCCTTTTGACTCTCTAGGATGCGTTTCTGGACCTCTGGTTGCTAAGTGTATTTACTCATATAGATCGGAGAGCAATTCCCTCCTGCACCAAATCCAAAAAATGAGGCGGGATGCTGCAGAGAGGTCGACCGCAGGGTGATCCTGAACCGTCGTTCAAACCCTTATAAAGCATACACACACACACACACACATATATATATATATATGCACTAAAATCACAAAATAACACGTGACCTTATTAATAAGCAAACAACCACAGGGAAAAGGAAACACAAAGTCCGAGCGCTTTCGTGATATATTCACATTATCAAGGAGGAACAGAAATGTGATAATGTGATAATGTGAATATATCACGAAAGCGCTCGGACTTTGTGTTTCCTTTTCCCTGTGGTTGTTTGCTTATATATATATATATATAGTTACCAATTTGTAGTTGCACTCTAATTAAGGCGTGTTTGTATAGCCAATTTGCAGACAGGCTGCGGTAATTGAAAATTAAGTAGTTTGATGAAGGAATTTAATAGTTAGTTAATTATTTGGGGTCACCAGGTAAGAATCGTACCAATAAATAATCAAGAAAAGGAATAGCCTGAGCTCGTTTTTCTTTCACTTAGTAACAAATAAACATTCACAGTGAATGATCATGCAATTGCTTAATTTGAATGTACAATAATACAGTGATTGAATATTTTGAATAAAATGCTAATTACAAAGAAGGACAAATGCACAGTACACAAATGGAAGTTAAATAAAATTATTAAACAAATCATAAGATTGTTCGAATTAATTTTACAATTTTCTTGTACAAATAAACGTATCTTTTCGGTTTGACGGCCTGTAATATTTTTTAACATTACTTGTTTTTTACTGTCCACTTTTAATCGAGGATTTCAAAAATAACATTCATGTTTTAGAGAAACAAATAGTGAGGCAGTTATACATTTTAGTTTAGAGAATATCGTATATGCTTTAAGATTCCAAAATCCCTGAAAGTTTTAGGTCAACTGTACGCTCATGACGATTGGTTAGGTTAAGTCGTGATTTTTTTCGTTTGGTTTGACAGTAAACTAACGAAAATATCATGACAACCTAACCAATCGTCAAGGACGTACAGTTGACCTAAACGGGCATTCTGTTAACCTAATTGGGCATTCAGTTAACCTAACCAGTTGGTAGAGTCTAGAATTTGACGGTCCCGTAGCCATGACTCGTTTTCTTTCCGCCGGCCGTCAAAAAAAGATCCCAATAGAGTTTAAAAATATATATTTTAAATTTGTTAAATTGCATATAACTGCCTCACTATTTGTTTCTCTAAAACATGAATGTTATTTTTGAAATCCTCGATTAAAACTGGACAATAAAAAACAAGTAATGTTAAAAAATATTACAGGCCGTCAAACCGAAAAGATCAGAATAAGCGGAATAACTGGTTGGCCGAAGCGAGAGCCTATTTAACAAAATGTTACATCTTGTTAGGATGAACGATGCCTAAAGAAACTTTGAGTGTTAAATTTTTAGGAGAGGTGAGACCTGGTCGATTTCGTTAGTGAACGTTTTCTTCCCTTTGGTTAATTTTCTTGAAGTCTGCGTACGTATCGTGGGAGTGCCCTCAAGAGGTCGCCCGCTGTATCAAACCTTTGGTGATAAATGTTTTCCGATGCACAAGGCCTCTTGTCGTAACTTATAAGAACCTTCGTTTGGGCGACCTTTTCCACTCGATACACATTTGAAAAGTGTATTAAAACTGGATGCCTAAACAAGAACATATATATATATATATATATATATATAGGAGAGAGAGAGAGAGAGAGGAGAGAGAGAGAGAGATGGATAGATAGATAGATAGATAGATAGATAGATAATGGATAGTTATATATAGATTTATCATATATATATATATATCTCTATACTAATATTTGTGACGGTCGAACTGTCTACGAACTTTCTTTCTGGCTTTCTTTCTTTCTTTGTTTCTTATGGCCGGCCAAACCACTGGCCAGATTTGGATGAGACTTGGTTGTCAGGGGTAACTAAGGCCGTGAAAGAACATAGGCTATGTGGCGTCGGCCTCCGAGGTCATCTGAGGCCGCTGGAGGCCTCTGTATTCCGGATTGGTTGAAAGATAGTGACATCATAGACACGTCATAAAAGAGTGACATAAAAGGGGGGGGGAGTTCTATCATATATAATATATATATATATATATACTTAAGAACAGGCTATGTGGCGTCGGCCTCCGAGGTCATATATATGGAAACCTACGGTAAAATTATTGAATGCCCGGTTAGGTCAACTGTAGGCCCTTGACGATTGGTTAAGTCGTGACATTTTCGTAAAACTAACGAAAATATCACGACTTAACCTAACCAATCGTCAAGGGCGTACAATTAACCTAACCTGGCATATATATATATATATATATATATATATATATATATATATATATATATATTGTATATACAGTATATATCTCATAATAAAACTCATATATATCCCATATACTGTTGTAGTGAACAAAAGTCTTTCCTTCTTATTTGCCTTTTTAACTATTTGCTCTTTCTTCTATTCTCAATCTTTATTCTCGTTTTCTCTTTGTGTTTATTATAAACGAAAGCGGGTTCACGGCTTGAGCCGGTGGGCGCCATTAGAATTTGAACAATGTGAGGAGACGGGGATTATTCACACACAATTATCACTATTTATTGACTTTTTATTTATACCAAAACAATTTAGACAAATGGGATCATCACGAGGGCGGAATTAGCGTTAATATTTAATCGCGGAGAGAGACATAATTAATTATTTTAAATAAACAATAACATACTAACACGAAAACCGCCTAACTGGACACATCCCGCTCGAAGACTGGATTTTTAGGGCATTTTGCCTTCTCTGGGCATATCTCAGGTGTTGCCAACCAGCATTTTATATTCTTAATTTCAAACAAACCATAATTAATTCTTATTTACGTACAAACCATAATTAAATTTCTTATTAAACATTGTTTTCTTCTTTATTAAACAAAACATTATTAGATTCTTATGAGGCATCATTATCTTTATTAAAAAAACAATACACGACACTATGTATATACAGTGTGTGTGTATATATATATTATATATATATATATATATATATATCGAAACCTAGGGGTAAAATTATTGAATGCCCAGCTAGGTCAACTGTACGCCCTTGACGATTGGTTAGGTTAAGTCGTGATATTTTCGTTAAAACTAACGAAAATATCACGACTTAACCTAACCAATCGTCAAGGGCGTACAACCTAACCCGGACATTCAATTAACCTACCCGGGTATTCAGTTAATCTAATTCGGCATTCAGTTGACCTAACCTGGCATTCAATTAATCTAATCGGGCATTCAGTTGACATAACCGGGCATTCAAGTAACCTAACTGGGCATAATATATATATATATATATATATATATATAATATATATAGTATATATTTAACTGCAAACAACACACAGTATAATTAATGTAAAGAACGACGCTTGTATAGAAGAACGTTCCGCACAAGATGAGGAGGGGGAACGAACAAATGAAAAATGAGGTAACCACCCGGGAATCGAACCCGGGATCTTCCGATTGCCGGTCAGATATGCTAACCACTACACCATGGGCCTCGATTAATCAGAAGTCGTAATTCTCCTACATACGAGCAGAAACCAATGCCCTGAGGGGCACCCCTCGCATGCCGCACATATATACATTTTAACTGCAAACAACACACAGTATAATTAATGTAAACAACGACGCTTGTATAGAAGAACGTTCCGCATATTAATTATACTTTACATTAATTATACTGTGTGTGTTGTTTGCAGTTAAAATGTATATATGTGCGGCATGCGGGAGGTGCCTCCTCAGGGCATTGGTTTCTGCTCGTATGTAGGAGAACTACGACTTCTGATTAATCGAGGCCCATGGTGTAGTGGTTAGCATATCTGACCGGCAATCGGAAGATCCTGGGTTCGATTCCCGGGTGATTACCTCATTTTTCATTTGTTCGTTCTCCCTCCTCATCTTGTGCGGAACGTTCTTCTATACAAGCGTCGTTCTTTACATATATATATATATACACACACAGGTGGTTAAAGTACTTTCATTTGTTACTTAAGTTAAAGTACAAGTAATCTTTAAAAAATGTACTCGAGTTAAAGTAAAAGTACTCGTTATCAAAAGTACTTAAGTTGAAGTAAAGCTGAAGTACAAAAGTAAGTGTTTTATAATGTACTTAAGTACTGAAGAGTAAGAAGTACTTCTTCAAAAATGAAATAAAATACACTACAAATATATAATCATATAAAATAAACATCATTATGGCAAACAGACTTCATTAGGATACAGAATTAGGATTATTGTAAGTAGGACTTACTATATAAAGAACTATAATTTATTATCTAATAATTTATTATAATAAGTATGCATTATGTACAAAATTTCTTATTGAGTTTCAACAACAGCTGATTTTGAAAGTTTTTGCAATCTATCCTGGCTTTTTTTGGACTAAAAATTAGTCCAGCAACACTGAACAGTCGTTCACAGGCTGCAGATGCAGAAATGGCGTATTTAGCCGTATGATGAACGTGAAATCCCGGTTTCTTTCGCAACTTCACGTTCACTTATACTTGTTCCCGGTTGTTCCTCTTGACTTAAAACCATTTCATTTACTTTTTCAATGTTTTCTGGCGTTCTAATAGTTTCTGGTCGACCACTTCCCAGACGCCGTTGACTGCTGCCGGTTTCTTTAAGTTTTTGTAAAAAATGTGCCACAGTTCTTTTTTTCCAATTTCTATTTGGAAATTCGTAAAGGATTCTGTTTAATGAATATCCTTTTTCTTCACGTAGTGCTTGTATAATGTTCTTATCAGATTCTCTCAATCCCATCTTGAGGGGTCTGGAATAGAAAAATTTCATTTAAAATTAGGATCAAGGAATAAATATAAACGCGCAACTTTTTTTTAATATTTTTTTTGGAAGCCAATTTCGGGCATTATATGGGCTTATAACCATCAAGCCATAGAATACGTATTTAAAGAGAAAATAATTATCTTTCATTTGGTTGTTTTTTTAAGACCCTAGCTGCAATGGTTATTGAGATATCACTTCTCAAAATTGGTGCCATTTTTTTTGGGCCACCCGATATATACAGTACTTTAGGTTACTTTAGGTGAGTTTGAACGACGGTTCAGGATCGACCTGCGGTCGCCCCCACTGCAGCATCCCACCTCATTTGCGGGCTTTGGTGAAGGAGGGAATTGCTGTCTGATCTCCTCCTGCCCTCGTAGCCAGCCACGCATGGCTGGTCAGGGATTTTGCACAGGAATCTGTCCAGCTGGTTCTTGAGTTATTCAGGTCGGTGTGCTGGAGATTCCTCACTTCTTTTGGTAAGACATTGAAAAGCTTTGGGCCTCGTATTCTGAGGGTATTTTCCATCCTCGTTTCATGGCCCTTATCCCACCGCATCTGGGAACGTACGAAATTTGCCTCTTCTCTCATTCCAGTTTGTTTCTATTTTATTTCTAATGTTAGGGACAGAGCCCTCAAGTATTTTCCATATGTATATTATTGTGTACCGCTCGCGCCTTCTTTCGGGAGAGTAGTTTCAGGGATTGTAGTCGAGACCAGTGGACTTCACCTTCCGTTTCCTCTATCTTAGACGTAAAAGTCTTTTGTATAGCTTCAATGTTCGCAATGTCTCGTTTTCTGTATGGGCTTGTGAGTACTGATCAATACTCAATTATTGGTAGGACTAGACTCTTCCATAATTTGAGCATGATGTTTGCTTTTCTGCTGCGTAAGCTCCTCCAGATGATTCCCATTATTTTTCTAGCCGTTGTAATTTTGATGTTATAGTGCTCTCTGAATTCTGCATCCGACGACATTATTACTCTAAGATCCCTGACCTGTGGATTTGGTGTTGACTGTTTGGCTTGCATAGTTTTGTACCCATTTTTCTGTAGCTCCTTGTTATTACCATATCTTAGAAGTTGGAATTTTTCTTCATTGAACTTCATACTGTTGTCTTCTGCCCACTGGAAATGTTTCAATGTCGTTTTGTAATTGTCTTATGTCACCTTCATTCAATATATCCTTAATATCTTACGTACATAGCGTTCAATTTTCACCCGGGCAGTGCCGGGTCGCTCCGCTAGCGTATATATATATTATATATATATCTATATATATATATATATATATATATACACAGGGTGTCCCAGAATTAACTATCTATTTCAATGAATCGGACAAATTTTTTAAAAACACATTTTATTTATGTTTATCATGTTTAATATGTGAAAAATGTATAAATTTCTAAATTTTTTTCATAATTTTATTTTCATAATTTTTTCATTATCTGGTCCAATGAAAGACCGTCTGAAGTCATAGAATGGCAGAGACTCTCCAAAAGTTAACGTGTGGCTTGGAATGACCAAATCCAAAATTTATGGCCCATTCTTTGCGGAAGCAACTGTAACAGGTACCGTCTACCTTGATATGCTTCAGCAGTTTCTCGAACCACAGCTTCTTGATGGGCATTCTTGATAATGTTGTGTTTCAACAAGAAGCATTGATCTTTTGGCGATAAACCTTTGTTTTTATGAAACCCCATGCAAAGAAATCCAGGGGTGTCAAATCCGGAGAACGCGGAGGCCAAGGTCGAGGTCCTCCACGTCCAATCCACCGATTCGGAAGGCGTCTGTTGAGGTATTCTCGAACAATTAGAGCATAATGACATGGTGCTCCATCTTGTTGAAACACAACATTATCAAGAATGCCATCATCAAGAAGCTGTGGTTCGAGAAACTGCTGAAGCATATCAAGGTAGACGGTACCTGTTATAGTTGCTTCCGCAAAGAAGAATGGGCCATAAATTTTGGATTTGGTCATTCCAAGCCACACGTTAACTTTTGGAGAGTCTCTTTGCCATTCTATGACTTCAGACGGTCTTTCATTGGACCAGATAATGAAAAAATTATGAAAATAAAATTATGAAATTTTTTAGAATTTATACATTTTTAACATATTAAACATGATAAACATAAATAAAAGTGTGTTTTTAAAAAATTTGTCCGATTTCATTGAAATAGATAGTTAATTCTGGGACACCCTGTATATGTATATATATATATATATATATATATATATATTATATATATATATACACACGAGGTGCGATCCAAAAGTTCCCGCCTGGCAGCGTGGAGCGCTAACAGGCCGTAGTACGGACTTGGGCCGCTAGATAGCGCTAAACAGCTTTATCGTGAAGCAGTGTGCCGAGTTGACACGATGATAGACGCACGGTTTTTTTTTTCACGAGCGTTTTTGTGTGTTAGTGTTTGTGGGTTTATGCGATTTTTGCGAGAAGAGAAATGGCAAACTTGAAGGAGCAGCGCGTGTGCATCAAATTTTGCTTCAAACTCGGCAAAACCGCGTCGGAGTCCCACGAAATGCTTAAACAAGCATTTGGTGATGACGCCATGGGCAGAAGCCAGACTTTCGAGTGGTTCTCGCGGTTCAAACGTGGGCAAACGTTGGTTGAGGATTCCGAACGTTCTGGTCGGCCCTCAACCAGCAGAACTGACGAAAATGTTGAAAAAGTGCGTCAGGCCATCCACGAGGACCGTCGGCGAATGATTAACGACATCTGCAGCATCGTTGGCCTATCGTTTGGTTCATGCCAACGCATTCTCACGGAGGAACTCAACATGAGGCGGATCGCTGCCAAATTCGCTCTGTCTGTGCAGCAGTTTTTGGCCAAAAACAACATGGCAGTGGTCCCCCACCCACCCCTACTCCCCCGACCTAGCTCCCTGTGACTTCTTCCTGTTCCTCAAGATGAAGATCCGGCTGAAGGGGCGAAGATTTGACGACATCGAGGAGATTCAGGCGGAATCGCACGAGGTGCTGAACAACATCCCCAAAATGGAGTTCCAGAGGTGCTTCCAGCAGTGGGAAAATCGCTGGGCCGGCTGTATCAACTCCCAAGGGGACTACTTCGAAGGGGACAGCAGTAAATTAGAACCTAAGGTAAGCCTACATTTTTTTATCGGTACAGTCCGGCCACTTTTTGGATCGCACCTCGTATATATATATATATATATATGGATTAGCTAAAATAATGGAAGCACTATCATTTTCGATGCTTTATTTTCTGATATCATTAATAGCTTACATACTTTAAGTTGATATGTGACTGCATGTAACATTGAGAACATTTTCTATTTTAATATGCTGATATTACTATTTCCTATTCTTGCAAAATAAAAAAAATGGCTGGCAAAAAAGATGTCACTGACTGTGAAAGGGTCCGACATGGCAGCAGGAGCCAGTTTGGTTGGTGTTTCAGTATTAAAAGTCACGTGACTGTCCCTGCATTTCGAGGAACAGTCCCCAAAGTTATGAATGCATGGAAAGAAATGGAAAAAACTACACCACATAAGCACAATAGTGTTCCCATTATTCTCTCCACCTCGAACTTCATTCGAGCTTTTGCATTGGTTGGTGTTATGAGGGGTTTCAGTTCCCATAACATTATTTTCACTGATACTGGTCTTTGCACACTATTGTTAAGTTCTGAATAAAGTTTTGATATAGTAGTCTTTGGTTCATGCTTCACAGCTCGCAATAAAACTCTTCTGTCACATTCTGTGGGCTTTACGCCCACTATATTGCTTATTTGGTGGTGTTTTTCATTTTCTTCCGCGTATACAAAACTTTGAGGACTTTCCTTCGAGATACAGGAGTAATTACGCGACTTTTAATACTGAGACACCAACCAAGCAGGCTCCTACTGTCATGCCCCTTTCACAGTCAGTAACATCTTTCCCACGCGCCATATTTTTATTATTCTAAAAGATCAGATCAGGAAGAAACATTATCAGCATATTAAAACAGATGTTCTCAATGCTATATGAATTGATATATCAACTAAGCAAAGTATATAACGCCATTAATGGTATCATAAAATACAGCACCTAAAATGCGAGTGCTTCCATTATCTTGTCCAATCCGTATATAATGTCTATATATATATATATATATATATATACAGTATATAAATTTTTTTCAAAGAACGAGAATATATATATATATATATATATATATATATATATATATATATATATATATAATATATATATATATATATATATATATATGACACTGTACGTATAAAAAATAGGCCTGTGTTGAAGAAACATGAAATAGAATACTGGTTTGTTTCATTTAAATAACCACACACAAAAAAAACCCTTCATCTGCCGTACGCCTGGATGTATCCGTGCAGGTATTTCCTATTATAAGCATTAGCCAGTTTCTTCCTCCCTGTCCCTTCGTTCCTTCATATATCTTCATATATCAATCCCGCCTTTAGCAATTCCAATTCCTAGGGTGTCATTAATCTTCGAGGGAACGGGTATAAAATCATATTTTTCATCGAATGCCAAACATTAAATGGTCGTTTCTCCCTTCCATTTGGCGATGAATCGTCCACCATCCAATTGTTCGAGGTGAAAGGCACTTTTATTGAAGCTTTCCTTAATCGAAATTGAAAATAGAAATATTTAACGAATGACTTCCAGAATCGTTGAAATAATTTTCATTCTCGTTTCTTTGCCCGCACAAACGAAGATTAATTAAAAGCGGGCAATATTTCCATCAATGGTTTCATGCATGGCGTTCTTCCTGGCCACAAAATTAACGATATGTCCTCTATATATATATATATATATATATATATATATATATATATATATATATATATATATATAATATATATATATATATATATATGGTTGTCAGTTGCAGCTGAATTTGGGGTCAGTTTACGGAAATTTGTCGAAGTTCAGAGGGGTGCCCTCAATTCTTTGCTCGCTCCCATTCGAGCATGATTTAGTTTATAGTTTTCGCAGTTTTCGTCGAGCGTTGATATATTTTCGCTCATAATGTCCCCTTTCCATTGTGAGCGGGATTCAGTTACTGCCTTCAAAAAAGTTATCAGAGTCGAGGGTTCGGAGGTTACTTTTGTCATTAATAACGTTAATAATTGGTCTGTCGTTGTTATAAATAAAGGCTTTGTGAGATGGGCTTGTTATTATTGGGGTTTGATGCTGTAATTTGTTTTTGGTTAGTGTTTTTGCTTCGTTTTATATTAAACTTTGTTCGGTTTATATTTCCTCTAGATCGGGTTTAGTTTCTTTTATTATTATTAATATACAGTTTAATTATCCTTTATTAGCTTCTATTTCGCTTTCAGGTTTTCATTTGCAATTCAAAAATATTTAAAGTTACTTTAATTGTATATTGAGTATTTATATAGATTTGGTGGCCATCATTTTAATGTAGGATTCACTACTGTTCATGCATTGTTCAAAGGTATAACAAATAATAGCATTTAATTTATTGTTATTTATGCATGTACAGGACACACATTAGGTGCAAAAAGATATATATATATATATATATATATATATATGTATATATATCTACACAAGAGATTTGTGTAGGAAGGAGGGGCCAAGGGGGAATGTCGCAAAAACACCCTCCTCCCTTTAAAAGAAGAAGAAGAGAGCCAAGATCAAGATCCAAAGTTTTCGAGATGCCTGCACACCCTGCGTTTGAAAGATTGGAAGTCATAGACAGGGTGAAAGATGGACCGAGAAAGATTGTTCGAGTAGATGAAAGACTGAAAATACCCATTAACCCTCGCGTTAAGTCATAATTTCCTATGATTTCCTATACATAATAATATTAATAATCGGTGAAAAATTCCAGGAACCGCGACAGCGCTCAGGCCAACTAATGCTCTGACTCCCGTATTATTATTAACAGCATCATCGGGATTCGAAACCACGACTACAATGTCTTCACTTCGCTCATAGGGAAACGGTGTTACCCACTGAGCTACGCAGGCGCTGGTAATTATAACAAATGGTGGTCATAAATACAGGGTGTCCCGTAAGTCTGGACCCATAGGGAAAAATAATAAAATTACAAAATAGTCCAAAAATTTATTTATAATATATTTTTTTATTATTTTTATTATTATTTTTATTATTTTTTTATTATGATCTTACTCCGCTGGAGTTTTATTTGTGGGGCCACTTGAAAGCCAAAGTGTACGAGGTCAAACTTCAGAACATTTTCCACCTTAAAGCACGCATTGTGGAGGCGTGTCAAGAAATTTCTGCGACTGTGTTTCAGAAAGTGCTGTCGCAGTGGAGATTGCGTCTTCAACTATGTGTGCGGACACTTTGAACAGATTATGTAATAAATTTTTGGACTATTTTGTAATTTTATTATTTTTCCCTATGGGTCCAGACTTACGGGACACCCTGTAGATGTCTGTAATAAAAAATTTATTCAATTCAGAGACATTGAAATTGTATAATAACTCTCTCTTCGTTTCCGTTATGAATCTTATTAAAAGATATGAAATTAAATTGCCTTTTACAGTAGTTGCTTTTATTCCTTTTTACTTCCGATCTCTGTTGTTTATCTTCCGCAGGAAGTATTTGGTTCTCGGAAGTTCTTTTAATTAGTCTGCACTCAAAAATGGACTTCGAATACATTTTTAATTACCTTGCTAAACACACACACACACACACACTCTGTATTATACATATATATATATATATATATATATATATATATATATATTATATATATATATATAGGGTGTCCATAAGTTCGGTCGTATAGGAAAATTTATTTTAAATTAAATTTACAAAAGTAATACGATTAGAACTTAAACAAATGCTCAAATTGATGTCTTGTTTTGTGACCGTTTTTGAGTTACACTCGAGGCGAAAAGGCCTCCGCCTTTTCCTCACGAGTGTAACTCGCTTCCATATCAGCCATTGCGTGTTATTCTACCTGCAACAAAAAAAAAAAGGTCCTAAAACAAGACATCAATTTGAACATTTGTTTTAGTTCTAATGTATTGCTTTTGTAAATTTAATTTAAAATAAATTTTCCTACGAGACCGGACTTATGGGACACCCTGTATATATATATAAAATGGGAATTCTTACTGTCAGCTTATCTGTTCATTATCGTGCTATACGCAAATAATATTAACAAACTCAGATTTTCATTACTTCTTCACTTTGATGTTTGATGTTGTCCCTGTTAATGAATTCCAATATACATTACACATTTGCCGTCGGTAATTTTGAAGTTTATGTCAACATCTGACTTATCGCTATGATTATATTAGTTCCCTTTTATTGGATCGCTGTTTACTTCATCTTTCCGTTTGGAATTGATGAAGTATTTTTACTGTACGATAATTTTTATTTATTTTTAGCTTAGAGAAAATACTAACAATTAAATAATGATTGGGTTGTTTAACCTACTTTCCAACATTCAAGATGAGTGATGGAGGGGATCTACAGCTTTACGTAGGATCAGAACCATTGGTCCCTATATAATCTTGATGCGGATGACGGTCTCCGATCCAACTGCTTTCCAGACTTAGTGTCGCTTAACTTTGTTGAGCGACGGAAAGTGGCGTTACGACACTGGCCAGGACGTAGTCCGAGGAAATATTAAGTCAAATAGACAGAATTTGTATAATTCATAATTGAAGGTAAACTACAATATATATACAATTTGCCCACTTTGGTTTGTTGTACGTTATGCTTATGGATAATCGCCTGATCGTACGTATTAAAGCTAGACAAATCTGCATTCATAGGACATACCGTACCATGCTGTCTATCCTCCTCCGCCCCCTTTCCCGCTTCTACTCCAGACAAGCAGTAGCACATCTGCTGCAGCACTCGGTGGACCAGCAAAATATATGACACCATTTACCTAAAAATTTTGTGCGCAATCACAGCATGGTGGCATTTCCACCTATTTTATGGAATAGTTACGCGCTCCTTTGTTAAAATATGTATGGGGAAAATTCCAGGAAAAACCTTTTAGCCTAATTTAAGCTTTACGTTACACGCCTCTATCTTATTCGTATTTCTTTATAATGCTAAGAAATTATTGTCATAATCTTTTATAGAACTTGTACGCACTAACCGGACTCCAAAAATGACATCCCCACCCAAAAAAAGAGAACCTTTAGAGTCGCTTTTACGTCGTGTAAACATTTCAACTGTTCGCGATTAAGTATTCACGTGTACACATATAATATAATTAAGAAAAACGGTTAGAAACTGGCACAGCTGTCAGGCTAAACAGATGCTGCCATTGCAATAACTTCTGGTTTATTATTTCTATCACTATCGGAATTCGAATCCTCAACCTCAGTGTCTTCACTACCCTTATAGAGAATAGGCGTTACCCATTGAGTTACGGGCGCTGGTCATGAACACATGCATTACTGTATGTATATATATATATATATATATATATATATATAATATATATATACACCTGGAGAATTTTACCCCTGCAGATGAATTACATCAAGGAGAACTTTTAATCAAGAAGAAAGTGACATGAAACGTTTCATTCCTTTAAAGTTAACATGAAGTGACTTTCATGTTGTACAAACAACTTCTTAGTTTATCCAACGTTTGAAATAAGTAATTTAAACTTATTTTAAATTTTAGCATATATTTTTACCAAAGGAAAGAAATAACTATATCGAATTGAACTTATTTGTCGTATGAGCCATTATACGAGTATCTATCTATCTATCTATCTATCTATATCTATATATATATATCAACGTAAAGAACGACGCTTGTATAGGAGATATTCCGCGCAAGACGAGAGAGAGAGAACGAAACAAATGAAAAAATGAGGTAACCACCCGGGATCTTCCGATTGCCGGTCAGATGCGATAACCATTACACCATGGGCCTCACTCTTCCAAATGCCGTAATTCTTCTACATACTCGCAGAAACCAATGCCCCAAGGGGGCACCTCCCGCATGCCGTAACATTATATACATTTAACTGCAAACACGCAGTATAATTAACGTAAAGAACGACGCTTGTATAGGAGATATTCCGCGCAAGACGAGAGAGAGAGAACGAAACAAATGAAAAAATGAGGTAACCACCCGGGAATCGAACCCGGGATCTTTTCTCTCGTCTTGCGCGGAATATCTCCTATACAAGCGTCGTTCTTTATGTTAATTACTGCGTGTTTGCAGTTAAATGTGTGTGTATATATATATATATATATATATATATAATATATAGGGTGTCCCATAAGTCCGGTCTCATAGTAGGAAAATTTATTTTAAATTAAATTTCCAAAAGTAATACAATTAGAACTAAAACAAATGTTCAAATTGATGTCTTGTTTTGGGACCTTTTTTTTTGTTGCAGGTAGAATAACGCAATGGCTAATACTCCTGAGGAATATCATGCATCAACAGGCATAATATTTCATGATAGAAAAATTGTGCGTGCTCAAGCATGATATTCTATTTATGGAACCCAGCGTTGTACCGGATAGTTTGAATGAAATGCCGCTTATTACCTCGAATGCGGGAGGGTTAACCCGTAAAATGCTTCTGGACGCGAAAGCGTTATGCGTGGGAAACTGATACATAAATCAGTTCGATTTTCGATTTCAGTTTTGGTAAAAACACAATATCAGTTTCGATTTCGATTTCAGTTTTTGTAAAAACAAAATACCAGTTCTGTAAAAGCAAATATCAGTTTCAGTTATTTTGCTTTCAGTTTATGATTTCTATCGACATTTTCTTAGTTGGAGTAAATTCAAATATTTAATATTCATAACTTTGAGTTAATATTCCTTATGAAGCTTTTTATTATTGATTTGATTTTGTATCGTACTGTAAGCGCAATTAGCTTTGTCAGTAAGAGTGATCTTTCGCCTTCGAAAGCGTCACATGAAATGATACTTAAAAATTAAGCTGCATGCTTAAAGTCAAACACTTGTCTCGTATTTTTTTTTTATCATTGAAGATCAGGGACCCCAGCCTTCTTTAGTTAGCTTTATGAGGTTAACTAAAGAAAATATTACGACCTAACCTAACCAATCGTCAAGGGCGTACAGTTGACTTAACGATTGGTTAAGTTAGGTCGTGGTATTTTCGTTAATTACCCTTATAAAGCTAATTAAACAAGGCTGGGGGCCCTGATCTTCAGGTGATCCTTTTTTTTTTAATTTTTGTACTAATCCACTTCTCATCTTCGTGTGACTTTTTATCTTTACCCTTGATATCTATCCACCTACATGAGAGAAGCGAATATATTAAAAAGATTGAGTCAAAGAAAAAGCTGATAAGTTGCCTTTCTATATCTATTTATCTTCAGAGATAGTCTTACAGGGTGAGACGAAGAAATGTATCTATAAATCAAAAACATTTCTTTTACGTCTCAATACCCCAAATTTTTTTTTTTTTGTTTGACAAGTTGTCTCGTGTTAGTAAATTTTAATTAAAAATATCTTAACTTTTTAAAAAAACTCTTTAATTTATAAAACTTAAATAAACGATTTCGATTTCAATTTTTCAGTTTATTTTATTTATTTTCAATTTAGATTTCAGTTTTGGCAAAACTTTTCGATTTCAGTTTAAAAGAAATTAGGGATTACTTTAACATATTGCTTCCCAAAGCATTCTGGAACCAATATGTTAAAGTGATCCCTCCTGGGAAGCAATATGTTAAAGTGATTAATACTGGGAAGCAATATTTTAAAAAGAGAAAGGTTGGTTGGTTAGAAAGAAGTTGGTAATCTAGGAGATAACCTACCGACCGTAAACAAAGCTATAAATGCCCTAACCGGGCATTCTTTATATATTTAATGTAAGTTAACTGAATGCCCGGTTAGGTCAACTGAAAGCCCGGTTAGGTCAACTGTACGCCCTTGATGAGTGGTTAGGTTAAGTCATGATATTTTCGTTAGTTTTAACGAAAATATCGTCAAGGTCAAGAGCGTACAGTTGACCTAACCGGGCATTCAGTTAACCTACATTAAATATATAAAGAAAATGAAAGGATACAAAAAGGAGCTACTCAACTCATACTTGTAGCAAATGATGTGGCGTGACCGATTCTTCCGAAATCCATTTTTTACTTTGTGTGACCAAAAAGCGCAACAATTGTAATAAATTTACTTTCAATCTAATATTTTAACATGTTATGATTTACTTTTTATGCCTTTACTTTTATTAAAGCGAACATTTTTTATCGTACACCTTATCCTAAATATTGGGAAGCAATATGTTAAAGAGAGGTTCCTGGGAAGCAATATGTTAAACTGATCCGAAATTAGTTTTATCAGTTTATCAATTCCAGTTCATATCGATTCTCCAGTTCATATCGATGACAGGTCGTGTTAAGTTTTATCGCGTCGTAGTGGTTCTTTTTTAACCCTTTTTCGCCAAAAAGGAAAAACAACCCGACCCCTCAAAAAACCCTAATTTTTTAATTTTTCTTCTGTTTTAAATATTGCTCAAAAGTAATTTTAGTTAAATTGTCAACATAGAAGTGATTGAAGAAAGCAAAAACCTTCTTTTGCCATATCTTACGATCATATGAGGCCATTAGAATAGCACAGGCGTATCCTCCGGTTTCCCGATATCACGTTTTGACGTAGTAACCAATCAGCACGCTGTATTCCGTGGGTGTGACGCGCTCCCACACGGGTTTGAGACCAAAACCATTAAACTCGGTTCAGTCGTTGACGGGTAATAACGTTCGCTAACTTTAATAAATGCGTCTATCTCAAAACTTGATTTTCGGGCGTACGCCCTTGCTATTCTATACGCCTCATATTAACTCTTACTGTTGAATATTAAGAGTAATTTATTAGGATTATTTTTTGATATACATCATATCAAGACCTCTGAAATTATATTAAAAGGTGATTTAATTAAATACCTAATAAAATACCAATTTCAAAAGGATTAAATAATGCAGAGACCTCCTTTGGTCACACTCTCGGACTATATTAACTCGAGTTGATGATAATTGAAACTATTTTATTATTAATTTAATATTTAAAATTAATTACATATCAATCTATATTTTAATATAGTCTATCATGGTATGGTTGGAATTTTGAATATGGCATACTTTCCTGTCCCGTGATTGGTATTAACTATGAGTATTAAAATTGTAAGAGAGTTGAACGTACTAGATATCCTCTTGGAAAGGGATCAGCAATAGGTGGACCGCCAGTGGATTTTATACAGACCGGCCGGAATAAATCCATACACTACAAGATAACAGGATTTACTTTAAAATATAGACAAACTTTGACCTTTGGAAACAATCAAAGTCAAACTTTGTCTATTCTTTTTAAAAGTTTAAATTTAGATTTCATTGAGGAGATAAAAAGTTGATTTTTTAGTTCATTTGGGCTACGTTGTAGCCAATATCGTAACACCGCTTCCTTTTGATCAGCGAAGTTAAGTGACATTGGGTCGGACAGTAGTTGGATGGGAGACCGTCCGCTGCGTCCAGACTATGTAGCGACCCGTGGTTCGGATCCCACGTAAAGCTGTAGATCCCCTCCGTCATATGACCTTAGATGTTGCGAAAGAGGTTAAACAAAACCAATAATTATTATTATTATTATTATATATTAACCCTTTCATACCTGATTTTCGTTTACTTTTCATGCCACAAAAACACACTTGTGTTATATCTCCAGAATGACTAAAATCTCATAAAATTTGATGGTCTCATTTGCGCCCATACGGCATGAAAGGTTAAGTTGATTTCGAGAAAATAATGTCGGTCACATTACGAAAATACTCCGGAAAAAGAAAAATGTGAGTAGAAGACCTCGACAGAGATACAGAAGCACCTATGCGTGATCGCAGTTAACATTAATTGGTGACCCCTGGCTCTAGGGCTTAGGTCTAACATTAATTAATGTAAATTTTTTTAAATTTCTACATGTATGCCAGATATTTTTCTGTTTTTTAACATTTAGTACGTATTTTGTTGATTATGCACTTAAGTATATTTCATTTGAAATATAAAATGTAGCTTGTAGGTGTAAGTTTAATTAAAAGAAAATCTGCTTTATTTATTTAAATTATAAAAAAAATATTATTTTGTTTTTAAAACATACATATAACAAATAATTTATTGAAACTATTATACTTATTTTCTATGTAAATGCATTTTCTTTCGCATGGAGCAAAAAAAAAAGAAAAAAAAAACCCGTTTTTTGGCCTCTCTCTCTCTCTCTATATATATATATATATATATATATAATATATCCTATGGTTAACCAATTTGATGTTACTGGTTCATAGCGTAAAGTTGGCACTATAATAATGATAATGGTTAATTGATTGATAATTCACTAGGCAACAAAGATTTTGTTACAGAAGACCAAATAGGTGCTCCTAGCTAATTTCGGTATGCTGATTTCAAATCTATAATTAGATTTTTTCTATCACGTCTAGATTTTGTGTAAAATGCAAATCACTTTTAGTAAAATTTTCTACCACGTCCAGATTTTGGTTTTAATCGGCTTAATGCCAGTAATATGAAACTTGCTTTTCAAGGTTAAAGCAATTTTTTTTGCCAACTATATACAAATTCGAACAATTTTGATAAATAAAATTTATCCCGAGTTGTTTTTATAGCATTTGTTTTGTACTACGGTGTGTATTTATTTTTATTTTGCACATCGTAATAATTACTTTCTACGTTTTTTCAGATATTGTATGGTAATTAAAAATGGCATCAAATAGACGTGCTTGTGTAAATCACCCAGACAACTTCTGCTTTGTCTGTGGACAATATACACCTAAGTTAGGAGACCAACAGAGGGACTGGGCACCACATATTTGCTGTGCACAGTGCAATGCAATGTTAATAGCTTGGATGAATGGTAAAAGAAAAGCTATGCCGTTCTCAGTCCCCATGGTTTGGCGTGAGCCGAAAAATCACTTCAATGATTGTTATTTTTGTTTGACAAAGATTGCTGGTTTCACAAAGAAAAACAAATCAAAGATCACGTACCCAAACTGCGAATCAGCAATGAAACCAGTACCACATGATGAAACGAATCCACCACCAGTTCCACCAGCAACGATAACAGACAGCAGTTCATCTGAAGATTCTGCTAGTGATATAGAAACAGGGAAAGATGGCATATATGTTCCAGATGCAAATATTTCCCCACATTTGTTAAGTCAAGCGGAGTTAAATGACTTAGTGCGCGATTTGGAATTACCAAAAGAAAAGGCAGAGTTGCTTGGTTCAAGACTTCAAGAATTTAATCTTCTCCAACCAAACACCAAAGTTTCCCATTTCCGCCATCGCCATTTTCAGTTTTCATCATTTTACTTACAGGAAGAAAACGTTTGTTTCTGCCACGATATCAGTGGTCTGATGCAAGGGATTGGCTGTCGCTATGATCCAAAAGAATGGAGACTGTTCATTGATCTAGTAAAGCTAGCCTTAAAGCTGTATTACTGCACAACGGCAATGAAAAACCTTCAATACCTGTAGCACATGCCACTGGCCTTAATGAGACTTATGAATCGATGAAACTGCTGCTAAGACTCATCAAATATAAGGACCACACATGGAATATTTGTGGCGACCTTAAAGTTGTATCATTACTTCTTGGGTTACAGTTGGGCTACACAAGCATATGTGCTTTTTGTGTCTATGGAACAGCAGAGATGACAAGAACCACTACAAAAAACATGATTGGCCATCTAGAACTGAAACATGTTGTTGGTAAATACAATGTGAAACACCCAGCACTTATTGACCCTCAGAAAGTACATCTTCCACCACTTCACATTAAACTTGGCCTTATGAAAAATTTCGTGAAGGGTATGGATCATCAAGGTAGTGGTTTCCAATATTTAAAGGATAAATTCAAAGGAATATTGACAGATGCTAAGCTAGAAGCTGGAGTTTTCACTGGACCACAGATCCGCAGTGTCATCCACGACTCATCGTTTCCATCTAACCTAAATGAGAATGAACTAGGAGCATGGACATCTTTCGTTGAAGTTGTCAAAAATTTTCTTGGAAACCACAAAGCTGAAAACCACCGTAAACTCGTAGAAAACATGCTTAAATCTTATGAAATAATGGGATGCAGAATGTCTTTGAAAATTCATTTTTTACATTCTCATCTTGACTTCTTCCCGGCCAACCTTGGGGCTGTAAGTGACGAGCATGGTGAGCGCTTCCACCAACAGATCTCAGTTATGGAAAACAGATACCAAGGTAATTTCAACCCAAATATGATGGGAGATTATTGTTGGTTCCTGCAGAAGGAGAGCTCGTCATCCTACAAGCGACAAAGGAAGAGGACACACCAAAGCTTCACTTAAGAACAGGAATTTGCCTTTCAGTAGTAACAACAAAATACTAACGCGCTTTGGGTGGATGGTTGGGCGCAGGGGTGGTAACTCCGCCAGCGGAATTCCGCTGTCTGTCTTAAGCCAGAATAAAGGAGCAAAGACATCCCTGTTCACTAATTATTTAAGTATGCTTAACATAAAACGTGGCACGGAAAAGTAGCTTAGACGGCTTTCGTAATAGAAGCGGGTGAGAAAAAAAATGAAAAATAGGGGTTTTCGGTTACACAAAATCTGGACGTGATAGAGAAATTTTGATATCAGATCTGAAATCAGCATCAGCGCTTTAGTAGGAATCAGTAGTTCACGTGTCTGTAACAAAAAAAAAGTTGAAATTTGTTGCCTAGTGTAATGATTGATTGTTAATGATAAGGCTGGAGTCACCAATTTATAGTCACTCCAGGGTCACCAATTTGTAGTGGCCTACGGATTACCGATTTGATGTGGCTAAGAAAATAGGCTTACTATAATTACTGTGTAAAATTGAAATGAAATAATTGTGGGGTCACCAACTTGGGCCTACTGCCCAAATAAACAATATTTAATACAGAGAGAAATTATTTTGTTTTTTGTTTAATTAGGAAAATAAATCGATTATTTGTTCACAGCGATTAACAGTTTATTAAAGGTATTTATAGTGATTAACAATTATATAACGGCATTTATACTATGCTAAATATGACTGATTCTTAGCAATAAGGAAATGGTTATACAAATGGTTATACAGGCTAATTGTTAAGTAATTACACTAATTTAGATAGGCTAATGAGATATGAAAAAGTGAACACAGAATAAATAATGAAGTCTATTGATAATTGAAATAATGCACGTGCGGTTGGTACAGTAAATGGATTAGGTCGTTAAGAATGAAATGCATAAAATATCAGATAAACAATGAGATGCAAGATAAGTAAATTACACGAATGAACACAATAACGGGGTGATACAAAATTACGGTATTGGTACAACACTTGAATAGGCCTACTGTGGTCTTAATGAGAGAGTTAGTTTTCCAGTTGCTTGCTTACACTTTTGGGTGTAGCCTAATCGCGACGCTGGGGTTACACTGTGTAGGCTTCGCAGGAATTGCTTAAAACAAAGGCAAAGGTAGGCTTACCGAAATGATGAATAACTCTGCAGATTGAAGAGCTACTTGAAGGTTGACCGTATTGCGTTAGGCCGTAGTTGACCTTGGAGACTGTAGAAGGCCTGTTGAGATACTTGTTGAACGGGCGCCGATCGAAGTGTGGTGAAGGATGAGTGGAGAACAAAGTGGAGTTGTAGCTTGTAGCCTACAGGAGGTTTACGGACCTGGGCTTCGAAGGGTGCTTCTGTAGTCAGGTTGGCCTTGCTTGCGAGAGGATGAATGTTGACAGCCGGTAGAGACTTGAGGTAAGAGGCCAATGGAACGCCTACAGCAGCGATGTTCTTTCTTGCAGGATGGAATTGTAGAGTCGCCTCAAGTGTTGCTTCGTTCTTGTATAGTTGAAGTGTGATTTGGGACTGAGGCCAGCTGAGGTCGGAACGGCGCTACGTGGAGAGAGTAGATTCACGAGGAGAAAGTAACGAGTGAGGGCGAATTCCAGTGAACTCTGACTTATATAGGCTCGTAAGACGCTAACTTTTCGCGGCCCTTTTTGGGAAGATACAAGCGTCCTTTTGTTTCTGTTTCCTTGAACACCACGTGTGTTTTTCGCTTCCTGATGATTCTAAGATGTCTGCAAACGGAGAAGAAGAAGGGATTCCTTTGTCTATTTCTTTATCTGCCCTCTATATATATTAATATATATATATATATATATATAATATATATATATATATATATATATATATAAAATTATCGATGCATTCATAGTTTAAGTATGAAGAGTTAAACATCGTTTTACATAGAGCACCATTCCGCCCATACGCCCATTTCAGGGCACGAGCGGCTCGCAGCAGCATTGCCAAGCAAATTGAGGGTCAAAGTACTGACGAGGTCTTTGTACCTGGTTCATCACCACTGAAAGCAACAATGCTCTGTGTTAGTCTAGACCAGAGAACATCCATATCCCTATTCAATTGATTGCAATTTTCGTTAGTTTGTCTCGCAGACACCCCCAGTAATTATCAGTCCTGGTGCATGATTCTTCATGAGCAAGATATACCGCAAGTTTGTGTTTCATCCCCAAAGTAGCACGAATTTACCTGCAGCAATTAGAGTCATACTCGCACTACCTTAGGCTTGCTCTACACAAACTAGACCAAAAATACAAGTATCTGCAATCGCAAACCGTCCGTATACAGGTCTGTATTTTGTTTAGAATATTATATATATATATATATATATATATTATATATATATATATATATACACATGGAGGTAGGAGCGGGGGGGGGGGGGTCCTGGACCCCCCAGTCAACCTTTGTGTCGGGTCCATTTTGCCTCACTTTGTCGGGTCCATCACATCATGTCAATGAGAGAAAAATTAAAAAGGGACGAAAACAGGCTTAGAAAGCAAAACTGTGAACTGAAATTATTTCACAAATTAATTTTATTTGACCACTTGTATGGTTGTATAAACCTGTACAGTTGTAACCCCAAATTAACATATCTATAAAAATCCAGCTTTGTCTTCCTACAAATACTATTACCAAAAAGTGGAAGTATACATTTTTAACGCTCCACAATCCACACTCCCCTTGCTTCTACCAGCAGCATTTTTTTATGGCTTGGTCCTTTCATTTTGGCTCAGCTCTACACCAGAAACATTCCTGCAGACGCTAATGTGTTAGCTCAATAATTTTTTTTTTAGGTTATGGAAATGTCGATCTGAAGTTCACCCAGAAACTACTTATCCCGTACGCCCATATATATATATATATATATATATATATATATATACAGTATATATATATATATATATGTTAACACAGACCGTGCATGGAACAAGGAACTCTTCTGGGAAAATTAAATCCACTATAGTCCGAATAAGTAATGGTAAATGACAAATACCATAGTTTTTCTTTTTCATGATGCTAGCCCGACGTGGGCAACGGGTCTCTCGCAAAGAGGTCCCATAAATATAGCTTCCCTCACCAGCTATCTGCAAAGCAGACAGGATCCAGCTTTGGGACATGGATCTAGGGTTTAAAGCAAGCTTAGTCCCAGTACATTCAGAACCTCTATATAAGTAAAAGACTCGTTGCATTCACGTCGGATTGAATAAATCAAAGAAAAAGGGGTAACTATTGTATTTTTAGCCAAAAAAACAAAACTTAAACCTCAACCGGGACATTGAGCGTCCACTTTTCAAGGCACGTAACACGTCCGTTTAATATACACAAACTCATAAGTTTCTCAGGGGACCATTCTGAGTTTGTGTATATTAAACGGACGTGTTACGTGCCTTGAAAAGTGGACGCTCAATGTCCCGGTTGAGGTTTAAGTTTTGTTTTTTTGGCTAAAAATACAATAGTTACCCATTTTTCTTTGATTTATTCAATCCGACGTGAATGCAAAGAGTCTTTTACTTATATAGAGGTTCTGAATGTAGTGGGACTAGGCTTGCTTTAAACCCTAGATCCATGTCCCAAAGCTGGATCCTGTCTGCTTTGCAGATAGCTGGTGAGGGAAGCTATGTTTATGGGACCTCTTTGCGAGAGACCCGTTGCCCACGTCGGGCTAGCATCATGAAAAAGAAAAACTATGGTATTTGTCATTTACCATTACTTATTCGGACTATAGTGGATTTAATTTTCACAGAAGAGTTCCTTGTTCCATGCACGGTCTGTGTTTAACATATAAGTTTCTCAGGGGACCATTCTGAGTTTGTGTGTATATATATATATATATATCAACGTAAAGAACGACGCTTGTATAGGAGAATATTCCGCGCAAGATGAGAGAGAGAGAACGAAACAAATGAAAAAATGAGGTAACCACCCGGGAATCGAACCCGGGATCTTCCGATTGCCGGTCAGATATGATAACCATTACACCATGGGCCTCACTCAATCAAATGCCGTTGTTTCGTTCTCTCTCTCTCATCTTGCGCGGAATATTCTCCTATACAAGCGTCGTTCTTTACGTTATTTATACTGCGTGTTTGCAGTTTAAATGTATATATATATATATATATATATATATTATATATATATATAATGTATGTAGACTCAACACAGAAAATTGTATTTGTAAACTCAAACAAAATAGAATTTAAAGAAGATTACATCTTCCTGTAGAATAACTTCAAAAAAAAAAACCAAACAAACCCAGAATTAAGTCCAGAAAAACTTTTAATACCTTACATTTTCCTTGTTTTGCAGTTTACGATTTCAATATTTCTTCAGTCTGCTTCTTTATAATCCAGTCCAGTCCTTCCGTCCTCATTCCTGCAAGCATTAGTGAGCTTTTCCTCCACTTCCCCCATTCCCATTATCCTCGCTATCATTATCACCATTATTATTATTATTAATACAGTTATTATTCTCTCTATTATTAATTCTAGACATAACTTCCTTGTTCTCACTCCAGTTCGCTTCCAGTTGCTTTCGAGTGTCTTAATTTTGTTTATTGTCTATTTCCGAAAATAGACAATCGTCCGTGATTTTCCAAGCTCTCATATTTCCCTTCACGCTTGCACTTCCTTTTATTTATTTATATATATATATATATATATATATATATATATATATATATGTATTATGACTTGATCCTCTGGATCCAGAGATTCTAGCTTTAGCTTTAAATTGATAATTAAATAGTTTTAAATTGATAAATAATTATTTAGTTTTGTAAAAATTGGTCGTTGCCAATGTCCAGGCAGTTTTTACATAGTGGAGCCACCTCGATGGGCCGAAGTGGCCCCTAGTGTGCCCACTATAAAAATTTCTTATGTTCTTGTGGTTCGGAACCCTGGTAAATTGTAGGTCCCCTCCACCCCACGGAGGACATGCACAATACACAATTACGAACACAGTTAGGTAGACCAGCCATGAGTGGATCCTAGGGTCTTTGTTGGTCTGAAACATTATAACATTATATATACAGGCAGTTCCCGCTTTGCGCTCTTTCGCTATAGCGCTATTTTTACATTGATGCCCTAATTCGCTTAGCGTTCAGCGCTATTCGGTATGACGCTCTCAGAGTCTTACGCTAGGCAGCGTTATCGTACGCGATTGGCTGAGCGCATCGGCGGCGCGCAGTCGCGCTGTGCAATTAAGGCAGTGCTTCCACTTTTAGGGTAATTACCTATTTTCGCGTAATCAGTCTTGCGTTAGGGTAGCGTTTAGGGTAGGATTTGAATACTCACTCTTTAGGGTAATTCATTACATGCTTGGTTTTAAATAAATGCATTTGATTCTGAAAAATGTACACGAGTACTTTCTAATTTTATTTTTATGCACTGGCAGTATGCATATTTATAATTTTCGCTATTCAAAGAAGGTATAGGGAGAGTTATGGCTTTTATATCTTTGCTAATAATTAGGTGTAGGGTAATTGAGCTTTCCATCTAGGGTAATATTTTTTGTAGGTGTCGAAGTCCTGAATTTAGCACGAACTTGTTTTTGTCGCCATATTGGTTCCTCAAAAATATTTCTGCTCTTCGTTTTGCAATTGATTTTACCCCTTCAAATCAAGCATCATGAGTCAGAAACGTGCAACAGACTCTAATATTGCTAGCGCTGAGAAAAAACCGCGCTAAAGCTTAACGCTGGAGGTTAAGTTGGATGTAATTAAGCATACTGAAGCGGGTGAACGCCAATCTGAGGTCTGTAGAGAGCTGTCTTTGGCTGCATCAACGATAAGGACAGTTCTTAAAAATGCAGAGAAAATTAAAGAATGTGGAAAGATTGCAACTCCTTTATCTGCTCTGAAGTTACTGTAAGTAGAAGTAGGGCTTCAATAATGGCAAAAATTGAAAGGCTCTTAAGTATTTGGATCGAGGATACAACTCAACTCCGTATGTCTCTGAGTTTATTGCTTATTCAGGAGAAGGCTACGAGTCTGTATAAGGATCTAAAGAAAGATTGTCCTAGCGATCTGATGTTGAACCTTTTAATGCTAGCAGTAGCAGGGGTAGTTTGATAGGTTTAAGAGGCGTGCTAACTTGCATAACATTTCTGTTCAGGGTGAAGCTATAGTGCTAATGATCAAGCAGCTTCAAGTTATAAAAATGAACTTGTTGGAATCATTGAGGAGGGGGGGGGGGGTTACATGTATGGGACAAAAAAAGGTGGTCACTTTAGAAAAAATCATACTCCTCCGAAGAGAGTGAATAACAAAGTGACCGTCATTTTTTACTTATGTGCTTGAGATCCAAACAAGATTTATCACTAATTAAAAAAAAATGTACTAAAACGGGCTCATTTTAACTTTTCATTTCTTTAACTGTGAACACAATTTTCCAGCAATTATAGATGCGAATTTTGACAAGATTAAGTTTAAAGACCACTGTATTTTATTAAAATCGCACGGTCACTTTGACGGATTAAATTCTGAACAAAAATTATTTTCAGCTGGGTAAAGCCGGTCACTCTCCACGATCTACATGTGGTCACTATACTGAGAAAAGTTTTACAATGCAAAACTTACATTGTAAAGTAGTCAATTAAGTCGGCTGGCCATATTAGATATTTTTTCGCTTCATGGCCGTTCTTAAACAACCGCAACGCGTTGTGCACGATTCGATTATGACCCCAAAGCGTTGTGGACGATTTGAAACGACCACACACCGATATTTTTCATTAAACTATTTAAACACGACGTATATTGAAATGATACAAACACGACGTATATTTATCGACGTATTCACCAATTAAAAAGCAAAGTTAAGCAGATATGCTAGAACAGTGGTTCTTAACCAGGGGGGCGTCGGTAATTTCCAGGGGGGGCGCGATCCCTTGGGGAAAAACAGGAATTTCTCTAATTGTATTTGTTATTCTCTTAACGATCATAAAATCTGGGAGAGAATGTTATTTTGATGCAAGGGGGGCGTGGAGGGAAGGACCAATTCCTAGAGGGGGCATGGTAGTAAAAAGGTTAAGAACCACTGTGCTAGAAAAAAGATAAAGTCCTTTAAAAAATTATTATCAATAATTTTCCCGTAGGTTTCGATTAATTCTAAGCAACGTTAGAATGAGACGTAAATGTAAAAATTAACCAACTGGTTAGGTTAACTGAATGCCCGGTTAGGTTAATTGTACGCCCTTGACGATTGGTTAGGTTAAGCCTGATATTTTCATTAGTGTTAACGAAATATCACGACTTAACCTACCAATCGTCAAGGGCGTACAGTTGACCTAACCGGGCATTCAATTAATCTAACCGGGCATTCAGTAATTTTCAATTTGTCCACAACGCGTTGTGGTCATATCCGAATCGTCCACGACGCGTTGTGGTTGTTTGAGAACGGCCATGAAGCGAAAAAATATCTAATATCGGTGTGTGGTCACTTAAGTGTATCCACAACGCGTTGTGGCTGTTTGTTTCGCTTACTGAGCGATTTCGATGTTTGGGTGTAACACACACACACACACACATATATATATATATATATATATATATTATATATATATATATATGTATGTATGTGTGTGTGTGTGTGTGTGTATTGTTATGTATGGGAATAATGTAATAAGGTTAATTAATTACTGGTTATAAATTAACCCACAAACAAAACTGATCATGCAAACAGAATGAATTGATGTATAAATGAATGGTTCATGAAAACAAAGAATTAAAGAATTGTGTTCGTCAAAATGGCGATGGGCATTTCTGTATAGTTTCGGGTATAAACGAAGCAATTTAGAAATTCTTAAGTACATGGAATTTAAAACATATGCATGTTAAATACTCGTGTAATTTAGGGAAAAAGACATGAATTTAATTGTCTATTTAATTCTGAATAAGCTCAGTTAAAAATACCATACATAGGTTACCCAGGAACTAGGAAAATAAGTAATGTAAAATTACATTAAAATAAAGAAATTCAATTGAGGAAGCACGTGAGTTTCCGCGCTTCTCGCCAGACAAAGAAAAGAGGGCGTTATAAAATTGAACGTTCATTTATGTATAAAATGGAAAAACTCTGTTAGAATTAGATTGTTGCATTATTAACAAGTTTAATGACATGTTAAAATTACACCTTCTAAAAGGCCAATAATTCTTACAAATAAGATTAATGAAAAAAGGGAATCTTATTTGGGTATGCGCCTGGCAGCCTAGCGCAGCAAAGGGTGATCATAGGCCAAGTAAAAAGGAGTTGTCATATATAAAAATCAAATGTCATTAAAACAGGGAACGAGTATGAAATTTATATGATGTTACTCTTTACCTATTGCCGAATAACGTAACATAAAATTATGTTAGTTAAAAGATGGGATTAATGTCTTTATTAAAAAATATAAATTCGAAGAGGAGGATGCCAACTGCAACGAACAAGAAAAACGCAGAAGCAGTGCATCTCAGAGCCTTGTGAAATAATGTTCTCTCACAAAACCTGTGTTGAATTTAAATAAGGACATTAAATTTACTTCTCCTTTTTAAGAACAAACAAAAAACGAGTTCTTAGTGGAAGTTTGCTCAAGTATATAAATATACATATATTGCGCCGCAATGTTAAATTCAAACCGTGTGCGGCACTTAGAAGCGAAATCGTTCTTCTAATTTTGGGTAAATTATTCGCCAAGCTAAAATTGTCTTCCCTACAAGAGTATAAAAAACAGACCTAATGCGAAAATCACTCTTAAAGTGAATGTGTGGCTAAAGTAAGTGAAACGAAAAATTCGCTACTGTAAAAGACTCAAAAAATAGTCCACCCTATTTTTCGGAGAAAGAAAACGGGTACCGAGTTCGTGGGGTAACCTACACCGTGTTATTCCCATTGTACGTTATTTGTAACTGCTAATCCGATCTAAGAAGGTCTACCTGGCAGATAAGTGGTTCTAATTGTAATTCAAGTAATACGAAATTCATTTATTCGATAATTATGCAGCTAAGGGGCGTCGCCGAGTTCGGTGATAATTTTTGTTTTTTTCTGCATGTTTTTTTATGCTTTGTGTAGTAGATATTGTCAGTAGTTGTGGAATTATGAAAAAACACCAGTTTTAAGGTGTTTTGGATAGACAAGTACCACTGCACAAAGCACGAAGAAGTAGCAGAAAAAACCGAAGAATTATCACCAAATAATGCAGAAAAAACAATAATTATCATCACTTAAATAACTAAGGTTAATTGAATGCCCGGTTAGGTCAACTGTACGCCCTTGACGATTGGTTAGGTTAAGTAGTGACATTTTCGTTAAAACTAACGAAAATATCATGACAACCTAACCAATCGTCAAGAGCGTACAGTTAACCTAACCTGGCATTCAATTAACCGGGGGCGACTCACAAGTAGATAGATCACAACACTGCATTATCACATGTTCACACTACAACAATAATTTTTTAAAATAATGATGAACTTCGATATAATTAAGATTGCAAGTTTCGCACACCATGTTGAAATCTAGACTGAGAAGTGGCGCGATTTTAAACCTGGGATAGAGCCAGGTTTAAATTTGATTGGCTGGATGACGTCACAAGAGCGCTTGTCGCTTGGTGATTGGTTGACGTCCGCCATGTTGATCATGGCGGCGATAGCGGCAAATTCGAATTTTTTTCTAACATAATTTCCTTAAACTTCACCATAAAATTATATTTCCCCAGTATATAATTAATTGTAGCGTGATGTACATATATTTCTAAAGTCGAAGAGGGTAGTGTATGTTTATAAAGTCGCGACGCCCTTTAGCTGCATAATAGCCATTTATTCTATTCGCATTATGTATGTTAGCTAATGTGGTAGAGGGCCAAGCAGGCCCATAATTGTAACTTAAATTGTTATTGGTCCATTCATTTTAATGGTCTTGCGTATTACAATACGGCTGTATTCATTTAAATAGCTACCAATTGTAGATTAAACTTGTCTAACAGTCAAATTTAAAGTGCTTGTGTATTTTACTTAATTGTCTCATTATCAAGTGTCATTCTTCGACAAATTTTAATTACTGTCAAATCCCCTACACGGATTGAGAGAGAAATAAGAATATATAACGAGTGATATATATATATATATTATATATATATATATATATATATATATATATAACCTTGGGTTAAATTTATATAATGTTGTTTAAAGGAAAACAGGCTAAATAAAGGTATAAATCACACCTTAAAAATAAAATATAAAACCACGTCATATGTATATTGTTATAAAATTTATTGAATACTACAGATAATCTGTATTTTATCATGTATGATAATTCAGAAATACGTTGCATACAATATTGCTAGTTTGTATGCAGAATTTGCATTTAAAGCGGTTGTAAAGAATGTGGGTTATGTGCATATAATCTAGTTCAAAATCCATATGCGTTTTCTGCATGGGAGGATAATGAACACGATGCATTCCCGTGACGTCTAAAGACAGCCCTGGAAAATATTTTTCATAGCTCACTCAATCTATGATATGGGTCTTAAATTTTCTTTTATTACAACCCTTTTACTGTTTTTTTCTCTCTCTCTCTTCTTCCTTGGTTCGATTTATTTCGTTTTATTTTAGTTAACTGTCGGCGTTGTTTAGGTACTTTCATAGTGAAATTATAGAGCTGTATTTTAGATTGATATATTTAGCGTTTTCCTTTTTTATTTACGAGAGAAATACTTTCTCTGTCTGTCTGTCTGTCTGTCTGTCTATCTCAATATATATATATATATATATATATGTGTGTGTGTGTGTGTGTGTGTGTGTGTGTGTGTACGTACGTATATGTATGTATACATGTATGTATTCTTAATGCTCAAATCACAGGTGTCAACAGCTTAAATGTAAATGGAAAGAAAGGTTTCACTGCTTTACACAAAGCACCGGTCTGTCCATACACTAGCCATTCAGGGTACGAGCAGCTCGCAGAATAACTGCCAAGTCCATAGAGGGAGAACGTCCTAACGAGGGTTCCGTACGTAGCTCATCACCATTAGAAGCAACAATGTTGTGATATTATAATGAAATGACTTGTTTGGTCCGGGTGCATGATCCATCAAGAGCAAGATAGAACTCGAGTTTGTTTCCTCCACCAAAGCAACGCAAATGTACTCGTTCCAATCACAAGCACAATCACATTACACCTGGCTTGCTCTACAAATTGGACCAAGAACTCAGAGTCGCTGCAATTTCAAGCCTTTCTTTTTATCCATGCATGCTTTTAGTTTATTTCTGTATAATATTAACGTAGTTACCGGTAACTATGATAAGTTTTTATAATCAAAATTATAATTCAACAAACCCAACCAAAATAATTACACTCAATTTAATTCAACCTGGCACTACTTCTAAGTAACTGCATTGTGATCACAAAGGCAACCTTCTAAAGTTTCTTCAGACGAACACCCAAACATTTTTAAGCTCAATCCAAATTTACTTCTTAACTTACATGTTCGTCTAACTAAACCATGAAAATTAACTTCTTCCTTTCTATCTTCATCTGATTACTGTATAAATACTATACATTTACACCTGTATGTAGGCCTACTAATTATGTATAACTTTATTAGTCACTAACTTTTATATGATTTTTGCTTTGTTATTTTTCAGATTCAGAAGTAAGGCTAATATAGACCGAAATATTTCATTTTAATATTGGCCGCTTTATAATTAGAGTTATCAACTTTTAAATTTAAAAAACCGGAGAGTCGACCCATCCGCGACCCATCCGACAGGAATTAAACACTGACCAATGATTATTTGCGGATGTTTATTAGTTGCAATTTTGGTTTTGCGCGAAATAATACGAAATTTTCAAATTTCATTTTTTATGTTAATTGAGAGCTGGAGATTTCGTCTCCGGTGTATATATATACGGACAGCAACTCTGGGTGAATTATAAAAAAGGTTCTGGCAGAACCCTAAATTTTCTCTACAGCAGGCCTTTTAGACTCCTACATAAATTACCCCCGAGATGCTCAGCTTCGCAAATGTTTGCTACCCACAATGTCCCGAGCTTCCAGGAGGTAACAAGATGTGCTCAGTACAGTCTAATGCAAAGGATTAAAAAATCCACCAACCCCATTATCCAAGCTATCCATGAGTCCTGCCGTTTGTCTTCTAAGCTATGGAATTCATGGTACGAAAAACGTCTGTCTGTAGCTCCACTTAACTTCGACATTACTGTATTATTTCTAATTAATTGTACAGTATATATATATTTCTATCCTTAGTATGTGAACTGTCATTGTACTCGTATTATTAATATGAGTCATATGGACTATGGTCTGCCAATAAACCTTTTCATTTTCATTCATATACACATACAGGGTGTATCAGAAGTCCGTTGTCATGGGTATTTTGCATTAATAATATTTTTTTATTTAGATTTCAGATAATTAAAGATAGTTTCCACCTCTTGATCTGCATAGTCACCCCTGTTTTGCTGCATGTCCCTAGTAGAAGCCAGAGGGAGGTATGTCATTTACGCCATGAACGACACCCTGATACGTCATTGCCACGTCAGCGAATCAGGGTACTTTTCACGAAATAATTGACATGCCTCCCTTTGGCTTCTACTAGCAACATGTAGCAAAACAATTTTCCCCTTCTCTTGATCTATATAGTCACCCATTTCTTCAGTTAACTGAAATCTAAAGTAAAATATTATTAAAGCAAAATACTCATGACAACGGACTTTTGATTCACCCTGTGTGTATACATATATATATATATATACTTCAAGTGCAATAATGGTGTTTCATAAGGGGCATGCATAAAAAAGTGTGCAGTATATATTTTCTGTGCTGTACAAAATGCGAGATAAGAAGGACACTTGCGGAAAACACCGTTATAAGATTTTGTCAGGTTCAAAGGAACATTTTCTGTAGTCCTGGATGGCTCAATCATTTAAGGCTAATGACTAACACAACGCGATGAAGGTCCAAGTTTCTCTGGATCCCGGTTTCTCATTTTATTTCTTTCCATATATATACATACATACGTATATATATATATATGTATATATACATACTGTATATATGTATATATACATACTGTATATATGTATATATACATACTGTATATATGTATATATACATACTGTATAATGTATATATACATACTGTATATATTATATATCATACTGTATGTGAATAAACCACGAAGGAAAGGAAACACAAAATGGTGCTCAAGCGCTTTCGTCTAATGACATCCTCAGGAACACTGAAGTACATAAAAAGGTTAAGCCTATATATAGGTTACAGAAAGAAAAAAAAGAAAAAATAAATAACATACATACACACACACACACACATATATATATATATATATATATATATATCTATATATACAAATACATACATACATACATACATACATATATATACAATAAACAGAGAAGTAAAAATAATAAAAATTAAAAATTAAAACCTTAAAGGATTACCAATGAGGCGTACAGATTGTAAGGAAAAATATCGATTTTTAGCACAAGATCAAATGGATTATAAAAATACAAATTTATACTGGAACTCTGCCGGGTTTTAACACAATGCTGCCTATGGTCAGGTTTCGATATATATAAAAAAAAAAATAATAAAATGCAAATTAAAAGTTAATCGATTTTTAGCACAAGATCAAATGGATTATAAAAATACAAATTTATACTAGAACTCTGTCCGGGTTTTAACATGCTGCCTATGGTCAGGTTTCGATATATATAAAAAAATAAAATGCAAATTAAAAGTTAATAAAGTAGAAGACAAGTTTACCAAAGATTTAATGTTTTACACTTCTTATCTAAATCTGCTTTAAAGGAATTCAACATAACAGGATCGAGTTGAAAAAGACCTTTGCTTATGTTGAAGTTATTTGAAAGTTGGATAATGGCAGACTCAAGAATATTTCTATTAACAATGTTGCTTGAATGGAATAAAACTGAAGCATTATTCCAATCAATACAGTGGGCTAACTCTGACAAATGGACAAAAAGGGCACTGGACAACTGTCCTGTTCTAACGGAATATTGATGCTGTTTTATACGTGTGTGCAAATCCTTTCCCGTCTGACCTATGTAAAAGGAATCACATTGTTTACAACCAATTTTATAGATAATGCCTGAATTATTGGTAGGGCTATTTTTTACTATGATATTTTTCACAATATTGTTATATGAAAATACTACATTAATATCCAAAAGTTTAAGTACATTAGCAATGCCTAAAAAGCCCGGAAAAATGGAAGTACTAAAATATTTTTTGACAAAGTACGAGTGTTAATATTGACACGATAGAAAGTTCGTTTTGCCTTGTTGAGACAAGATTCCATAAACGCAGATGGATAACACAAATCACTTCCAATACCGTTGATTTTTTCCAATTCGGCATCGATGTATTCCGGACTGGCGATCCTAAGGGCGCGGAGAAACATTGATGAAAATATGGCCTTCTTAATGGGGGTATCATGTCCCGAGTAAAAGTGTACGTAGGACAAATTGTTTGTCGTTTTCCGATAGATACTAAACTTAAAACCTGGGCTTTCCCTATGTACACGCACATCCAAAAATGGGATTGAATTGTCTTGCTCAACTTCTAAAGTAAACTTAATGGAGGGGACTTGATCATTTAACTGAAGGAGGAAGCTATCCAGGTCACGATTCATGGGCCAGATACACAAAATATCGTCGACGTACCGCAACCAAGGGATGCCAACCCCCAGGATTCTCGGAATATAGGTAATTTCGAAAAACTCCATATAAATATTGGAGAGGAGGGGCGATAAGGGGTTGCCCATAGCCATCCCAAAAACTTGTTGATAATACTCGTTATTGAAAGTAATTTACAGTCTTTGATGCAAAGCTTAATGAGTTCCAAAACAATGTGTGAAGGTAGTGGCAGGTCATACTTATGTAATTCTTGGGAAGAAAGTCAAGCATATCGTCAATCGGCACTTTTGTAAACAATGAACAAACATCAAAACTAATCAATTTATCGTTAGTTTCAGTACGTACATTATTCAATTTTTCCGTAAGATCCATGGAATTTTTTACATGTGAATCAGAGATAGTTCCGAGAATGGGGGACAAGACTTTGACAAGCCATTTGGAGAGTTTATAAGTAATAGAGCCCACCGAGCTAATAATAGGGCGCATAGGGTTACCAGGTTTGTGGGTTTTAATAAGACCGTAAAGGTAGGGCAGAGCAGGTGAAGTGGACATGAAAAGCGGAATTAAGTTCTTATGATCTTTGAGAAGGCGTTTCAAGCCACTATTAAATGATTTGATGACGTCATCCTGCGGGTTCTTCCTAAGTTTGGTGTATGTGGCGGGGTCCTGGAGAAGCTCGTTCATCTTTCCGATGTAGTCCACTTTGTCCATATAGTGTAAAAGCAAGCTCAAAGTGTGTTTGAACCTTTCTTCGAAAAACATTAGTGACGATGCAAAAAGTGCCCTTGGATATGGTATGTCCTTTTTTATTGTTAAAAAACCTTCGGCTTTACAAATTTGTTATAGTCTCGCGTGTTTTGAAAAACAGTGTAATCTCCCTCAGTATTTGTTTAACATAGTTAAAGGCCTCGTTTATAGTGCGGCGAATGGTAATTACGAAGATAACTTTCCTAAACGTTTTCGCAATAGCCTTCACAATTAAAAAAATGGGGAGCTCCATATTACTAAAGCAGACAAGGCTAACACCATAGTTATTATGGACAAAGTGGACTACATCGGAAAGATGAACGAGCTTCTCCAGGACCCCGCCACATACACCAAACTTAGGAAGAACCCGCAGGATGACGTCATCAAATCATTTAATAGTGGCTTGAAACGCCTTCTCAAAGATCATAAGAACTTAATTCCGCTTTTCATGTCCACTTCACCTGCTCTGCCCTACCTTTACGGTCTTATTAAAACCCACAAACCTGGTAACCCTATGCGCCCTATTATTAGCTCGGTGGGCTCTATTACTTATAAACTCTCCAAATGGCTTGTCAAAGTCTTGTCCCCCATTCTCGGAACTATCTCTGATTCACATGTAAAAAATTCCATGGATCTTACGGAAAAATTGAATAATGTACGTACTGAAACTAACGATAAATTGATTAGTTTTGATGTTTGTTCATTGTTTACAAAAGTGCCGATTGACGATATGCTTGACTTTCTCTCCCAAGAATTACATAAGTATGACCTGCCACTACCTTCACACATTGTTTTGGAACTCATTAAGCTTTGCATCAAAGACTGTAAATTCTTTCAATAACGAGTATTATCAACAAGTTTTTGGGATGGCTATGGGCAACCCCTTATCGCCCCTCCTCTCCAATATTTATATGGAGTTTTTCGAAATTACCTATATTCCGAGAATCCTGGGGGTTGGCATCCCTTGGTTGCGGTACGTCGACGATATTTTGTGTATCTGGCCCATGAATCGTGACCTGGATAGCTTCCTCCTTCAGTTAAATGATCAAGTCCCCTCCATTAAGTTTACTTTAGAAGTTGAGCAAGACAATTCAATCCCATTTTTGGATGTGCGTGTACATAGGGAAAGCCCAGGTTTTAAGTTTAGTATCTATCGGAAAACGACAAACAATTTGTCCTACGTACACTTTTACTCGGGACATGATACCCCCATTAAGAAGGCCATATTTTCATCAATGTTTCTCCGCGCCCTTAGGATCGCCAGTCCGGAATACATCGATGCCGAATTGGAAAAAATCAACGGTATTGGAAGTGATTTGTGTTATCCATCTGCGTTTATGGAATCTTGTCTCAACAAGGCAAAACGAACTTTCTATCGTGTCAATATTAACACTCGTACTTTGTCAAAAAATATTTTAGTACTTCCATTTTTCCCGGGCTTTTTAGGCATTGCTAATGTACTTAAACTTTTGGATATTAATGTAGTATTTTCATATAACAATATTGTGAAAAATATCATAGTAAAAAATAGCCCTACCAATAATTCAGGCATTATCTATAAAATTGGTTGTAAACAATGTGATTCCTTTTACATAGGTCAGACGGGAAAGGATTTGCACACACGTATAAAACAGCATCAATATTCCGTTAGAACAGGACAGTTGTCCAGTGCCCTTTTTGTCCATTTGTCAGAGTTAGCCCACTGTATTGATTGGAATAATGCTTCAGTTTTATTCCATTCAAGCAACATTGTTAATAGAAATATTCTTGAGTCTGCCATTATCCAACTTTCAAATAACTTCAACATAAGCAAAGGTCTTTTTCAACTCGATCCTGTTATGTTGAATTCCTTTAAAGCAGATTTAGATAAGAAGTGTAAAACATTAAATCTTTGGTAAACTTGTCTTCTACTTTATTAACTTTTAATTTGCATTTTAT